>CAUOFW020000794.1:0-191870 GCA_963454935.2 Ilex paraguariensis
CCAAAAAAAATATGCCCACAATGGCATTGTACATTCCCAAAGAATTAAAACTATGATAAGCCAGCGGAATTTCAAAAGATAACTTAGACTTACAATCTTTCAAAAAAAACATAGCCTAGTCTAGAACAAAATAGAAGGGCCGCTCTAGGCGTCCACCTCGGGATCTACTGCTCCCACACGATCGGAGTCTCCCAAAGAACGGGCTCCTCGACTCCTGGCTCCTCCTCAAGGATATAGTCTGAAAAATGTTAACAGTAGGGGATGAGCACTAGGCTCTGTAGCAAAATCTTCCCAACTCCAACAAGGTTTATAAAACTACAAAACGGGTCGGTCACATTTCATAAATAACATATATGAATTTGAAGTAAAACGGGGACCATTTTAAATAGATCTCAAGTTTAAGCCATACAGTAGTTAAGGAGAGAAATAAAAATTAAGTTTAACCATAGCAAACCATTTCCAACATGTAAGTCAATTAGGAGGGGCTCCCTCCGATGCATCGTCCATACCAATGCACCGGCCAAGCCATTCCAGCCAATCTTCCATTTATGTTTGGTTGGTATCCCCGTACCATGTATGTGATTGTTTTCTCATGAATCTACCCAACGATTATACCTAGTCCACCCATTTATAATCACAATCCAGTAACTTAGGAAGGGGCGTCTACCATCCCATGGCAGTGACGAGTCCCTCCCCAGGAATGGTATACCAACCCTAGTTCGAACTCCAGGCGTACGATAGTGGTCGCATTACCAAATGACAACTCACTACAAGTGCAAGAAACCATCTCCCCCCCCACTGGGTTCAACTGAACATTTACACTCTACGGCATATCTCGTCTAGTAGTAATCACAAAGTCCCTCCCACACCACAAACAATGACAATGAGTAAACCAACATATTCTCAATCAATTCACATTTTACCAATTAACGCAAAATACCCAAATTTCACAAGTAAAGCGTCATAGCAAGATGGAATTAAAATGAGCAAAAGATCAATATAAAGATCATTTTCGTTGAACAATATCGAACACTAAATTTATAAAGTGAGAACCAAGGCAATATATGGAGAAAACTCAATTTTTCCTTAAAACCAAGTTTGGAAGATGAAAAAGAGAAATTTAATGGTTACCAAACCATCCCATTATTCAAACATAGCATTTATTACAAGGAGAATTAAGAATCATACAAATCATATCAAATAAATATGGATGGGAGTGGAAAACATATGTATATACATAAACCCTAGCCTCAAGTGTAGAAATTAGGAAGAAATCCCCTACCTCTTGGTTGTAGCTTCAATCTAAGACCCAAGATTCAAAATCTTCCTATTCTCTTCCTTTTCCTCTTAAATTCGTCCTCCTAGGGTTTCTAGAGATTTGGGTGTGAGTGGTTGAGGAATAGAAGCAAAAGAAATGGGTGGAGAAGAGAAAACTTGAGAAATTCGGTTTTGATCTTTATGAGGGTGGGAATCTCTCTTGACCTGGTGTTTTTCTCTCCCTTTTCTCTTCTCTTAGGGCTCTAAGGTATTTAGAGTGGAAGGGAAATGAAGAATGGGAGAAATAGGGCTTGGAATGGGTGTTTTAAAAACCCAAAATCCCGACTTTTACTGTTCATCGTCTGTTTGGGGGTTTTCCAGACTTACTGTTTTCCTTATTTTTGATCATGATAAACTTTGAATCTGAAAAAGTGCAAAACATGAAAGTTGTAGATCTAGATGTCTTCTGCATTGTGTCAAAATTTCAGCTCAATCGGACCATTGTAGCAAGAGTTATGACGATTCTACGACAACTGGTCCGGAGTAGGCAATGTACCCGGAGCAGCGCCCCAGCGCCCATTTGGGCGCCCCTTTTCACTTCCAATCCTTCCAACTTTAATCCTAACTTATCCTACATACTTTCTACATCGACCTAATTAGTTCAAGTTCTTTTATGATTTATTTTGTACATTTTCATACCGAAACTAATCTTTTAACTACTCTTTCCTTGAGTTATACTATTTTATCATTTCAAATGAAATAATTACTGAACACCTATGTCTTTTATTTTTTTTTTATTTTTTTTATTTTTTTATTTATTATTTTTTTTTAAACGCATGTGGGGTATTACAATCCACCCCCCTTAAAGAAAGTTTCGTCCTCGAAACTTACCTCCAGTAACGAACAGAAATGGATACTTCTCCCGCATTTCCAGCTCCGGTTCCCAAGTAGCTTCTTCCACTCCATGATGTTGCCACAAGACTTTCACCAATTTGATTACTTTGTTGCGAAGCACTTTCGCCTTGGCGTCAAGAATCTTCACCGGTTGTTCTTCATAGGTTGCTCCGTCTTGAATCTCAATGTCTTCCAAGTCTACGACCGGCGTTGCATCCGATTGACACTTTCTCAACATGGACACGTGAAATACGTCGTGTACTCCAGACAACTGAATTGGTAACCGCAACTGATATGCCGCTTTGCCCACAACTTTGATCACTTCAAAGGGTCCGGTATATCTTGGTGCTAATTTCCCTTTCTTGCCAAATCGAAATACTCCCTTCTTGGGGGACACCTTAAGGAATACATAGTCCCCCTCTTGGAATTCTAATGGTCTTCGTCTTCGATCCGCATAGCTTTTCTGTCTACTCTGTGCCGTGCGTAGTCTTTCCCGGATGAGCTGAATTTTCTCTGTAGTCTCCCGAACAATCTCTGGCCCAAACAAGCTACTCTCGCCCGCTTCTAACCAACACGTCGGGGATCTACACGGTCTTCCATACAATGCTTCATACGGTGCCATCCCAATGCTTGCCTGATAGCTGTTGTTATACGCGAACTCCACCAACGGCAAATGGTCACTCCAACTCCCCTTGAAGTCCAACGCACATGCACGTAGCATATCTTCCACAATCTGTATCACCCTCTCAGATTGGCCATCTGTTTGGGGATGGAACGCGGTACTGAAATGTAACTCTGTCCCCATGGCTTGTTGTAGACTTTGCCAAAATCGCGCCACAAACCGAGAGTCACGATCCGACACAATAGAAAGCGGAACTCCATGTAACCGCACTATCTCACGGATATATAACTGGCTCAAGGTCTCGAATGTATCCGTGGTCTTCATACTCAAAAAGTGAGCAGACTTGGTGAGTCTATCCACAATGACCCACACTGCATTATGCCCGCGCGACGTCCGTGGTAAACCCGACACGAAGTCCATAGTAATGTGATCCCATTTCCACTTGGGAATAGGCAAGGACTGTAGGACTCCTCCTGGCCTTTGATGCTCAATCTTCACCTGCTGACACACCGCACATTTTGCCACATATTTGGCCACATCTCGCTTCATTCCCCTCCACCAGTATTGACGCTTCATGTCCCTATACATCTTTGTGCTACCGGGGTGGATAGCAAACTTGGAGCGATGGCACTCTCCAAGTATCTCCTCCTTTAAGGACGAATCATCGGGAACACATAGCTTCTCCCCATATCTCAACTCTCCATTCTTCCAAGACCATCCTTTAATAGCTTCTCCATTCCCCAATCGGACTCTAATCAAATCGAGTTCCGAATCTAGGCATTGCAACTCTACCACCCGTCGTCGAAGCGTCGGTTGAGCTACAAGGTTGAATAAATATGGTTGGTACTCCGGTCCATCCACCCATAGATCGTACTCCTCCAAAGTATCAATCATTTTCCACCTATTTATCGCGAGAGAATTGATTTCACCCCGAGACTTCCTGCTAAGAGCGTCTGCAACTACATTGGCCTTCCCCGGATGGTAGTTAAGTGTGAAATCATAATCTTCTAAATACTCAATCCACCTTCTTTGCCGTATGTTCAAGTCTTTTTGGGTGAATATGTACTTGAGGCTTTTATGGTCCGAGAACACTTGAAATTTCTCGCCATACAAGTAACACCTCCACAACTTAAGAGCAAAGACCACCGCGGCAAGCTCCAAGTCGTGAGTGGGATAGTTCTGCTCATGAATCTTGAGTTGCCTCGAGCCATAGGCAACTACCTTCCCTCCTTGCATTAGAACACATCCCAAGCCTCGTAGTGAAGCATCAGTGTATACCTCGTAGCCCTCCCCACTGCTCGGAATAATGAGGATAGGTGCTGTCGTCAATTTCTCCTTCAAGGTGCGAAAAGCTAGTTCACACGCTGGAGTCCACAAGAATTTCTCCCCCTTCTTTGTAAGGCGAGTCATCGGCATCGCTAGCTTGGAGAACCCTTCCACAAACCTTCGATAATAACCGGCTAACCCCAAGAAACTCCGTACTTCCATTACATTCTTCGGTGGTTCCCATTTCATCACAGCCTCAATCTTGGCGGGATCAACCGCTACTCCGCGCTCGGACACAACATGGCCAAGGAATTTCACTTCCTTCATCCAAAACTCACACTTGCTCATCTTCGCGTATAGCTTATGTTCTCTCAATGTTTGTAGCACAATAGAGAGATGACGAGCATGTTCCTCCTGAGTCTGTGAGTAGATCAATATGTCATCAATGAACACAATGACAAATTGATCGAGGTAAGGCCGGAAGATTCTGTGCATCAAATCCATGAATGCTGCGGGGGCGTTAGTCAATCCGAACGGCATCACCGTATATTCGAAATGACCATAACGGGTACGGAAAGCAGTCTTAGGAATATCCTCCTCCTTAATTCGCAGCTGATGATATCCCGTGCGAAGATCAATCTTGGAGTAATACTTCGAACCCTTCAACTGATCAAATAAGTCATCAATTCTCGGCAACGGATACTTATTCTTCACGGTAACCCGATTCAACCTCCGATAATCCGTGCACAACCGTAGGGTCTCATCCGTTTTCTTCACAAAGAGGACTGGGGCTCCCCAAGGTGAAGTGCTTAGACGGATAAACCCAATCGCTAACAAGTGATCCAATTGCTTCCTTAGCTCCTTCAACTCCAAAGGTGCCATCCGGTAGGGAGCAATGGACATAGGTTCGGTTCCAGGATAGAGTTCGATCTTGAACTCAATTTCCCTATGTGGCGGTAATCCGGGTAATTCCTCGGGAAAAACATCCGAAAACTCCGATACAATTTGCACTACATCCGTATGAATTTTATCCCGGTTTTCTCCCATTAAGCTAGCTAAGAAACTCAAATGACTTCCCGCTTTCGCTTTTAAGAATCTACTACCCGTCGTAGGGAATGGATGAGAAGAATCTCGGTTATTAATAAAACTGAAAACGACTCCTCCCGGTAACTGAAATGTAATCCGTTTGCGGAAACAATCCATTACCGCCCGGAAAGCGGACAACAAGTCCATTCCGAAAATCACATCATACCCCTTCATTTCTAAAGCAATCAAGTCCACAATTAATTCGTGCTCCCCAATACGAAGCACACAACCCTTGCAAACTCGGCTAGTACCCAACTGTCCTCCCGTAGGCAAGTCAACCGTCAAGGCATGCTCTAACTTCTCGAAACCCAATCCCAAATTCATAGCATATGCAGTACGTATAAAAGAATGAGTAGCACCGGGATCGAATAAGATTCGGGCCCAAGAATTATAGAGGAGAATTATACCATCAACAACTGCGTTGGAGGCATCCTCCTCCGGTTGGGTCAAGGCAAAGACTCTCCCCTGAGTGGCGCCACCTGGGGCTGGAGCTCCTACAGGCCTCTGCTGCTGTAGTGGCTTATTTGCAGCCACTTGTCTTGTCACCTGGTTGTCTCTCGGTGGGAGAGATGGGCAATTGTGTCTGAAGTGCCCCACTCCTCCACATGCGAAGCACTGACGGGGGTCGGTGGCTGTCCTCCCCGATACGCCTCCTGCTCCTCGACCCATCTGGGGTCTCTGTCCCCCTGCCTGATCCGAGCGACGGTAGGGTGCCGCCCTCTGTGCTCCACTGCTACTAGCACCCGTCCGGATCGGACCTCCCCTCATAAGGCCCTGTCGTCGCTGAGTATCCTCCATGTCCTTCTCTACAAGTGCAGCTCTGTCCACCAAATCCCCGTAGTCCCGGATCCTGAGAGCCACCAGCTTCTCCCTAATGGCAGGCCTCAATCCCTGCTCAAAGCGTTTGGCCCTGTTGGCCTCCGTAGATATGAACTCCGTAGCATAGCGGGATAGCTCATCAAACTTCCTCTCGTATTCAGCTAAAGTCAGGCTGCCCTGTCGTAGAATAAGAAAATCGGTCTTCATTCGATCTCGGACCGATTCCGGGAAGTACTTGTCTTGGAAGACTTGATCAAACTCCGCCCAAGTGAGAGCATCCGTGTTCATTTTCCTTTTCACCGAGTCCCACCAATGGTCGGCTTCCCCCTCCAACAAATAGATAGCCAAGCCAACCCGCAAGTCCTCGGCCACTCCCATTCCGTCCAACATCTTCTTCACACGGCGGATCCATTTATCCGCATCCAAGGGATTGGAGCTCCCTTGGAAAGTAGGTGGGTGTTGCCTCAGAAACTCTCGGAGAGCTACCATTCTCCTAGTCTCCTCTCCGTTGCCCGGTACTTGGGCTAAAGGATGTGCTCCACCATTATGGTTGTGGTGGTTGTTGTTACCATTTTGGTTTTGTACCAAAGTGGTCAAGCATTGGTATATGCCATCCATGGCATCGGGAGGTGGTGGTGGTGGTGGATATGTTTGACCTCCACGGCCACGGCCACGCCCACGTCCACGTCCACGTACACGTTCACCGTCCATCCTGCACATCAATTCACAATTTAGTTTCATTGATGTACAAGACATACTAAAATGATATGTAGGATGTCTTGATTTAAGCACAAGGCATATACAAAAATTAACTCAACCATTTCCTGCACCCTAAACCTACATCTCTAGTGGTAGTCCATAACCTACAGCTCCCATGTAAGACCTAAAGCCTAGGCTTGATACCAAACTTTGTAACGCCCCAAATACCCCCTCGGACGGCATTACATTCTAAAACCTTTCACAATCATGAGAGCACTAAATAAATCCATAAATAAGAAATTTTTATCCATCAACCATTGATATTTTAACAAAATTCGGGCAGAGTCTCCTTTGTACGGGGAGCTCTACCACAAAATCCAACCTGTGCAATTCTACTATAATGACCACACCGGGTCCAATTAACTACTATATAATCAATCCATCAAATTTACATGTTAACCCAAAAAAAATATGCCCACAATGGCATGTACATTCCCAAAGAATTAAACTATGATAAGCAGCGGAATTTCAAAAGATAACTAGACTTTACAATCTTTCAAAAAAAACATAGCCTAGTCTAGAACAAAATAGAAGGGCCGCTCTAGGCGTCCACCTCGGGATCTACGCTCCCGTCGATCGGAGTCTCCCAAAGAACGGGCTCCTCGACTCCTGGCTCCTCCTCAAGGATATAGTCTGAAAAATGTTAACAGTAGGGGATGAGCACTAGGCTCTGTAGCAAAATCTTCCCAACTCCAACAAGGTTTATAAAATACAAAACGGGTCGGTCACATTTCATAAATAACATATATGAATTTGAAGTAAAACGGGACATTTTAAATAGATCTCAAGTTTAAGCCATACAGTAGTTAAGGAGAGAAATAAATTAAGTTTAACCATAGCAAACCATTTCCAACATTAAGTCAATTAGGAGGGGCTCCCTCCGATGCATCGTCCCATACCAATGCACCGGCCAAGCCATTCCAGCCAATCATCACATTTATGTTGGTTCATCCCCGTACCATGTATGTTGATTGTTTCTCATGAATCTACCCAACGATTATACCTAGTCCACCCATTTATAATCACAATCACAAGTACTTAGGGAAGGGGCGTCTACCATCCCAATGGCAGTGACGAGTCCCTCCCCAGGAATGGTATACCAACCCTAGTTCGAACTCCAGGCGTACGATAGTGGTCGCATTACCAAATGACAACTCACTACAAGTGCAAGAAACCATCTCCCCCCCCACTGGGTTCAACTGACATTTACACTCTACGGCATATCTCGTAGGTAATCCAAGTCCCTCCCAACCACCATACAATGAGTAAACCAACATATTCTCAATCAATTCACATTTTACCAATTAATCGCAAAATACCCAAATTTCACAAGTAAAGCGTCATAGCAAGATGGAATTAAAATGAGCAAAAGATCAATATAAAGATCATTTTCGTTGAACAATATCGAACACTAAATTTATAAAGTGAGAACCAAGGCAATATATGGAGAAAACTCAATTTTTCTTAAAACCAAGTTTGGAAGATGAAAAAGAGAAATTTAATGGTTACCAAACCATCCCATTATTCAAACATAGCATTTATTACAAGGAGAATTAAGAATCATACAAATCATATCAAATAAATATGGATGGGAGTGGAAAACATATGTATATACATAAACCCTAGCCTCAATGTAAGAAATTAGGAAGAAATCCCCTACCTCTTGGTTGTAGCTTCAATCTAAGACCCAAGATTCAAAATCTTCCTATTCTCCTTCCTTTTCCTCTTAATTTCGTCCTCCTAGGGTTTCTAGAGATTTGGGTGTGAGTGGTTGAGGAATAGAAGCAAAAGAAATGGGTGGAGAAGAGAAAACTTGAGAAATTCGGTTTTGATCTTTATGAGGTGGGAATCTCTCTTGACCTTGGTGTTTTTCTCTCCCTTTTCTCTTCTCTTAGGGCTCTAAGGTATTTAGAGTGGAAGGGAAATGAAGAATGGGAGAAATAGGGCTTGGAATGGGTGTTTTAAAACCCAAAAATCCCGACTTTTACTGTTCATCGTCTGTTTTGGGGGTTTTCCAGACTTACTATTTTCCTTATTTTTGATCATGATAAACTTTGAATCTGAAAAAGTGAAAAACATGAAAGTTGTAGATCTAGATGTCTTCTGCATTGTGTCAAAATTTCAGCTCAATCGGACCATTGTAGCAAGAGTTATGACGATTCTACGACAACTGGTCCGGAGTAGGCAATGTACCCGGAGCAGCGCCCCAGCGCCCATTTGGGCGCCCCTTTTCACTTCCAATCCTTCCAACTTTAATCCTAACTTATCCTACATACTTTTCTACATCGACCTAATTAGTTCAAGTTCTTTTATGATTTATTTTGTACATTTTCATACCGAAACTAATCTTTTAACTACTCTTTCCTTGAGTTATACTATTTTATCATTTCAAATGAAATAATTACTGAACATCTATGTCTTTTATTTTTTTTTATTTTTTTTTATTTATTTATTTATTTTTTTTTTAAACGCATGTGGGGTATTACATGATAGGTGCAAAAATAAGCAAGTTTTTTAATTTATCAAATGCTAATTGACTTGCGTTATTCCATTAGAATAATGTATCTTGACATAGAAGATTACATATATGTCTAGATATTGAACTAAAATTTTTTATAAATCTTCTATAAAATTCTGCATGACCTAAAAACGAGCAAATATCTTTTACTATTTTTCGTGAAGGCAAATTAGTTATCATATAAATTTTTGATTTATCAACTTCGATTCCTTTTTTGGATACTACATGACCTAGAACAACACCTTGTGTAATCATAAAATGACATTTTTTTTCCAATTTAAGACAAGGTTTGTTTATTCACATCGAATGAGCATTTTTTCAAGATTTTCCAAACATATATGAAATGAATCCCCATATACTAAAAAATCGTCCATAAAAACTTCAAGATATTGTTCTACCATATCACTAAATATACTTAACATACGACATTGAAAAGTAGCTGGAACGTTACATAGTCCAAAAGGCATCCTTCTATATGCAAAAGTACCAAAAGGACACGTAAATATAAATTTTTCTTGATCATCTATTGTAATTACAATTTGATTATAACCTGAATATCCATCTAAAAAGTAGTAGAATGCATGGCCAGCTATTCTTTCTAACACTTGATCAAGAAAAGGCAATGAAAAGTGATATTTTTGGTGAGCGAATTTAGCTTGCAGTAGTCAATGCATACACACCAACCTGTGATTGTACGCATTGGGACTAATTCATTTTCCTTATTTTTTATTACAGTAACACCAGACTTTTTTGGAACTACTTGTGTAGAACTAACCCATTTACTATCAGATATAAGATAGATAATATTTGCATCTAATAGTTTAAGTACTTCATTGAGAACTACCTCTTCAAGTGTGGATTTAATCTTCTTTGCATTTGATGAGATGGTTTATCATTTTATTCTAAATATATACAATGAGTACATAGAAGTGGGCTTATTCCTTTTATATCATCAATTGTCTATCCAAGAACACTTTGATGATCTTTTAATATTCTTGTTAATTCTTTTTCTTGACTTTCAGATAAATTTGATGATATGATTATAGGATGAACTTCATCTTTTTCTAAAAAAACATATTTCAGATTAGTTGGAAGTGGTTTTAAATCTGATTTAAAGATGTTGAGATTGGATTCTACAACTTTAGGTAATAGACTTTCACATTTTGGCTTTTCTATATTTTCAGACTCATTATCAGATATAGATTCTAATGTATATAATTCTTTTTCCAGAAAAACTTCTTCAAAACAACTTAGCATTAATGACTCAACACAATTTATTTCATGCACTTCATCTTCTTCTCTAGGTTGTTTTGCACTATTAAAAATATTTAATTTTCAAGGTCATGTTTCCAAATGAAAGTTTCATGATTCCATTTCTATAATTAATCAACGCATTTGATGTAGCTAGGAATGGTCGACCTAGAATAATAGATATTGTAACGCCCTAAAAACCACCCTGGAAGGCATTACCTTCTAAAACCATTCATACCATGGGAACAACTAATAAAATCCATAAATAACCAGGGGTCCTTAATTTAATAAAATTCGGGCAGAGTCTCCTTTGTTCGGGGAGCTCTACGCAAAACACAACATGAGCAATTATACTACATTGACCACACCGGGTTCATTTATCCCTAAAATATTTACAACATTATCCAAAAGAATAAGCACAAACCAGGCTACTACATCAAAAGAATTACATTTGAACTTAGCAGCGGAAAAAACAAAATACTAGAATTTACATGATTATACATAATTGTTCCTAATCTAGTACAAAAATAAACGACATCTCTAGATGTCCCACTCGGGATCCAAATACCCCTCTAATGAAGCTTCTCCATGGCCCGGCTCGTTAGCACCGAGCTCCTCTTCTGGCTCATAATTTGTAAAATGTTTAACTGTAGAGGGTGAGCACGAAGCTCTCTAGGAAAAATCCTCCCAAACTCGAACAAAGTTTAGAAAACAGATAAAAATCGGTCGGTCTCATTTCGTAAATAACATATATCAATTTTGAAGGAAAAATAGGACATTTTAAATAGATCCCAAGTTTAAGCCGTAACAATAATCAAGTACAAGAGTAAAGTCAATCCCACCATAAATAACCATTTCAAAAAGTAATTATTCCCATAACAATTTTCAAGATAATCATATCTAAAAGATAACGCAATAAACAATAACCACAATATATCTCAAGTTTGTGGTAAGATAATCGCATGAATAAACACATAGAGAATATCTTGGCCCACACACACATAAATCCTCGCAACAATATCAAACTTCGGGAAGGGTGCCTATCGATGTATTGTCATATACCAATGCACCGGCAATAACGAATCCGACCCAGGCATAGTATATTAATTCTCTGACACGACACCTGTGACCTAATAGTGGTTTGGTCCTCGCAAGGCACCAACCCCACTACGAGTGGTAGGAAAAGTTCAACTTGTACCGTCACTACAATTAGTGAAGTCCCCAATTTTACCCTTCATTCACTACTTTTGATTATTCTTTATACTCAATAATTTCATTTGATTGTCTAAACTAATCCCATGTCATGCATAATTGCTAGATCTTCAACTTATTTCCTATTCATCAGATATCATTTCTCTTTTGAATGTACCAATCATTTTTAAAAATCACATGTTTGTTTTTTTTTTTACATGTAGCTTATCTAGAAGCATTTCACAACAACCAAATTCAATTTCACTAATGGGATTACTCATCATTCCTATACCCAAATTAAGTTATAATCCAAAACTTAGTAATGCCATTATGATAAGATCTACAACGATTCCTTAAATACATGTATCATTCTTAATGACTTTGTTTTTCACTAGACTAGAGAAATTCACAATATTTGAAATTTAACAATAATTTCAATTCATAACTACACACTTGTCCTTCAATTATAGTTTCTAAAATGTTTACACTAATGATTCATCTAATCCATTTAGATGGAATTTTAGTAATTAACTAACTATAATACTTAGGCTAAGGGTCAAGTTATATCTCAATTTCTAACATTGAGCTAGAATCAATAAACCATGTAATCAACCCTTGGGGGTTTTCATTAACATCACAACTCTTTTCATGATATATCTACGATATAGTCCAGTACAATATATATCTTGTAATATACTAAAATGTGAAGATAAACTGTCAAGGATCCTAAAATATTTCTCAAGTCTCTATCACCAAATTTCGTATGGTATAATCAAAACTAGAACAAGACTCTCAATGATTCACTTAATGTTCTTCAATTTAATTACATTAGTCATCATGGCCTTAACAATTATTCATAATCCCATGATAATAATGATCTGCTAATTAGTAGGATAACCATAGTCATCTATCCCAAAATTACATAAAATTTCTACACCCACGATGAAAGTCAATCTTCACAGGTATCATCATTGATTCCTCAAATTACATCCTTCCAATTATCACCATTAACTACTTAGTTTGAAAATTCAATACTTATATTAACAATCCTCAAGTATAACTAATCATACCTATCTTAACAAAGTACTAAAAGAGACAAGAAAAAGAACTTCATATTCCCCCAACACAACTCCAATAATATTAAAAGATTTCACGGAACAATATAGGTTCATATCAAACTTTAGATATTATTCTTTATTTTAATACTTGTCTGCTATATATAACCTCAGGCTTTTAAACCTCTATAATCTTTTTTCATACAATATGTAGGGTCAAATGTAACTACTATAATTTAGTCAGGCCTCCAAGATTTCCTTTTTACAAGTCTATGAGTTTGTTTCCATAACTCGACCTCAAAATTTCAATCAAAATTTGTAAATACAAATAAAGTATTAACTCCACCCTCAACCAAGAGATTTTTTTTTTAATACTATAAAGAGTATAAGTGTAGTGAACTAAGTCCACTACGAAATAAGATTACCTATGTATATCTTCTTCAATGAGTATCCAACTTATGACCCTTCTAATCCATTAATACTTTCAAAATAATTTCAATCAATACTCCGTAATATTTTCAATCTAATATTGGCAACCTCAAATAGGTGGTTATGAAACAAACCTCCTATATATTTAAAATCTATAACCACAATTCCCATCATTATTCCAAAAATAGGCTCCCATTTGAGGTTACTTCACCATATTCCTTCAATTGATCGTATTTGAGAATTATACTACCTCATACCCATCTCCAATGCAGATAATGTCACTTGCATAAAGATTCATACCTAACATCATTCATTAACCAAAACCAAATTACCATACGTCTCCTAGAATAATCTATAACGACATGATATAAAACTAGTATATCCATCAAAATTTTCTACAATTCCTCTAAGCTAACTAATCCATGAATTCGAACAAATAATTAATCCCTAAGTTAACTAAGAAACAATTCACACATATCTAATAAACATATAACTTCAAACAAATCAAAACCTAAAGTTTCTTCACCCTAAACTAATACTCTAGTGATAGTCCACAACCTATAGCTCTCATGTAAGACTTAATTCCTAAGCTTTGATACCAAAATTTTAACACCCCAAAAAGTACCCTAGAAGGCATTACCTTCTAAAACCATTCATACCGTGGGAACAAGTAATAAAATTCATAAATAACCAGGGGTCCTTAATTTAATGAAATTCGGACAGAGTCTCCTTTGTTTGGGGAGCTCTACCCAAAACACAACATGTGCAATTATATTACATCGATCACACCGGGTTCATTTATCCCTAAAATATTTACAACATTATCCAAAAGAATAAGCCCAAACCAGGCTACTATATCAAAAGAATTACATTTGAACTTAGCAGCGGAATAAAAAAATACTAGACTTTACATGATTTTACATAATTGTTCCTAATCTAGCACAAAAATAAAAGACATCTCTAGATGTCCCACTCGAGATCCAAATACCCCTCTAATGAAGCTTCTCCATGGCCCGGCTCGTTAGCACCGAGCTCCTCTTATGGCTCATAATCTGTAAAATGTTTAACTGTAGGGGGTGAGCACGAAGCTCTATAGGAGAAATCCTCCCAAACTCGAACAAAGTTTAGAAAACAGATAAAAATCGGTCGGTTTCATTTCGTAAATAACATATATCAATTTTGAAGGAAAAACAGGACATTTTAAATAGATCCCAAATTTAAGCCATAACAATAATCAAGTACAAGGGTAAAGCCAATCCCACCATAAATAACCATTTCAAAGAGAAATTATTGCCATAACAATTTCCAAGATAATCATATTCAAAAGATAACGCAATAAACAATAACCACAATGTATCTCAAGTTTAATGTAAGATAATCGTATGAATAAACACATCGAGAATATCCTTGCCCACACACACACAAATCCTCGCAAGGATATCAAACTTCGGGAAGGGCGCCTACCGATGCATTGTCCCATACCAATGCACCGACAATAACGAATTTGACCCAAGCATAGTATACTAATCCTCTGACACGGCACCCGTGAGCTAATAGTGGTTTGGTCCTCGCAAGGCACCAACCCTACTATGAGTTGTAGGAAAAGTTCAAACTCACACGGAGTAAGAACCACACACATTTACCCACTCTAGGATACCCGATCAATGGCCACCCATGGTCATCCAAACACCTCTATGAGATACAATCACCAACAATTTCTGAACAAAAGTTCATAATTTTGAAAACCCCCAAATTTCATAGGTATTTCTCAAATCATATTAAATCTCAAAAATCCCCAATTTTCTCCCATATGATTCCAATAGAACAATTTAAGAAAAATATGCAAGAGATCATCAAACATATTTTTTTAATGTTCAAACAAAACACTAGGGTTTTGAAATCAAGAATTAAGGAATATCAAGAAGAAAAATTTTTATTTCTTAAAAGAAACAAGGGTTTTGAGATTTCAAGGATTTCATGGCTATCAAACCATAACTTCATTCCAAACATGATAATATTTGTAAGATTATCAAGAAATAAAGATTTCATAACGTATATCTAAGATTTAGAAGCAACATAAACATAGATATAAACCCTAGCCTCAATGTAAGAGAATGAGAAGAAATTCCTACCTTGAATAAAAGTTCCAAACCAAAACCCAAGCTTTAGAGCCTTTCTTCTTCCCTTTTCTTTTTCCCTTTTTCCTCTCCTATGGTTCTAAGAGGTTTGGGGTGAGAGATGTGAGAAAAAAATGGAAGAAAAGGGCTGAAATTTGTGTTTTAAACACAGCAGTCTGCGACAATTACTGTTCATAGGCTGATTTTTGGGTTTTTTTCCAAAATTTCGGTTTTGCCACTAAAAATCTCTAATTTGATCCATAGGACTACCTTAAGGTTTTTCGACGTTTCAGATTCATTTTTCATGTTATTTTAACTTAAAAATATTTATTTTTATGATTTATTTCAAAACTAAAATAAATTTACACTCGAAACATTAAAATTACTATTTTATTCATCCCTAGTATTTATTCTTATGGTTTCAATATATATGGTTTATTTTTACGTAATTACATATATAAGAATCACTAAACAAGTAAATTACTATATTAATATAAACATGTGAGGGTTTATACCTTCCAAGTTTAAGAAGAAAGCACAACACTTTACCATCGAAGGAACACCACAGTGCAGATTTTTGATCAACTTCAGAGAATAAACTGATTTGACTCAGATATTTCTAGTATGTGTGACCTATATGATTGAAAAGATATACGAGTTAGGGTTCTAACAAAAATAACGGTGCATAATTTGCACTTTCCAACAAAGAGTTATAATCAAATTGGTGAAAGGTAGTTTGCCAGATTGCTTGGTTCTTCTATACTTGTTTCGAGTCTAAATATACTTATTATTCTTATATTTTGATTTAGGATGTAAATAGAGATGTTAAATGCAAAACGAAGCTAATTGGACAATTGTTGATAGTTTAGATATGTGGGGGTTTACAATTGTAACGCCCCAAAACACACATTGGATGACATTACATTCTGAAACCATTCATATCATGAGAGCACTAATATAATCCCTTAAGAAAAAAGACTTCATTTGTCATCCACGAATATTTACAACATTATCCAAAAGAATAAGCCTAAGTCATGGCTATTACATCTCAAAAATTAATTAAAGAAGCGTAGCGGAATAAACAAAAGAAGCTAGACTACACAATGTTCCAAAAGAATGTCCTAGTCTAGTACAAAAGGAAAGGAGGTCGCTCTATGCATCCACCTCGGGATCCACACTCCCGTCCAGTGGAGTCTCCCGAGTAACGGGCTCCTCGACCCTTACGTCCTCCTCCTCAAGTGGGTAATCTGAAAAATGTTAGCGATAGGGGGTGAGCACGAAGTTTTGTAGAAAAATTCTCTCAAACCCATACAAGGTTTAGAAAAGCATTTAAAATGATCGGTCTCAATTTTAACATAACACATATACATAATTTGAAATAAAGTAGTGACATTTAAAAAGGATCTCAAGTTTATTTAAAAACATTACTTAAATGAATAAACGAGCACCACATACAAATAATAACCATTAATTGTCATAACCAATTCCCAACAATTCTTTTGGTAGGTGGCATACTTTGTGGTAACCTCTGCCCCCCTTTTGTCACCTTTGATTCTCCAGCATCCTTACCGGGAACCTCTTGAAAATGGATAAGCATCCTTACATGAAACCTCTCACCAATCACTACATTATTTTTCAAGCATCCTTACCGGGAACCTCTTGGGAAGGGGTGAGCATCCTTACAAGGAACCTCTCACTCATGTGCATCACAAACAACCCAACCAAGCATACAATTCCAACATTTATCTCAATTTACAAGCATCTATCCAAAATCCCCAAAATATATCATATAACAATTCCACAACCAACTAAGAAAATACATGAGATCACAATAACATCATTTTTCTACCCAACACAAAGCACTAAGGTTTCGAAATTCATAATAAAGAAAGCATTTAGGAAGGAAATACATCACTCTCTGAAAATTAGGGTTTTAAAACTAAAAAGGAGATTTCATGGGTATTAAATCCTATTTTGTTCAAAACATGTAATCCTTGCAAAAAGCCTAAGAGAGGATGATTCCATAGCATATATATACCATTGATAGCCAAAACATACATATATAAATACCCTAGCTTCAATGTAAGTGAATGAGAAAAAACCCCTACCTTGAATCCTTAGCTTTAGAGTAAAGAACAAGAACATTTGATCTTGAATCACCCTTGAATCTCTTTTTTTTCCTTCCTTTCTTCTTCTCTAATGCTCTCTAGGGCTTCAAGAGGTGTGGGGTGTGAGGGGAGTGAAGGAAATGAGAGAAAATGAGATGAAAATGATTTTAAAATATAGCAGCCCCGAAAAACACTGTTCACAGGCTGTTTTGGGTTTCTCCAAATTTACGGTTTTGCCACTAAAAATCTCCAATTTGACCCATATGACTACCCTAAGGTTTGTCAACGTTCGGGATTCTTTTTAATGTTATTTTAACCGAAAAATATTTATTTTTATGATTTATCTCAAAACCCAAGTCAACGTACACTCGAAACACTAAAGTTTTTATTTTACCCATCCGAATCGGCTATTAATAAAGTTTTGCGATGTTTGCAAATAAAAGGTGATAAAGGGTATTTTTTAAAGCCTTTTATACTTATTTGAAGCCTAAAAGTACTCATTATTCTTATATTTTGATTTAGGATGCAAATGGAGACGTTAAATGCAAAACAAAGCTAATTGGACTATTTCGACATTGTTTCGTTATCTGAGCATAACTCTCTCATCCAAGCTCCGATTGAGATGATTCAAGATGATATGGAATGATACGAAAGAGCTCTAAAACTTTCATGTTTTGAGTTTTGAGAGATATGGACTGTATCAAGGTCTAAATCGAGATTGAACTTGCAGTAGTGCACTATTCACGTGCACTGTTCACATCCTATCTTCGTCCCTTTTCTATTTCCAATCCATTCCTAAGCCAACCAAATACAATACCAAACCTCTCCAACACATATTTCTACACCAAACCTATTTAATACAAGTTCTACAACCTAAAATTTCATATTTTTACTTATTAAAACCAAATTTCAATTATTATTTTCACTAACATTTTAAATCTCTATTTTTTCAATCTACCAAATTCAAACACACATCACTACATATATCCACATTTTTTTTCCACAATTATTTACTATGTATCTATATACATATATAAAAGAAAATACGGGGTGTTACAACAATTCACCCCCCTAAAAGAAAGTTTCGTCCTCGAAACTTAATCATCGAGTTAGTCAATCTAATTCTAATTGACCACAAGTTCTCAACGCATATTAATCCCTTAAGCATGAAATCCAAGATCATAATAGAACATCATATTCTATATTTTAAATCCATCCTTTCAACTTGTACCATCACTACAATTAGTGAAGTCCCCAAGTTTACCTTCATTCACTACTTTTGATTATTCTTTATACTCAATAATTTCATGTGATTGTCTAAACTAATCCCATGTCATGCATAATTGCTAGATCTTCAACTTTTTTCCTATTCATCAGATATCACTTCTCTTTTGAATGTACCAATCATTTTTAAAAATCACATGTTTGTTTTTTTTTTTTTTTTTTACATGTAGCTTATTCATAAGCATTTTACAACAACCAAATTCAATTTCACTAATGGGATTACTCATCATTCCTATACCCAAATTAAGTTATAATCCAAAACTTAGTAATGCCATTACGATAAGATCTACAACGATTCCTTAAATACATGTATCATTCTTAATGACTTTGTTTTTCACTAGACTAGAGAAATTCACAATATTTGAAATTTAACAATAATTTCAATTCATAACTACACACTTGTCTTTCAATTATAGTTTCTAAAATGTTTACACTAATGATTCATCTAATCCATTCAGATGGAATTTTAGTAAATAACTAACTATAATACTTAGGCTAAAGGTCAAGTTATATCTCAATTTCTAACATTGAGCTAGAATCAATAAACCTTGGGGGTTTTCATTAACATCACAACTCTTTTCATGATACCTATACTTTCGAATTCCTAGGATATAGTCCAGTACAATATATATCTTGTAATATACTAAAATGTGAAGATAAACTGTTAAGGATCCCAAAATATTTCTCAATTTTCTATCACCAGATTTCTTATGATATAATGAAAACTACAGCAGGACTCTCAATAATTCACTTAATGTTCTTCAATTTAAGTACACTAGTAATCATAGCCTTAGCAATTATTTATAATCCCATGATAATAACAATCTGCTAATTAGTAGGATAACCATAGTCATCTATCCCAAAAATTACATAAAATTTCTACACTCGTGATGAAAGTCAATCTTCACAGGTATCATCATTGATTCCTCAAATTACATCGTTCCAATTATCACTATTAACTATTTAGTTTGAATCTTCAATACTTATATTAAAAATCCTCAAGTATAACTAATCATACCTATCTTAACAAAGTACTAAAAGAGACAAGAAAAAGAATTTCATATTCCCCCAACACAATTCCAATAACATTAAAAGATTTTACAGAACAATATATGTTCATATCAAACTTTAGATATTATTCTTTATTTTAATACTTGTCTGCTATATATAACCTCAAACTTTTAAACATCTATAATCTTCAATCGTACAATATATAGGGTCAAATGTAACTACTATAATTTAGTCAGGCCTCCTAGATTTCCTTTCGACATGTCTATGAGTTCGTTTCCATAACTCGACCTCAAATTTTCAATCAAAATTTGTAAATATAAATAAACTATTAACTCCACCCTCGACCAAGAGATTTTTTATTTTTTTTTTAATTGTTAACACTATAAAGAGTATAAGTATAGTGAACTAAGCCCACCGCGTAATAAAATTACCTAAGCATATCTTCCTCAATGAGTATCCAACTTATGACCCTTCTAATCCATTAATACTGTCAAAATAATTTCAATCAATACTCCGTAATATTTTCAAACTAATATTGGGAACCTCAAGTAGGTGGTTATGAAACAATCCTCCTATATATTTACGATCCATAACCACAATTCCCATCATTATTCCAAAAATAGGCTCCCGTTTGAGGTTACTTCACCATATTCCTTCAATTAATCGTATTTGAGAATTATACTACCTCATACCTATCTCCAATGCAGATAATGTCACTTGCATAAAGATCCCTGCATAACATCATTCATTAACCAAAACCAAATTACCATTCGTCTCCTAAAATTATCTATAACGACATGATATAAAACTAGTATATCCATCAAAATTTTCTTCAATTCCTCTAAGCAAACTAATCCCTGAATTCGAACAAATAATTAATCCCTAAGTTAACTAAGAAACAATTCACACATATCTTATAAACATATAACTGCAAACAAATCAAAACCTAAAGTTTCTTCACCCTAAACTAATACTCTAGTGATAGTCCACAACCTACAGCTCCCATGTAAGACTTAATTCCTAAGCTTTGATACCAAACTTGTAACGCCCCAAAAACTATCCTGGGAGAAATTACTACCTATAACCATTCATATCATGAGAACAACTAATAAATTCATAAATAACCGGGGGTCCTTAATTTAACAAAATTTGGGCAGAGTCTCCTTTGTTCGGGGAGCTCTACCCAAAATACAATCTGTGCAACTATACTACGTTGACCACACCGGGTCCATTTATCCATAGAATATTTTCAACATTATCCAAAGGAATATGCCAAACCAAAGCATTTGCATCTCAAAAATTAACCAATATAACGCAGCAGGATTAACAAAATAAACAAGACTTTACAGTGTACGAAAGAGTATCCTAGTCTAGTACAATAGAAAAGGGGTCACTCTAAGCCTCCCACTAGGCGGCCTCCTCGGCTCCTAACTCCTCCTCAAGTACATAATCTGAAAAATGTTAGCAATTGGGGGTGAGCACGAAGCTCTGTAGAAAATTTCTCCCAAACCTAAACAAGGTTTAGAAAACATTTAAAATTCGGTCAGTTTCCTTTTTTTACCCCAAAATATCATATATAAATTTTGAAAAAAAACAGGGCATTTTAAATAGATCTCAAGTTTAAGGGATAACAGTAATTAAAGAATAAATGAACACAATATACCATTAAATAACCATTCCACTATAAATGATTTTTCACAAGTTCTTGCGGAATCCCATACTTCTCCAAAATCTTGTAGAAACCATTTCTAGTGCAAAGAACAATTCCCAACACTATAACAATCCCGTGTATTCTAGTGCATCCCCAAGGCCATGTAGGTTGATCGTTTCTCCTGAATCTACCCAACGATTATACCTAGTCCACCCATAATAATCACAAGTACATTTGGAAAGGGGCGTATACCATACCAATGCCATTGTCGAATCCCTCCCTAGGAAAGGTATACCATCCCTAGTTCGAACTCTAGGCGTATGATAGTGGTTATGTTGCCAAACACCAACCCACTACAAGTGTAAGAAACGATCTCCCCCCACCACGGGGTTCGACTGGCATTTCCACTCTATGGCATATCTCGTAAGTAATTCAAGTCCATCACAAACAACCATACACAAGAGGAAACCATGAATATCTCCATTCGCAACCATCTCAAAGAAATTACCAAATTCCACCATTTCTCAAGTAATCCATCATTCCATAATTTAAGAAAAATGAACAAGAGATCATTATAAACCTCATTTGTTTATACAAGGTAAAGCACTAAAGTTTGGTAATCAAGACAAAAGGAATTTAAGAGGAAAAATCAATTTTTCTTCAAAACTCAGGTTTGATTATGAAAAAGAATGGTTCAATGGTTACCTAACAATCAAAATGTTCGAAACATGCTATTTATTGCACAAATGTCAAGAATCATGTAGTACATAGCATATATATGTGATGACAAGTGAAAGACATATATATATATATACAACCCTAGCCTCAATGTATGAGAAATGAGAGAAAAACCCCCACCTTGAATCAAGATGTTCAAGCAAAGCCCAAACTCTAGAGACCTTGCTTTTCCCTTTTCTTTCTCCCTTAATCTTCCTTTAGGGCTCTAAGAGGTGTGGAATGAAAGGGGAGTGAAAGAAATGAGAGAAAAGGGGCTGACTATGAGGTTTTAGATATAGCAGCCCCGAATTTCACTATTCATAGGCTGTTTGGGTCTTCTCTAAAAATTATGGTTTTGCCATTAAAATCTCTAATTTGATCCATATGACTACCCTAAGGTTTTTTTATGTTCCAGATTCATTTTTAATGTTATTTTAACTTAAAAACATTTATTTTTATGATTTATTTCAAAACTAAAATAAATTCACACTCGAAAAATTAAAATTTCTATTTTATTCCTCTGAACCGCTATAGGTGCTATTCTTACGGTTTCAATATATATAAGGTTTATTCTTAAGTCATTACATATATATAGGAATCACTAAAAAAGTACATTACTATATTAATATAAACATATGGGGTCTTACACCTTCAAGGTCTAAGAAGAAAACACAACACTTTACTATCCAAGGAACACCATAGTGCAGATTTTTGGTCAACTTCAGAGAATAAACAGATTTGACTCAGGTATTTCTAGTACGTGTGACATATATGGTTGGAAAGATATACGAGTTAGGATTCTAACAAAAATAACGGTGCGCAATTTGGACTTTTCAACCAAGAGTTATGATCAAATTTGTGAAAGATAGTCTGCTGGACTGCTTGGTTCTTCTATACTTGTTTGGAGCCTAAATATACTTATTATTCTTATATTTTGATTTAGGATGTAAATAGAGACGTTAAATGCAAAACGAAGCTAATTGGACGATTGTTGATAGTTTAGAAATGTGGGTGTTTACACCTATGGTTCTAAGAGGTTTGGGGTGAGAGATGTGGGAAACAAATGGAAGAAAAGGGCTGAAATTTGTGTTTTAAACACAACAGTCTGCCACAGTTACTGTTCACATGTTGATTTTTGGGTTTTTTTTTTCCAAAATTACGGTTTTGTCACTAAAAATCTCTAATTTGATCTATATGACTATCTTAAGGTTTTTCGACGTTCCGAATTCATTTTTCATGTTATTTTAACTTAAAAATATTTATTTTTATGATTTATTTGAAAACTAAAATAAATTTACACTTGAAACATTAAAATTACTATTTTATTCCTCTGTAGTATTTATTCTTATGGTTTCAATAGATATGGTTTATTGTTACGTCAATACATATATAAGAATCACTAAACAAGTATATTACTATATTAATATAAACATGTGAGGGTTTACACCTTCCAAGTCTAAAAAGAAAGTACAACACTTTAGCATCGAAGGAACACCACAGTGCAGATTTTTGATTAACTTCAGAGAATAAACTGATTTGACTAAGATATTTCTAGTATGTGTGACCTATATGGTTGAAAAGATATATGGGTTAGGGTTCTAACAAAAATAACGGTGCACAATTTATACTTTCCAACAAAGAGTTATGATTAAATTGGTGAAAGGTAGTCTGCCAGACTACTTGGTTCTTCTATACTTGTTTGGAGCCTAAATATACTTATTATTCTTATATTTTGATTTAGGATGTAAATAGACACGTTAAATGCAAAACGAAGCTAATTGGACGATTGTTGATAATTTAGACATGTGGGAGTTTACAGATATGTATGCAGATGCATGAAAAATTTGTTGTGTATCTATTACGCTAAAATCTGCTAGGAAATAGAATTGATCAACTCGGATGATAACATCTTCCACAATCCCTTGTGGAGTTTTTATTGATCTGTGTGGTAATTGTAGTGTAACACTGGTGGGTTTTAGTTCACTTAATCCCAATTGAGTATACATTGAATGTGGCATTAAATTATAGCTAGCTCCAAGATCTAGTAGAGCTTCTTCAATTCAGAAATTTTCAATGACGCATGAGACTGTTGGACTTCCTGGATCTTTGTACTTAAGAAGAGTATTATGATGTAGTATAGTACTAACTTGTTCAGTTAGGAATGCTTTATTTGGTACATTTATTTTTCTTTTTATTGTGCAAAGATCCTTTAAAAACTTTGCATAAGTTGGAACTCTTTTTATAGCATCTAACAAAGGAATGTTAATCTTGACTTGTTTAAATAGCTCTAAAATTTCAGATTGATCTTTTCAAATGTTAGTTTCTTGACTCTTTGAGGAAAAGGTAACGGAATAGGACATGGTTGATCTTTTTTATTTTGTGTTTCTGGTTTTTTTTCAATTGAAGGTTCAAGTTCAAGTGGTTCATTGATAGGAATTGACTTTTGTATCTTCTTGGTGATTGTAGGTTTAATAGTTTTGTCAATGACTTGACCACTTCTTAACATTGTGATTGCTTGTACTTGACTTGAAGAAGGTTCAGATGACACACAATTAGCTTGAATTTGACTTTGTAGAGGTTTAGATTGAGATGAAAATTTTTCCTTTTCTGGCATACTGAGGGATTGAGTCAACTTAGCTAGATGACTCTTAATATCTTCAAACCTCTGACAAGTTTGGGTTTTAAAATCATTAAAAGCTTGAGTTGTTTGAGTGTTAAAACTCATTTGACTTTGAATAAATTGATTCATAGTATCTTCCAGAGTTCTTCTTTGTGGGGGGTTGATATGGCTGATATTGTTGTTGATTTTGTGACTGTGGTGGAGCTTGTGTTTGATTTGTAGGTTGTGTATTCCTCCAACTAAATTTTGGATGATTCCTCCATCTTGGATTGTAAGTTTCAGAGTATGGATTCAAATAAGGCTTATTATAAGTCGGAAGAGCATTAGATTGTTCAATCAAAACTTCTTTGATTGAAAGTATAGTTGGACACTCTGCTGCAGAATGTCCTGACAACGCACAAATTTCACATATTTGATCAGTAGTTGATACAATAGACACTTGTTTTACTAAGGCTTGCAGTTTTTGAGATAAATTAGCCATTTTAGCTCTTAAATCATCATCTTCTTTTAACACATATTTTCCTCTTTCAGATGTAGATGGCTTAGTTTCTACTATATTTGAAGAAGTTGAGTCCCACATCTAGGAACTCTCAGAAATAGTATCAAAAAGTGGAATGCTTCTTCAGGATTTTTACTCAGAAATTCTCCCTGCGCCATCATTTCAACGAATTAACACATTGCAGAAGGAAGAACATCATAAAAAAAACCAACTAACATCCAGTTTTCGAATGCATGATATGGATAAGCTTGGAGAAGATCTTTAAATCTTTCCCAACACTAATAAAAAGTTTCACCTTCTTTTACCGAAAAGGTCATTATTTGATGTCTTAATGTATTTGTATGATGTACATAAAAAAAATTTTTAACGAACTCAGCTTGTAAAGCTTGCCAGTTTATGATAGAATTAGCCCTTAAAGAGTTAAGCCACTATTTTTCTTTATCTTTTAAAGAGAAAGGAAAAAGTTTTAATCTAACCATTTCAAAATTATCTTGCAATGTTCCACAAACTTCTTCAAATTCTTTCATATGAACATAAGGATTTTCAGTTTCCAAACCATGGAACTATGGTAACAACTTTATTGTTCCTGGCTTAATATTAAGATTTGGAGCATCTGTTGGAAAAGCAAAACATGACTAGACATTAGTTCATGTAGGATGTAAATATTCTCTTAATGGTCGAATATTTTGAATTACTTCATATTCTCTAGGTTGTTCTTCCATAGGTACGTTTCTAGCCATATTTAATTCAAATGATTCTTGTGTAATTTTAGATAGGACAACATGTGATAGCTTGGGATGTGAGCTTAGATTGATAACTAGTTTAATTAAAAAGTTATGTTGCAGATAAATTGAGACAATAATATAAAAAGTATCCTTCAGTTCAAGGATCCCATATGCGTTATATTGGTCAAGTGTTGAAAATGCTACCTTACAGCAATTAACTTCCATTTTACTGGCAAGTTAATCGGTAGATCTGATGTATATAAACCATCACACAACAACTTCTTAGGTTAGCTGATGGTATCAATGACAATTGATTAATTCAAGCAAACCAGAAAGACAAGCCATTCATGAGGAATACTTGGATTATTCAATTGATTCCATAATAGTTGGTGCGTACATAATAAACCATAACACAACCACTTCTTAGGTTAACTGGTGGTATTAAGTCATAACACAACAACTTCTTAGATTAGCTGATTATAGATGTGCCATTTGACTAATTCGAGTGAACCAGAACGACAAACCATTCATGAGGAATATTTGAATTATTCAATAGATCATCTATGATATATATATACCAGTTAAACATCCTCAGTGTTCCGGTGGAGGACTAGCAATACCGATAAGAACACCGTAGATATTTAACCGCCAATATTATCATGTATACCAGTTAAACGATCTTAGTAATCTAGAAGGAAAAGCCATTCATGAGGATCACTTAGGTCATTAATATGATAGTTATATATAGTAATTAAACAACCCTAATAATCTAGAAGGACAAGCCATTCATAAGGATCATTTAGGTTTTGTACCATGCATCAGTAGAACATCCTCAGCGTTCCGGTAGAGGACTAGCGTTACTAATAGGAACATCGTAGATATTTAATCGGCAAGTTCATGATACACGGATGACATAATTCCAGGCACAACACCGAAATTACGTACATCATTGTATCATGGATGAAGTGCACACGTACATATATAGAAAAATATATGAATAAAACATCAGCATTTCTATGAGTTAATCAATATTGTACATATGTTTACCTCTCACTGGAGGATATAAGTAACTACTCATGCCCCATTGCTGCAGATAAAGAAGGAGTGCGGGTAGTTTTCATCACAACTAAAATTAAAATACAGAGTCTAAAACTTCTTTTACAAGGAACAACTGAAACACAACCACCTTTATTATCAGTTAAGATAAAAGGGTGGCAACAGTTCAACTATCCGAATAGAAAGATACAACAGAAATGTAAAAATATAGAGTTTTAGCTGAAGTGTATGACAGATGAGATCGAGTGGCAAGTTCTCTTTTTCATTTTCTCTTTTATTTCTTTCTTTTTCTCTTTTCTCACTTTGCAATTCTCTTGGAGCTCTTGGATGTCCGGCCCCCTTAATAAGGAGAAGGCATCACCTATATATAAGAAGCCAGCAAGCATGAGGTGGAGAGATGAGCTCAAGTCATCAGAGGCCACCATCTGGATGCCCCTCCACCGTCCAGACAGTGGGGCCTTGCTGGTGTTTTGCATGCTATTTTACTTTGTGTGTTGGCCATTCCTTGGGTATATTACCCTTTGATCCTTTGTTGTTTCAAGCTTTGACATTTTGTTCCTTGTATTATCCGGTAATTCTGCATTAAACCCTAAAATTTTAAACATAATATACATGAAACTCTAAGTTATGCACAAAACCCTAATTAACTCTAATTTATAGTTTTTAGCTATTTTATCATACCAATTTAATTTATTTAACTATTCTAATTTACATATTAATTAGGATTAGTTAGCAACTAAGAAAAACAACAATATATGAAAAGATAAAGTAACATGAACAGTTAAAGTAAATAAAAATGTATGTACACTAAAAAGCTTAAGAACAGTTACTCCTCCAACAAGTTCAGGTAAACTGGATCCATCAAATCCTCCTTCACCCCTTGACATTTTAACCCCTCAAAGAATGGCTTATGTCCTTGGCCGTTGACCTTGAATGTATTGCCATCTTCGAGGTTTGTGACTTCTACAGCTCCATTGGGGTAGGCTACCTTGACAAGATAGGAACCATCCCAACAGGATCGGAGTTCCCCTTGAAAGATCAAGAGACGCGAATTGTATAAGAGAACTTTTTGACTGGGCTCAAATGACTTCCTTATAATGGATTTGTCGTGAAAGATCATAGCCCTTTTTTTTGAAATTTTAGAGCTCTCATACACATCTCTTCCCATTCATTCATTTCAAGCTTCCTATTTTCTCTAGCCATTCTTATGTTGAAGGTCAAGGTCTTTATGGCCCAATAGGCCTTATGTTCCATTTCAACCGAAAAATGGAAAATCTTTCCATACACGAGCCAATAGGGAGACATGCCTAGAATTGTCTTATAAGATGTGCGGCATGCCCAAAGGGCATCAGTCAACCTAAATGACCAATCCTTCCTATTGGGATTCACTATTTTCTCTATGATATTTTTTATCTCCCTATTGGCCAACTCGGCTTGGTCATTGGTTTGTGGGTGATATGCGATGGATACCTTGTGTGTGATGTCATATTTATGCATCAAAGACGAAAATGACCTATTACAGAAATGCAACCCACCATTGCTTATCATTGCCCGAGGCTTCCCAATGCTCAAAAAAATGTTCTCCTTGAGAAACTTTACCACAACCCGATGGTCATTGGTCTTGCTCAGGATAGCCTCCACCCATTTGGATACGTAGTCCACTGCCAGCAGAATGTATAGGTTACCAAATGACATAGGGAAGGGACCCATGAAGTCGATGCCCCAACAATCAAATATCTTGATAACAACAAGTATAGGGAAGAGGGGCATCATGTTCCTTCGGGTAACACTACCCAAACGTTGACACCTATAACATTCTTTACAAAAAAAGATACAATCTTTTATCAAAGAGGGCCAATAAAAATCTCACTGTAGAACATTTGCCGAAGTCTTATTTGAAGAGAAATGACCACCGCATGCTTTCGAATGACAAAATGCAAGGACTTCCTGTTGTTCATTTTTTGGTACACATCTCCTTATGACTTGGTCAGGGCAGCACTTGAACATGTATGGGTTATTGAAGTAAAAGTACTTCAAATCCGCCATAAATGTCCTTATATCCTTCAGGCTCCAATGAGGTGGTATTTGTCCTGTAGTAAGATAATTACATATGTCATCATAATAGGGACAAACAGAATAAATCGAAATTAAATGTTCATTAGGGAAAAATTTAGGAATAGGAATGTGTTCATCGGCCTCTTGCACCACAAGTCGGGACAAATGATCTGCCACCACGTCCTCGACTCCCTTCTTGTCTTTGATTTTCAAGTTGAACTCTTATAGCAGGAGGATCCACCGAATGAGTTTTAGTTTGGCATCCTACTTAGACAACAAATACTTGAAAGCAGAGTGATCGGTATAGACTACTATCGATGAACCAATGATGTAGGACCGGAATTTATCCAATGCAAATACTACCACTAGTAACTCCTTTTCTGTGGTGGTATAGTTCAGTTAAGAGTGCTTTGCTAGCGTAGTGTGATGCCCCTAAAATTGGGGGTCATTTATTAACCGTTGACCATCCGTCAACCCGCGACAATACCTATGATTGTTGTACAACTAGGCGACACGTCAATAACATTCCCTTAACTGAGATTATAACCCACACGTCCAACCCATGTACATTTTATCCTTTAATCGTATCGTCATCCAAAGTATTACATTTCATACTCCATTACAGTCTATTTACATCCTTGGAACCCAAGAACCCATAATCCAAAAGCATGACAAAATAATTTTAAATTTTCAAAATTTTGGAAAGAGTATTAGTACTGTGTACCAATATTGTGAGTCTTCTAGAAAATCTGTACCGGTACGCTCTGCCTTCTAGACAAGACTGTACCAGTACTATCAACCCACTGAAAAAATTGTACCAGTACAATTAACTCACTGGACATCGTTGTACCGGTACTCTTTGCCCACTTTTGCCTATTTCATCTGCTTTTCATTTCCAACTCAATCCTAAGCATTTTATTTCCATCCAACTCATGTATAATGAAGTTTTTCATGTAATACAAGGTCGATACAAGTTCTATTACATTCAATTCAATGTATTTACATACCAAAATAGAATTTCATAATTGTTTTACAAAACTTAAAATAAAGCCATATTCTGGCTTTCTTCACCCTTGGAGTCTCATGTGAGGGCCTTCCACCGATGTATATCCCGCACCTAAAATATTTTCCCGTATAGGGTGAGCCACACCCAGTAGAGTATTTCCTAAGAAGGCTATTCCCCAACCTAAGAGTATATGAATGTTCATGCCACACTTTACAACCAACAACATCCTAACCAAGAATATGTTATTCGATGTTGGAATTTTAACAATGTCATGCCATGGAATGAGATGAGACTCATTCATGTAACTTAACTCGAGTCCTCACCGACTCCCGCAACACAATGTAATGCTAATGTGTAGTAAATCTATCATTGATGAATTTCATCCAATGATCATTTTAAAATGAAGGTCATGTGTTTATAAAACCAAATTTTGTTGGATGATACACATTGCATGACCATTTGTATAACAAAATCATGTGTCTTTGTTGGGTAGCAGACATTTCGTGTCTCACTATCAACTCCGCATACTGATACACTTTTTTGGACTTGCACCATCAAAAATGTATAAACTAGTAGCCGGGTCTTGCACCCGAGGAAGAGTCTAGCCTTTCTTGCTATACCCGACACAAGTTTTTACCTTTTTCATGCAACCATGCGACTCTGTTGAACCTTGGTCCAACGATGTCGAGCCCACTTATCATCCACCAAGTATGGTGTTTGATCCAACACATGCACGCATGCCTACACTCATGACGATGCCCATGAATGCGATGTTCCTATGAAAATGCAATGTAATGCACCATTGCAATCTCAATGTCATGCTCCATATGTAATGAGTGTCATATGAGCTAATTTAACCACATTTAAACATATTCCATGGAAAATTTAGATCCAAAGCATATAATTACCAATTCCATCACAATGTCGTTATATCTATAAACATAATCAACATTTTTATGTCCAACCATACATCACAAGCATGTTATTACATATTATATACCAATAACACTTTATTCGCAAGGCATAATAAAAGCACATAGAATGCCCACATAACACCAATTTTCATAGAATTACACAAGTAACTACCACATACCAATTCTGTGTTCGGAATTTATTTTAAACCATTCTATACCCATTTTCATACTCTTTTCATCAATTTCACAAACATAGGTAAATGATATAAGTTTCTATCAAACTACCCATTTCATATAAACACCCTAGATTGTAAAATAATCCCAAGCAGGAAGGAACCCTACCTCTTGAAGCGTAAACCACTTGGTAGGAGCTTTCAAGAATCCAAAAACGAGCTAGAATCCCTAGCTTCCAACATTCCGTCCATTGATCTTCGGTAAAGCTACGCTTTTTGGTATAGCCGCGTAGCCCTCGTCGAGAGGAACAACTTTTCTTCTTGGCTCGAGTTGATTTGAGCAACCAATCCTTGTAGATGTTAGAGAGAAGGTGGAGAAAACTTAAGTTTCTCTCTCTTCTTTTCTATCGGGTAACGGCTGAGCAAATGGGGAAAAATCAGATTTTTCCCCTATTTATACCGTTTACTTGCTTGTCTTACAACGCGCCACATGACCCTATTTTTCTGGGTCCGTTTTCGTCCCGAAATGATTAAATTTGGTCTTGGTTCAAGTTCAAAATATTTTTATTTTAACTTGAATTTAATTATTTTCTAACTTTTAAATTTTTATTAAAAATCCCGTTTTTGGTTCACCTGAGACTCGATCGCCTCGTAAAATGCAAAAAAATTGACTATTTCAAAATTCGATGAAATTTGACGGGATAGCTAGATTTCGCAAAATGAATCCAACAGTGAGGTCCGTTTTATCATCTGAGTTCTAGAAAATTTCACGTTTACAACCCATACTATAGTGGCAAATTATCATTTTGCCCTTTTTCATAAAAAGTTTAAATTTACCCGAATTTTACAGTAGTATATTACATAAGGTCTCTTGTCCTCCCTTTAACCGAGCACTACATCGACCATGTAATCACTCACGTTGCACATAAGCTAAAAAGGCAAATCCCACTTCGGTGGTTGCATAATCGAAGGTGTAGTGAGCATGCTTTTGAGTTTTGTAAACAATGCCTCAGAATTAGCTGACCACTCGAATGGGACATCCTTAGAAAGTAAATTGGTTAAAGGTCAGGCCAATACACTAAAATCATTAATAAAACGACAATAAAAGCCAACATGGCCAAGAAACTCCTGATTTCTTGGGTACTACTTGTGTGGGGCTACCCCACTTACTATTGGCAATCAAAAAAATGATGCCCACATCAAGTCGCTTTAGTCCCTCGTCTCTCACCACATCCTTCATGATTAGGTTCAACCTTATTTGTGGTTGTCAAGATGGCTTGGAGTCTTCTTCAAGGTAGATGCGGTGTGTACAAATGGTGGGGCTTATCCCCTTGATGTCGGCAATTGTCCAACCAATTGCTCCATTATGCCTCCTCAACACTTTCAAGAGATCCTCTTCTTGTTTTTCCTCCAATGTTAAGCTAACACCACTGAAAAGGTCTTGTCATCCCCAAGGTATGCATACTTGGTATTGGATGGTAATGGCTTTAACTCCAAGATTGGGTTTTTGCTCATTCAATAGAAAAATCTTCTTGTCTTGATGTGGAAGCTTCTCAAATGTAGGGTTCCATTTTTCTACCCTTTTCAAGCTCTCCAACTCCTCTTGTTCATCAACCTCCTCTATATCAACATTCTCCTATCCCAACTCTAAGGTGCTTATTAGTTCCAAGTGTTCCTCCACCAATGTTTCCATCTGGTTCATCTCATGTGCCTCTTCATCATCCCCTAGATGTTTAGACAAGTTGAAAATATTGACGTCCATAGTCATGTTCCCAAATGCCAACTTCACAAGACCGTTCCTACCATTAATCACAACATTAGATATGGCAAGAAAAGGTCTATCAATTATGACAGGAATTTAGGAGCTAAGATTTGCAACCGAGTGAGTGTCAAGACAATAAAATCAACAGGGAAGTAAATTTATCAACTTGAACTAAAACATCCTCAACTACTCCCCTAGGTGTTTTGATGCGATGATCTACCAACTGAAGAGTGATTCGAGTTGGCTTCAACTCTTCAAGTTGAAGTTGTTGGTACACCGAGTAAGGTAGGAGGTTGACACTTGCCCCCAAGTTAAGGAGAGTTTGCTCCACCCGGTAATTCCCTACTATAATGGCAATGGTAGAGCATCCGGGGTTTTTGAACTTGGTGGGGTGTTAGTCCTCAAGATTGAGCTCACATGCTCAGTGAGGAATGCTTTCCTAAAGTTCGAGTGATTGATTTAACTTGAATTGTAAGTGTTTGAGTGCGGAGAGAATGATTGCCTTGTTTGGTTAAAGGCATTAACTTGCTCATGGTACACTGCCTTAAGCGTTGGAATGTTAGGGCACTCCGATATGGAATGCTCCATACTCTCACAAATTGAGCAGCCCTCCTCAGTCTTTGAAATATTAGACACCTTGTGTCTCCTATTGGCCTCAAGACTCTTAACTTTCCTAGACAACTTGGCAATTTTGGAAACCAAGTCCTCCCAGTCTCTCAAATCATACATCCCTCCCCCTTGTGGTTGATTTCTACCTAGAGACGACCTAGGTACATCGGTGGGATCCGTAATGTCCCAAGATTGTGCATTTTGGGCCAATGTACTAAAGTAGTCTAGGGCTTCAACAGGGTCCTTGCTTAAGAACTCACCATTGCACATCATGTCAATAAATTGGTGATGGCCCAGTGTAATCCCTTCGTAGAAGAACTCACCAATTGCCATGATTCAAAACCATGATGTGGAATGGATTGTAGTAATTCCTTGTAGCGATCCTAACAGTTGTAAAATTGCTTATTGGGCTTTTTTGAAATGTTTTAGATTTATTTTTTAAGAGAGGTGGTTTTAGGCACTGAAAAGAATTTGTTCAAAAACTCGGAAAGCATTTAAGCCCAAGAAGTTATGGATCGAGGCTGCAAGGAATTCAACCATGTTTTGGTTTTGTCCTTAAGGGAAAAGGGAAACAATTTCAAGCAAGCTATGTCTTCCAGAGCGTAATTAGTGAGGAAGGTTGCAACTATATCTTCTAATTCCTTAATGTGCAAATAAGGATTCTCCCTCTCAATTATGTGGAATGTTGGAAGTAGTTACAACATTCCCAGCTTAACTAAGAAGGCATGAGCTTGGACCGGTAATAGAATGCATGAGGGAGTGGTGTTATGAGTGGGTTGAAGGTAATCCCTCATTGACCTCACTAGAGGATCAATTTGGATGTTGTTCTCTTCATTCCTAGGAGGAAGGTGTATTCTTGGGTTTAGAACTCTAGGTTCTTGCACTCCTCCTCCGCTTGGGACATTCACATTAGCACCCAACTCCTCAAAGTTGTCACCGGCATCCTCAGGTGGGTCTTGGTCAATATTCATGTGGGGGCCTAAAGTTTGTCTAACCAGATGGTTTTGTTCATCATGTCCCCAATTACAACACACTATCTACAAATGAAAATATAAATAACAAAGGTATAAACAAGGAGCAATGTACCTCAGCCCGTGATGAGAATCACGGGACTTACCTCCGTTGTCCAAAAATCACCTTCTAAATTCAACGCTTTACCTTCCCCAACAACGGTGCCAAAAATGATTGACTTATTTCATTGTCCCTAATCTTCGGACATCACCCTCAAATGTGTATCTAGATTTTGAGTGTAGGTGAGTGTCACTCTCTCTCGGAATAATGTGAGAAATGCGGCAAACGTGTGTGTGGAATGTAATGTGTATGTGAACAAAAGTGATGTCCAAGTGTAAAGAGACTTTTGAGGGCCTTGTTTTACTTGGAATTTGTATTTGAAGGTCATCTCCTTAGGGAAAGAAGGGAATTATGCTGAAAGTGATTTGGTGAAAAAAGAAAAAGTGTAAAAATCTTTGATGTTTGAGGTTTGGTGAATTGTGTTCTTGATGAAAATGAAATGGAAACAAATGTTGGCTAATCCAAAGAGGTCATTACAACGGGAATGTCAAATAAACCCAAGACCATTGTCCAATGGTCCCTAGATGTTTGATTGATTCATAGGAAACAATGGACTAAAATTTAGGTGAGGATTCAAGCATACCCTGTGACAAGTCTATGGTGTATCAAGAACTCATAACCACATCCACACTCAACCTAGTCAAACCAAATCATCATACACTATGAGGAGGAATGAAAAAGGGTTGATTTAGCATACCCAAGAGGAACTCTCCCTTGGATTAGCCAACTTGAAGCTCAGCTACTCATGTTTAATGCAAAAACATAAATAAAGGAAATAGACATTGTAACGAAATGATTATTGAGACTTGTATTAATGCATGAAATCTTAAACTATGAAGAAAAATATTCAATACCCATTTTAAAAGCTTGAAATGAGAAAACTTAACACAAAAATGGTGAAATCCAAAATGTAGAACTAAAATTGCAATGTACTTGTAATAAATGACATTAAAGACATTAATTGAAGCTTACACAGGTTTTACAAGAACTACAAGTGAAATGGTTAGAAGAAAATGCAAAACATAAATTTCTCTCTCTAGAACTTTATCTTCTTCCTTGAGCTTCTCTCTCTATAATGCAATACAATACAAAATAATGGTATATATAGCTTTCATTATTGTCCATGGAGAACGCTCTCTGTGTGCGACACACCTCCCATCCATAGGAGGCTAATTGGAAGGCATTAGGTAGGCTAGCACAGGCCTATCCTATACTCCCAGGCTTTTTCTCTTTTCTCTCATCCTCATAAATGCCAAAGCCACCAAAGTGCAAGCCTAGTTGAGGGAAGACATGTCTGTTTATAGGAGATGTCAGGGAGCAAGTGAGAGAGCCAATGGTGGGGCCTACAAAGTGGCAGAACTTGAGTTGTAGAATCTGGCATTTTTAGCAAAATCTACTAGTAAGTCGTTGGCCAAACCTACCGGTAGGTTTTATTTTATTAGCCAAAACCTTTCAGTAGTTTTTTGGTAGAAACCACTCTAGTAGCCAAAACCTACTAGTAGTTTTATAACAAACCTACCAGTAAGTTTTAACTTGTTTTATTCAAATCTTGGTTCTTTCACCTCCTAAGTCATCATCAAGCCTTCCCCTTAACTCCATTGACCTTAAGCACCATGATAGGGGCATCCATGCACCATTTAAGCCATTTTTCCTGTAAACATACTGAAACTCCATTAATAACTCGAATCATTGCAATTCCTCTCATTTTTACCGCAAAAGAAAGCATAAAAGGCTTGCAAATGTACATAGAATATGCAATATTTTGTGCTAATCACGTACAACTGATGGTCCCTCAAGGTCTGGAGAACAACCCTCCGGTGACCCTAATGCTCCTCCTCAAACTTGGAGTAGATCAAAATGTTGTCAACAAAGACCACAACAAACTGATCTAAGGTAGGGTTGACACACCCTATGCATGAGATCAATGCATCTCGCCGGGGCATTCGTCAATCCAAAAGGCATTACAGTGAACTCAAAATACTAATAGCGCATCCTAAACTCCATCTAAGGGGTATCTGTCTCGCTAATCCTCAAATGATGGTAACCCGTTCATAGATCTATCTTAGAGTAGACCCGCGTCCCTCTCAGCTGATCAAACAAGTTATCAATCTGCAACGAAAGGTATCTATTCTTTATAGTAACCCAATTCAACTACCAGTAGTCTATACATAGCCGAAGGGTCTTGTCCTTCTTCTTGGCAAACAACACCAGGTCACCCCAAGGTGAGATACTCAGTCTAATGAAACCCTTGTCCATCAATTCTTACAATTTAACCTTGAGTTCTTGCAACTCTACAGGTGCCATTCTATGAGGAGTCGTAGAAATAGTCGATGTACCGAGGTACAACTTAATGGTGAAGTCTACATCCCTATATGGATGTAATCTTGGTAGTTCATTTGAAAAAATATCCTCATACTCACAAATCACCCGAGGTAGACCTAACTCCTGTCTCACCTCGTTGTCTAGGTAAGGCTTGCTAGCCAACCCATCAACTGCCTATGCCATTGAGAGTCATACATGGGTTGGGGTAAGGCATTGTGCTTTTCCCCTGAAACTTGAAACAAACACCCTCCGGCGCGTAGGTAGTGACCCTCTTCAGATCACAATCGATGATGACTATCCATCCCAAGGATTACATCAAACTTCGACAAGTCCCGTGACCCTAAGGTCCATGGTGAGTAGAATCCCCAAGATATCTAACTCACAACCCTGACATATTTGATCAATGCATACCCTAGCACCTAAGGGAGAACTCACATGCAATGGCTCCTTTAAGGTCTCAACCTCTAAGTCCAAATCTCTCACACACGATGCAAAAATAAATGAATGTGATGCACCAAAGTCAAATAATACCCTTGCCCATAAGTGAGAGAGTAGAAATGTACCCTCAATAACTGACTAATCCACTGGTTCAGTCTGAGATGGAATGGCGTAGACTAACCCCAAGCTCCTAAAGTCCCGAGTTGTGAGCCCTATCCTTACCCGCAGCCCATGCCCTGGCCTGATTATGGAGTCCCTACTTGTGAAGTAGTAGGGGTTTGTGTAGCTTCCTGGAACTGAAACTGGTTTTCCTAACCCATAGTAGAGTAGGGAGGAACAAAATAAGTCTAGCCATGCCCCACTGATGACTAGGACTGAGATGCCCTATAGCTCTAGGATCCCTGTCTCTGAGGATAATCTTGCTTCATGTGACCTGACTAGTGGCATATAGAACAAGTCCTCTGGCCCGCTTGGTAGAAAGACTTGAAGTTTCTCCCGCCTTGGGAGGATTAACCTTGGCCTTGACCTTGATAGCTGCGGCCCTATCCTTGAAATCCTTGTGGGTTAGAAGTCTTTTTCTTCTTTCCCAAACTAGAAGAAGAGGATTGACCCTCCCTCTTCTTGTCTTTAGGACCCGCCTCTTGGATGTTCCTTGTGTCATTGACCTCTCTCTCAATGGTCATAGCCTTCTCGACCATCGAATCCAAATCTTGTAGGTAGTGGGTCATAATTTTCCCCAGATGGACAACTTCAAACCATCCTCGAACCTCCTCACTTTAGCCATGTCTATGGCCACGTAATCATTGGCGAAATGGGCTAATTCAATAAAATTAGGCACGTATTCCATCACCGTCATAGTCCCTTGCTTCAAATCTAAGAATTCTTGGGCTTTTGTGTGTCGAATAGCCAATGGGAAGTACTTACTCATGAAGAGTTCTTGGAACTCTTTCCATGTCATTGCCTCTATGTTCTTGAAGGCCTTTGCCCAATCCCACCATAAATGGGCTTCTCCTTCAAGTTGGAATGTAGCTAGCCTTATCTTACTGGCATCGAAGGTGATCTCCATAGCCTCTAAGATCTTGTCAACTTGTTGGAACCAATGGTCGGCCACCATCGGATTCGCCCCTCCCATGACAGTCAGTGGCTTATGTGCCTTAAAATTTCAGAGGTTACTTAACCCTCCTTGGCCCACACTGGCACTAGCCTGTGCAAAGGTAGCCTCCATTGTGCAAATAGCCTCAATAAAAGCATGTTGGTCAAAGGACGATGGTGGTCGATTGTTGTTCCTGCCACCTCAATGCCCACGTCGTCTTCCTCTATTTGCCATCTACACGCAAGTCAAATAGCAATAGCGCACTAATTTAGTATCCCAAGGTAGGGATCAAAGTTAAAACATTGAGATTTCTCTCCTTGTCTCACTAGTAGGGTATGTGCCGCCCACTAGTAGACATTTATACCATGAACATCCGGTTCCTTCTCTTTTTGACCCCTAAGGTTATGTTCCCTAACCTTAGTGTCTCTTTTCTATACACATTTAATCATGCATATTACTCACATAACATGTAGCATTTAAAACACATAAGTGATTAGTGCTCAAAGTTAATATTTTACTATACCTTTTTGGGACCAATTGTGCTTTGATGAAGTTTAAGTGATGACATTTCAAGTCCTAAAGTGAACAAGAGCTCAAGGACAACAAATATCTAACTTGGATGTAACACTAGTGGATAAAGGGGCAAAATTGGAATAGCTTGGCACAAAGCAAGAACATTCGAACATAGATCAACGTTCGAACGTTCCCCTAAAGTGATTGAGGACCAAGCTGCTGAGACATGATGTGTTATAGTCAAAAAGGAAAATGCTGAGGTACTTGAGTACCACGTTCGAACGCCCACTCACATTCAAACATGCTTTGGAAACCAAAGAATATTAGACTACTGAGACCTGCTAGAGTGTTGCAGCAAAGACAACAGAACCACAAAAGTACTTGAGTACAACGTTCGAATGCCACTCCACGTTTGAACGTTGTCATGAGTTACTAAGGACCAAGTTGCTGAGTGTAGGGCCAGAGTTGTTCAAGACGTATGGTAGTAACCATCACCGAGACTATATGCCACTTGAGTAAGGGGGTTCAGACCCCATCTGGCGTTCGAACGCCCTTAAAGCAAAGACATAGATAATGTTCGAACGCCACTCCACGTTCAAACGCCCTTAAAGCAAAAACAGACATAACATTCGAAAGAAAGATCACATTCGAACGTCCTACTGACTAGCTGCAAAGTTGTTGGATTTTCACTAGGACTTGGGTGGCAAACACTATTCCTTCACCCCCCCCTCCTTTTCCTTGCCTATAAATACCCTCATTGTAGGAGCTTCATGGGGGGAATCCTTTTCTCTTAAAAAGTAACGTAGAGAGCTAGTTCTTGTACATTTCTTGTTTATGTTTTCATTTTGCATTTGTATCAACCATGATGGAGGCTTCGACTCCCCTTGCAATTGAAGTTTTTTATTTACTTATGCTAAATCTTTACATTCATGTCGTGACAACCATGATGGAGGCTCAGAATCCCCTTGTAGTTGTACTGACTTTTATTTATAAGTATCAAGAGAGACAACTCATCTTTTGGTTGTGATGGAAACCCTCCAAAAGTAACTAGCTTTCTTCTACTTTATTTCACTTCCATTTCTTGAGCTTCCTTCTTCCTTAGAGGAGTGAAACTTTTCCACTTTTCTAGAGCTTTACCAAAGCCGTGAAGGGTGGAATGTGATTCACTTATTCTTTGGTGAAGATTGGCTCCTTGTTTATTGTACTTTACTTTGTAAGTTCTCTACTTAGAGGGATCAGCATCACTCACTTTTATAGCTTTATCGAAGCCATGAAGAGTGAGTAGTTCCTCATTCACTCTTTAGAAAAAGGTGATGAATATGTAGAAATTATCTGGGAGTTATATTTGTGTAATCCATTTATGCTTTAATGCTTTATATTTCACTTGTTCATTGAATGGTTGAATGTATCTAGCAAACCTAAGGTACTTTGTCTAACCATGGGTTCTTTCTATGTCATGGATGACTCTTGCATGGGAAAACCTATTGGTTCAAGGCAAGTACCTAGACAATATCTGCATGATACATTTCAATCTTCACTATTATTGTGTTTTATCTAAAGAATGCAACATTAATGCCATGGTTGGATGCCTTGTAGAAATAGTTGCTTGTTTGTAGACGGGTTAACTCTCGGCATAGGCAATTCTTCTCACAGTCCATCTTTATCTTCAGATTAACTTTCTGTTGACACGGGAGTTAATTGAGTTATAAAACACAAGTATAATAAACCGAATGATTAACCACATGTTCTGATCCTCAAGCTAAAGGGTGACTATTTTTCATTTGAATTTATCATATATTTTGTCTCAAAAACTCTTGAAAAGAATCTTCTATTCTATTCAAGAAATCCCATCACTCCAAACTCTCAAAATTTTCAGTTACTTGGTCTCTATTATTGCTTACTTCTAAACACCAATCATAGTTCCCTGTGGATTTGACTCCGGACTTAACTGGATTATTACTACAACTTGACCGCCTGCACTTGGGTGTACACATTTCGGATCAAGTCAAGTTTTTGGTGTCGTTGTTGGAAAACCATAAAAGGTGTTTATGGTAAAAGCTAAAAAGACCTAACTTTTTTTGTATAAATTTGCTTTACTCAGTATAAAGTTGTTTTAATTACTTTTATGTCTGAAAATGCTCCTCACTATCAAAATTTGCCAACAGAATCTTCTGGGTCTATGAATCAAATCTGAACCACTTTCACCTAGATTAGTAGCAGACTCTTGTGAAAGTAAAATGGCAAATGATGAGAGACGAGGAGAAATTCCTGTGAGAGAGGGGGAAGTGCGTAACATTCAAACTCTGAGGGATTACTTAAATCCCACAAGAAATAGTGCCCCCTCTTGTTTTATCTTTCTTGAAGATGCACCCCTCTTTATTGTAAAGACGGGGACAATTCAACTACTTCCTCAATTTTGTGGACTTGAAACAGAAAACCCATATCTACACATAAAAGAGTTTGAGGAAGTATGTGGAACGTTTCAAGACAATTCTGAGCTAGCCAAAATGAAATTTTTTCATTCTCTCTAAAGGATAGAGCTAAACAATGACTAAATTCTTTAAAACTTTTTCCATACTTGACTGGCGGGCACTACAAAATGAATTTTTCAAAAAGTTTTTTCCTCTTCACCGCACTAATGCATTGAAAAGGCCAATATGAACTTTTCGGTCAAAGAAGGAGAAACCTTTTACCAAGGTTATGAGAGATTCAAGGATCTACTCAGTTTTACCCACACCATGCTTTTGAGAATTGGACTTTGGTAGGATTTTTTTACGACTCCTTGCCCACTAGACTAAGTTAGTTTGTCGAAATGACGGTTCAAGGAGAGTTTATGAGCAAAAGTCTGGAGGAGGCATTCAGTTTCCTTGACACCATAGCTGGTAGTTCTCAGATGTGGGACTCAGCCTCTCCTACCATTGTTGAAACTAAACCATCTACTTTCCAAGGGGGTAAGTATGTCTTGAGAGATGACAATGATCTAAGAGCAAAAATGTCTACCTTGTCTCGAAAGCTTGAAACTTTAGAGATGAAAAAGGTTCATCAAGTTGATGTTAGCTCTTCCACAAAACAAGTGTGTGGAATCTGTGCACTAACAGGACACCCTACGGAGAGTGTCGTACCATTACAGCATTCAAGGAGGTTTTGTTGAAACAAACAAACCCTGTTCCAACTTTAACAAGCCTTACTCCAACCTATACTCTGAAACATATAATCTAGGGTGGCGGAACCACCCAAACTTCAGTTGGAGAAACACACAACCAACTCCCATGAATCAACAACAAGGTTCACACCCTCCACCTCAAGGACCCCCTGCATACCAACCATACCCAACTACCACAAAAGAGGAACCTTGAGGATACTTTGAATCAGTTTATGCACAGCCAAATGAACTACAACAATAGTTCCACTTAAGCTTTTACTGATTTCAAAACACAGACCACTCAATCTTTCAAGGATCTTAAAAGCCACATCCAAAAGTTGACCCAATCCCATGACCACACATGAGAAGAGCAAGTTTCTTGCCCCACCAAAACCACCACAAGGCCAATTTCATGTAGAAAATCCAACAATCATGGAAACCCCACAAGCCCAAGCTTAAGTTGTCACCGCACTAAGAAGTGGCAAGGTGATTGACAAGACTATCAAAAACATGCTACTTCTAAGCTAAATCCTAAGTCAATCCACCAATTGAGACTGAAACATTGAGCCTGAATATGAGAAAGAAGAGGTACCCCAGCCCATGATTGAACAAGAACCAGAGCCACCAAGTGAAGAAGAACCCTTGTGTTCTATTCCTGGTCTTTTTCTTTATAGGCTCAAAATTGCTCATAAGTTGAATAATCAGTCAAATATTTACAAGCTCTTCAAGCAAGTAAAAATCAACATCCCACTTCTGGATGCAATCAAATAGGTTCCATCTTATGCCAAGTTTCTGAAAGACTTGTGCACAGTCAAGAGAAGCCAGAATGTTAAAAAAAGAGCCTTCTTGACAGAACATGCCAGTGCCTTGCTTCAACACAAAACCCCTCTAAAATACAAAGATCCAAGATGTCCATCTGTGTCGTGTGTTATCAGAAATTTTAGAATCGAACAAGCACTGCTAGACCTTGGAGCAAGTGTCAATTTGCTCCCATTTTTTGTTTACCAGTAGTTGTATCTGGGAGAACCCAAATCCATAAGTGTCACACTTCAGTTGGCAGACAGATTTGTCAAAATTCCTAGGGGTATTGTTGAAGATGTACTTGTCCAAGTGGACAACTTTGTATTCCCTATTGGTTTCATCGTCCTAGAGACTTAGCAAGCAAAGCATTCAGAGGATCTAATTCCCGTTATTCTTGGTCGACCCTTCCTAGCAACTTTAAATGCACTAAACAATTGCAGGAATAGGGTCACAAAATTTACCTTTGGGAATATGACTCTTGAGCTAAATATTTTCAATGTTGTCAAACACCCAGGAGAGGACAAAGAAGAAGAGAAATAAATTCCACTAAGTCATTGGTTCTGGACCATCTGAATAACACATTCTATGAAAATTTCACTGAACTTTCTTTGTCAAAATTCATCACATCTGAAACAACAGATGATGATCCAAAGAATTGCCCAATTCATGCTGTTGATACATGGACCCCCAAATTCGAGGAACTTTCACCAAGTGGCACAAAGCCACTCTCATCCAATGTCAAGACACCAAAGCCTGAATTGAAACCTCTCCCATCTGACCTCAAATATGCATTTCTAGGAGAGGATGAGTCGTACCTAGTGATAATTTTATCCAAGCTCACAAACTTGCAAGAGTCTAAACTGATTGAAGTTCTTAAAAATCACAAAAGCACCACTGGGTGGACCATCGCTAACTTGAAAGGTATAAGCCCATTGATCTGCAATCATGCTACATACCTGGAAGAGGATTCAAAACCCTCTCGTCAAATGCAGCGATGACTAAACCCTTACATGAAGAAAGTTGTGAAAATGGAAGTGCTTAAACACTTAGATGCAGGAATAATCTTTCTCATCTCCGATAGTAAATGGGTTAGTCTAACCCAAGTTGTGCCAAAAAAATCAGGGGTCATAGTGGTCAAAAATGAAGCCAATGAATTAGTACCAACTGGAGGCGTTACATGATGGCGGATGTGTATTGACTATCGAAAGCTCAATTTGGTAACTAGAAAATACCATTTCCCTCTTCCCTTTCTGGACCAGGTTCTAAAGAGAATTACAGGCTATGAATATTACTATTTCCTAGATAGCTATTTTTGGGTACAATCAAATTGAGATAGCACTCAGTGATCAGGAGAAAATCACATTCACTTGCCCCTTTGGCACTTTGCATTCAAAAGGATGTCATTCGGGCTTTGTAATGCTCTTGCAACATTCCAAAGATGCATGTTGAGTCTTTTCAGTGACATGGTCAAAATTTTTTTGGAAGTATTCATGGATGACTTCTCTGTCTATGGTGACTCGTTTGATTTGTGTCTGGCTAACCTAGAAAAAGTAATAATAAGGTGTAAAGAGACCAATCTGGTGCTTGATTGAGAAAAATGTCATTTCATGGTAACATAAGGCATTGTCTTAGGTCACAAAGTGTCGTCTAAAGGCATGAATGTTGATAAGGCCAAAATAGATTCAATTGGGAACTTGCCTGCTCCAAAGACTATAAAGGATGTCCGATCATTTCTGGGACACACAGGATTTTAGAAGAGATTCATAAAAGCTTTCAGTACCATAGCAAAACCCATGTGTCATCTCCTGAGTCAAGATGTAATCTTTGATTGGAGTGAAGCATGCCAAAAAGCTTTTGACAAGCTTAAAGGCATGCTAATTTTTGCCCCAATAATACAACCCCCTAACTAGACTCTACCTTTTGAACTAATGTGTGATGCAAGTGATTATATTGTAGGTGTTATATTGGGACAAAGAAACGATAAGAAGCCACATGTCATTTACTATACAAGTAAAACTTTGAATGATGCTCAAATGAATTATTCAATAACTGAAAAAGAATTGCTTGCGGTAGTGTTTACATTGGAAAAAATTCATCCTTATCTTGTTGGTTCTTCTGTTACTATGTTCACTAACCATGCAACATTAGAATTCTTGCTCACAAAGAAGGATGCTAAGGCTAGGCTCTTAAGATGGATATTCTTACTTCAAGAGTTTGACCTAGTCATTAAGGACAAAAAGGGTGTTGAGAATGTGGTGGCAGACCATCTGTCCAAGTTAACTTATGAATTTCATGAGGATGAACTACCAATCAATGAAAAATTCCCTGATGAACAGTTGTTCATAATTGATGAGACCCCATGGTACGCTGATATTGCTAATTTTCTTGCTACTAGAACACTCCTTTCGTCCTTTTCCCCCACGGACAAAAAAAAATTTCTGAGGGAGGTTCGTAACTTCTTTTGGGAAGATCCGTACTTATTTAAGTACTATAAGGATCAAATCATAAGACGTTGCATCCCAGATCAGGAAAGCAAACGGGTAATAACCTTTTTCCATTCTGAAGCATGTGGTGGCCACTTCTTCTCAAGGAAAACCACTACGAAAATCTTGCAATATGAATTTTACTGGCTCACACTTTTCAAAGATGTCCTTGCCTTTTGTTTAATTTGTCATAGATGCCCAAGGTTGGGAATCATTTCAAAAAGAAACATGATGCCCTTGAACCCAATTCTTGTGATTGAAATTTTTGATTGTTGGGGCATTAATTTTATGGGACCATTCCCCCCTTCCTTTGGCTATCTATAAATTTTAGTGGCCGCAGAGTATGTATCCAAATGGGTTGAAGCAATTCCATGCCGAAATAATGATCACCAAACGATGATCAAATTTCTTAAAGAAAATATTTTATTCCGGTTTGGAGTTCCTAAATCAATCATAAGTGATGGAGGCTCATTTTTGCAATCGCCCTTTCTGCAATCTGATGAAAAAATACTTGATTTTTCATAAAATTGAAACCCCTTATCATCCACAAACTAGTGGACAAGCTGAATTAGCTAATTGGAGGATCAAATTAATTTTGGAAAAAACGGTAAATCCAGACCGCAAAGATTGGTCATCAAGACTAATTGATGCCCTTTGGGCATATCGTACTGTGTTTAAAATAATTTTGGGCATGTCTCCTTATCGATTAGTCTATGGAAAGTCATGTCACCTACTTGTGGAATTGAAGGATAGGGCATACTGGGCCATTAAAGCAATGAACTTGGACTTAGATAAGGCTAGACTTTCAAAAAAGCTTCATATTAACGAATTGGAGGAATTGAGAAATGAAGCATATGAAAGTGCTAAGATTGCTAAAACCAAGATGAAAATTTTTCATGGCAAGAACATTATGGGAAAGTCTTTTGAACCTTTTCAAAAAGTCTTGTTGTTTAATTCAAGACTCCGCCTCTTTCCTTGTAAGTTGAGATCAAGATGGACAGAGCCTTATATTGTCAAAAAGGTGTTTGAACACTAAGCAGTAGAAGTGGAAAATCCATTGAACAGTAATATCTTTACTATTGATGGTCCGTGGTTAAAACCATTTTTGGAAAATTTTGTCAAAAATGTGGAGACCATTCTTTTAATGGATCCAGAACATCGCTTCGAAAAAAGTGCCTGTCGACACAAAAAAGGGGCAGGTCAGGAAAAACCCAATTACACTCGACCCACAGACGCACCTTTATAAGTCACCTTTCCCCTTTTCTTTTTTCTTCCCCAATGGCCTTCCCCTTTTTCCTTTTTCCTTCTTCTGCTTCCTCTTCTTCTTCAATGTTCTCGATCTTCTAGAACCACGACCCATCTCCCAACAACATCATGACCATACTACCTAAAGACCCAGCCCTTTGTCTCATGATCTACATGTGTTTACTTTATTTGTACATGGCTCTTCTTCTTCTGTCTGCACTCAGAATCAAGGGTTTTCATCCTAGTGAAAACCTAGTTCTGCAACGAGATGTTTGATTTGTGTATTTTTCTTGTTGGTTTCGGCTAATGAACAAGATCTCTATTGTTCAACCTCATCTCCAAAGCACACTGATTAATGGTTAAAGTTAGCTTTTTACCATGCTTTTTTGGTACTAATTGTGCTTTGATGGAGTTTAAGTAATGACATTTCAACTTCTTAAGTGATCAAGAGCTCAAGGATAACAAATATCACACTTGGATGTAACACTAGTGGATTAAGGGGCAAAATTGGAAAAGCTTGGCACGAAGAGAGAACGTTCGAACGTCCTTTAAAATCTTGCCAAGACCAGCTGCTGAGACATGGCGAGTTACAGTCAACAAAGGAAAAATACTGAGGTACTTGAGTATCACGTGTGAACGCCAACTCACGTTCGAACGTCCTCTGGAATCCGGAGAAGACTACACCACTGGAACCTGGCATGTTGCAGTAAAGAAAGAAGAACCACAGAAAAGAAGTACTTGAGTACAACATTCGAACGCCACTCCACGTTCGAACGTTGTCTTGAGTGACTGAGGACCAAGTTGCTGAGTGTAAGGTCAAAGTTGTTCAAGACGTATGGAAGTGACCATCACAGAGATCACAGGCCACATGAGTGGAAGGAATCAGACCCCATCTGGCATTCAAACGCCCTCAAAGCAAAGACACAGACAACGTTCAAACAACATCTCACGTTCAAACGACATTTAACATTCGAACGTCCTTAAAAAAACACAGACTCAACGTTCAGACACCAAATCACGTTCAAACGTCCCCCATTGATTGGCTGCAGAGTTGTTGGCTTTTCACTTGGACTTGGGCGGCAAACACTATTCCTGCACCCCCCCCCCTTTTGCCCTACCTTGCCTATAAATACTCCCATGTTGGGAGCTTAAAGGAGCATTCTTTCTCTTGTAGAGTAAAAGGGGAGAAATCCTTTTTTTTTGTAAAGTAAGAGTGTTTAGTAATCTAGTTCTTGAACATTTCATGTTCATGTTTTCAATTTACATTTATATCAACCATGATGGAGGCTTAGACTCCCCTTGTAGTTGTACTTGCTTTTATTTACAAAGTATCAAGAGAGATAGTTCATCTTTTGGATGTGGGGGAAACCCTGCAAAAGTAACTAACTTTCTTCTACTTTTATTGTTCATGTATTTCACTTCTATTGCTTGAGCATCCTTCCTTATTAGAAGAGTGAAACTCTTCTACTTTTCTAGGGTTTTACCAAAGCCGTGAAGGGTGGAGAGTGATTCACTTATTCTTCATTGAAGATAAGCTCTTTGTTTAGTTTGTTTCACTTAGTAGCTCCTCTACTTAGAGGGATGAGTAGCATTCACTTTTCTAGCTTTGCCAAGGCCATGAAAAGTGAATAGTTCATCATTCACTCTTTAGTAAGAGGTGATGAATATGTAAAGATTATCTGGAAGCTATGTTTGTGCAACTCTTTCATGCTTTAATACTTTATATTCTACTTGTACATTGGATGATTGAATGCATCTAGCAAAGTTGAGGTACTTTGTATAACCAAGGGCTTCCTTTATAATACGGATAACTCCTGCATAGAAAGACCCATTGGTTCAAGGTAAGTACCCCCGCTAGCTCTTCATAACAACCTTTCAATCTCCACCATTATTGCGCTTTATTCAAAGAATGGACCCTTAAAGCCATGGTTGGATGCCTTGTTGGAACACTTGCTTGTTTGTAGACGGGTTAAGTCTCGGCACAGACAATTCTTGTAAACTTCTAGAAAGGTATCAGAATCATATGCTTAATTCTCACAATCCATCTTTATCTTCCAATTGACTTGCTGTTGACATAAGAGTTAATTGAGTTATAAAACACAAACATAATAAACCAGAGAGTCTATTACATGTCCTGATCCTCGGGCTAAATGGTGGCTGTTACATTTTTGAGAATCTTATATTTTGTATAGAAACCTCTTGAAATGAATCTTCTATTCGATTGAAGAACCCCACCACTCCAAACTCTTGAAATTTCCAGTTAATTGGTCTCTATTATTGCTTACTTCAAAACACCAATTATAGTTCCCTATGGATTTGACTCGGACTAAACCGGATTATTACTACAACTTGACCGCCTGCACTTGGGTGTACACATTTCGAATCAAGTTAAGTTTTTGGCGTCGTTGCTAGGGAACCATAAAAGGTGTTTTATAGGAAAAGGTAAAAAGACCTCATTTTTGTGTATAAATTTCGTTTACTATGTATAAAGTTCTTTTAATTACGTTTATGTCTGAAAACGCTCCTCACTATCCAAATTTGCCAACTAAATCTTCTGGGTCTGTGAATCAATCTGAACCACTTTCAGCTAGATCAGTAGCAAACTCTTGTGAGAGTAAAATGGCGAATGCTGAGAGACGAGAAGAAATTCCTGTAAGAGAGGGGGAAGTACCTAATATTCGAACTCTAACAGATTACTTAAATCCCACAAGGAATAGTGTCCCCTCTTGTTTTATCTTTCCTGAAGATGCACCCCTTTTTACTATAAAGACGGGGACAGCTCAACTATTCCCTCAATTTCATGGACTCGAAATAGAAAACTCATATATGCATATAAAAGATTTTGAGAAAGTTTGTGGAACCTTTTAAGAAAATTCTGAATTGGTCAAAATGAAACTTTTCCCTTTTTCCTTAAGGGACAAAGCTAAATAATGGCTAAATTCTTTAAAAGCTCTTTCAATACTTGACTGGTGGGCACTACAAAATGAATTTTTCAAAAAAAAATTTCCTCTACACCGCACTAATGCATTGAAAAGGCAAATCATGAATTTTTCGGTCAAAGAAGGAGAAACCTTTTACCATTGTTGGGAGAGATTCAAGGATCCACTCCTTTCTTGCCCACACCATGACTCTTTGCCCACTAGACTATGTCAATTTGTTGAAATGATGGCTCAAGGAGAGTTTATGAGCAAGAGTCCAGAGGGTGCATTCAATTTTTTTAACACCATATCTGACAGTTCTCATATGTGGGACTCTGCCTCTTCTACCACTGTTGAAGTCAAACCACCTACTTCCCAAGGGGGTAAGTATGTCTTGAAAGGTGACGATGACCTAAGAGTAAAAATGTTCACCTTGTCTCGAAAGCTTGAAGCTTTAGAGATGAAAAAGGTTTATCAAGTTGATGTTAGCTCTCCCACAGAACAAGTGTGTGAGATTTGTGCATTGATAGGACACCCTACTGGGGAGTGTCCTACAATTCCAACATTCAAAGAGGTTTTGTTGGAGCAAACAAATGTTGTCTCTAATTTCCACAAGCCTTACTCTAACCCATACTCTGAAACATACAATCCAGGGTGGCAGAACCACCCAAACTTCAATTGGAGAAACATTCAACCAACTCCCATCAACCATCAACAAGGTTCACATCCACCATCTCAAGGACCTCCCACATACCAACCATCACAAAAGAGGAGCTTAGAGGACACACTGAATCAGTTCATGCAAAGCCAAATGAACTACAACCATAGTTCTACTCAGGCTTTCACTGATTTCAAAACCCAAACCACTCAATCTTTCGAGTATCTTAAAAGCCACATCCACCCAATCCATGGCCACAAATGAGAAGGGCAAGTTTTCTGCCCAACCAAAACCACCACAAAGCCAATTTTAGGTCAAAAATCCTTCAACAATGCAAAATCCACAAGGTCAAGCCCAAGTTGTCGGTACACTAAAACGTGACAAGGTGATTAACAAGACTATTAGAGACATGCTAATTCCAAAGTCAAAATCCATCCAAGTCAACTCACCAATCGAGCCTAAACCAACTAGCCTGAACTTGTAAGAGAAAAGGAACCCGAGCCCATGATCGAGCAAGAATCAGAGCCATCAAGGGAAGAAGAACCCTCGTGTTCTACTCCTGCTCTTTTTCTCATAGACTAAAAACTGCACAGAAGTTGAATAATCAGCTAAACATTTATGAGCTCTTCAAGCAAGTAAAAATCAACATTCCACTTTTGGATGCAATCAAATAGGTTCCATCTTATGCCAATTTCTGAAAGACTTATGCACAGTCAAGAGAAGCCAGAATATTCAAAAAAGAGCCTTCCTAACAGAACATGCCAGTGTCTTGGCTCAACACAAAATCCTTCCAAAATACAAAGATCCAGGGTGTTCAACTGGGTCGTGTGTCATTAAAAATTTTAGAATCGAACAAACACTGCTAGATCTTGGAGCAAGTGTCAATTTGCTCCCATTCTTGCTTACCAGCAATTGGGTCTGGGAGAACTCAAACCCACAAGTGTCACACTTCAGTTGACAGACAGATCTGTCAAAACTCCTAGGGGTATTGTTGAAGATGTACTTGTCAAAGTGGACAACTTTGTATTCCCTGTTGACTTCATCGTCCTAGATACTCACCCAGTAAAACATTAAGAGAATCCAATTCCCGTTATTCTTGGTCGACCCTTCCTAGCAACTTCAAATGCACTAATCAATTGTAGGAATGGGATCATGAAATTAACCTTTGAAAATATAACTTTTGAGCTGAATATTTTCAATGTTGCCAAACACCCAAGAGAGGACAAAGAAGAAAGAGAAATAAATTCCATTGAATCTTTGGTCTAGGACCATCTGAACAACACATTATGTGAAAACTCCACTGAACTTTCTTTGTCAAATCCATCACATTTGAAACAATAGATGATTATCCAAAGAATTGCCCAACTCATGTTGTTAATACATGGCCCCCAAATTCGAGGAACTTTCACCAAGTGGCACAAAGCCACTCTCATCAAGTGACAAGCCTGAATTGAAACCTCTCCCATCTGACCTCAAATATGTATTCCTAGGAGAGGACAAGTCATTCCCAGTGGTAATTTCATCTAAGCTTGTAGATTTGCAAGAGTCTAAATGATTGAAGTTTTAAAAGCCACGAAAGCACCATTGGGTGGACCATCGTGAACTTGAAAGGTATAAGCCTATTAATCTGCAATCATGTCATATACCCTAAAGAGGAATCAAAAGCCTCTCGTCAAATCCAGTGATGACTGAACCCTCACATGAAGTCATAAAGGCAGAGGTGCTAAAGCTCTTAGATGCCGATATAATCTTCCCCATCTCCGATAGCAAATGGGTTAGTCCAACCCAAGTTGTGCCTAAAAAGTCTGGGGTCACAGTGGTCAAAAATGATGCAAATGAACTGGCACCAACTAGAGTCATCACAGGATGGCGAATGTGTATTGACTACTGAAAACTCAATTTGGTGACTAGAAAAGACCACTTCCCTCTTCCCTTTCTTAACCAGGTTCTAGAAAGAATTGCAGGCCATGAATTTTATTATTTCCTGATGACTATTCAGGGTACAATCAAATTGAGATAGCACTCAATGATTAGGAGAAAACCACATTCACATGCCCCTTTGGCACTTTTGCATTCAAAAGGATGTCATTCGGGCTTTGTAACGCTCCTGCAACATTTCAAAGATGCATGTTGAGTCTATTCAGTGACATGGTCGAGAAATTTTTGGAAGTGTTCATGGATGACTTCTATGTGTATGGTGACTCATTTGATTTGTGTCTGGCCAACCTAGAAAAAGTGTTGATAAGATGTTAAGAAGCCAATCTGGTGCTTAATTGGAAAAAATGCCATTTTATGGTCACACAAGGCATTGTCTTAGGTCATATTGTGTCGTCTGAGGGCATGAAAGTTGACAAGGCCAAAATAAATCTGATTGGGAATTTGCCTGCTCCCAAGACTGTAAAGGATGTCTGATCATTTCTGGGACATGCAGGGTTTTACAGGAGATTCATAAAAGATTTCAGTACCATAGCTAAACCCATGTGTCATCTCCTAAGTCAGGACGTAATCTTTAATTGGAGTGAAATGTGCCAAAAAGCTTTTGACAAGCTTAAAGGCATGTTAATTTCTGCCCCAATAATGCAACCCCCTGACTGAACTTTACCATTTGAGCTAATGTGTGATGCAAGTGACTATGTTGTAGGTATTGTGTTGGGTCAACGAAAAGATAAGAAACTACGTGGGATTTACTATTCAAGTAAAACTTTGAAAGAATCTCAAATAAACTATTCAACAACTGAAAAAGAATTACTTGCTATAATCTTTGCTTTGGAAAAATTTCATTCTTATCTTGTTGGTTCTTCTGTTATTGTATTCACTGACCATGCAGCACTGAAATTTTTGCTCACAAAAAAAGATGCTAAACCAAGGCTCTTGCGATAGATACTTTTACTTCAAGAGTTTGACTTGGTCATTAAGGACAAAAAAGGTGTTGAAAATATGGTGGCGGACCACCTGTCCAGGTTAACTTATGAATTTCACGAAGATGGAATGCCCATCAATGAAAAATTCTCCGATGTGTTCATAATTGATGAGACCCCATGGTACGCTGATATTGCTAATTTTCTTGCTACTAGAACACTCCATCCGTCCTTTTTTTCCACAGACAAAAAGAAATTTTTGAGAGAGGTTCGTAACTTCTTTGGGAATATTCGTACGTATTTAAGTACTGTAAGGATCAAATCATAAGACGTTGCATCCCCGCTCAGAAAAGCAAACAGGTAATAGCATTTTGTCATTCTGAAGCATATGGTGGCCATTTTTCATCCAAAAAAACCACTGCGAAAATCCTGCAATGAAGATTTTTCTAGCCCACACTTTTCAAAGATTTCTATGCTTTTTTGTTTAACTTGTGATAGATGTCAAAGGTTGGAAAATATTTCAAGAAGAAACTTTATGCCTCTAAACCCATTCTAATAATTAAAATTTTTGACTGTTGGGCATCGATTTTATGGGACCATTTCCTCCCTCCTTTGGCTATCTATACATTTTGGTAGCCGTAGACTATGTATCCAAATGGGTTGAGACAATTCCATGTCGGAATAACGATCATCAAACGGTGATCAATTTTTAAAAGAAAATATTTTATCACGATTTGGAATCCCAAAATCCATCATAAGTAATGGAGGTGCTCATTTTTATAATCGACCTTTCTGGAATCTAATGAAAAAATGCTTGATTTTTCACAAAATTGCAACTCCATACCATCCACAAACTAGTGGACAAGCTAAATTAGCTAATCGATAGATCAAATTAATTTTAAGAAAAATGGTAAATCCAGACCGCAAAGATTGGTTGTCAAGACTAACTGATGCACTCTGGCATATCGTACTACTTTTAAAACAATTTTGGGCATCTCTCCTTACCGATTAGTCTATGGGAAGTCTTGTCACCTACTTGTGGAATTGGAACATAGGGCATACTGGGCTGTTAAGGCAATGAACTTTGACCTAGACAAGGTTGGAATTTCAAGAAAACTTCAGATTAACGAATTGGAGGAATTAAGAAATGAAGCATATGAAAATGCTAAGATTGTAAAATCTATGATTAAAAGTTTTCATGACAAGAAGATAGTGCGAAAGTCTTTTGAAACTGATCAAAAAGTTCTGCTTTTCAATTTAAGATTTTGCCTTTTTTCTGGTAAGTTGAAATCAAGATGAACTGGACCATACATTGTCAAACAAGTGTTTGAACATGGGGTAGTAGAAGTAGAGAACCCATCAAACGGCAATACCTTTACCGTCAATGGTCAGCAATTGAAACTCTTTGTGAAGGACTTTGTCAAAAATGTAGAGACCATTCTTTTAATGGATCCAGAACATCCCTTCGAGAAAAGTGCGTACCGACACAAAAAGGGGTCGGGTCAGGGAAAATCCGGTCCAACCCAAACCACACCACCGCCTTTATAAGGCCCCCACCCCTTTTTCTCTCTTTCCATGCACTTATGTCCCTTTCCCCTTTCTTTTTTCTTCTTATTCTTCTTTGCTATTCGCAACCTTCTGTAAAATGCGACAACACATCCAACAACCTTATGATCCTACAACACATCCAACACATCTCATTGCAGATCTTATTCTTCTTTGTCTCGTGATCTGCGTGTGTCTACTCTATTTGTATATAGCTATGCTTCTTCTGCCTGCACTCAGAATCAAGGGTTTTTTATCCTAACCCAGATCTGCAATGAGATGTTTGATTCGTGTATTTTGCTTGTAGGTTTTGGCTAATGAACAAAGATCTCCACCGTTCAACCTCATCTCCAAAGCTCACCATATCGGTAAAATCAAAACATTGGAGACAATGTTTAGTTTAGGTTGGGGGGAGAGAATTGCAGTCAGATGTGCTTGTAGAAAATTTTTAAATTTACGTTGTTTTGTTGTTGTTCTTGATCAGATTGTGTACTGTATTTTGAATACCATGTTTTGCATTTTGATGGTTATATTTATCGGTCATCTTTGATTGTCTTTGTGACTGGTAGACGTTAATGAACCAAATAGTGAGTCTTAAAAGTATAGAAAGCATGGATGTTAAACTTTTTCGATTTAGTCTGGGAGTTCTACGCACTTTTCCTTATGATGTGCACACTATGATCATGAGAAAAGCAAGATTGGTAAGAAAGAATGAGATCCAAGAACAACAAGCGAAACCCTTGTGCGGCCGAAGCACCTATGATAAACGCCGTCGTGCCAAAAGACTTGGTGCCTGTAAACAGTGTGGTAGATACTTTCACGAGAAAAGATATAATCTGTGTTCTGAACCAATTTTTGGTCGTGCACCCGATCGATTAGACTAGATAGTGAATGGACAGAGTAAGGATTATCCTGACATGCCATCCTATTTCGGTACTTTACTTAACTGGTTTGTGAAATAGGAAATTGAAAGAATTACTGGTTGTTCAAATGGCACAGAGATAGATGAAGACTCAGATTAGAATAGTTAGGATGAAAGCCATGGGTTTGAATTTTTGTTAACAAGTGTAAAAATTCTTTGTGTTTTGTACAAACTCTTTTGACTGAAATGAAAACATGGGCCGAGTAAGGAATGTCCCAAAATACCAACCTTGAGGTTGGGTAGGGATTTTGTCCTGAGATGCCATGAATTTTTAGTTCAAACTTGAATGTTTTGCCCTCTTTTATTATGCAAAATGTAGTGCAGAAAAATTTTGAAAAATTTTGAGTTTTGATTCCATGTTCGAACATCACTTGCTTACAGTACTGAGCCTCTGATGAAGTCTCTGATGGAAACAAAAAGTACTGGGAGCTCAGTCCGTTCGAACGCCAAGAGCACGTTCGAACAACAGGAGCTTACAATACTTTATTTTCTGACAGAACTCAAAAGTACTGGGAGCTCACCACGTTCAAACATTATTCACATTCGAATGATAGTTTAAATCCTTCACACTATGTTAGAACGTAAACCACGTTCGAATGTTCCTCCTTAGACTATAAATACCTGGATCGTCTTCTTCAATTCAAAATTCCCAAAGAACTCCAAAATCCACAAGACCCTAGGACCCCTTTTCACTCCCTAGCCCTCAATACTCCACTCATTCCTCATTTCCACCACAAATCAATCACCCAAAAGCTTTTCCACATCAAAATGCCCCAATTTTCACCAAATAACCTAGACTTTCCTCACCCTCTCAAGCTCAAAACCAAGAAACACATCATGCCTAGGATTAAGCTTCCTGCCAGGCACACTCCACCAGTAAACCAAGAACCCAACTTAGTAGAAGAGGTCATTAATGAAAGAGAAGGGAAGCAAATAAAGAGGAAGTATGATCGAACCAGATTTCCCAATACTCTTAAAGTTGAGAGGTATGGAAATTTCTTTCAAAACCACGCTGTGGTTTGTGAACAAGATATTGTAATCACTAATTTTACTGAGTTGGGTTGTTGGAGGAAATGGAGAGAGGGAGTGGGTGTGGTACTTGAGAAATGGAGGGGATGTCGTTGTTGACTTGGTGAGGGAGTTCTACTCCAACGCCAAGATCATCAAGGGCGCAATCTGAACATATGTACGAGACACCCATATTGATGTAGATGAGGCATGTATTTTGAGGTGAGGAAAGAGGTGCCTCAAGTACAAAACCCAATGTACCCGCCAAAGAAGAATGTGGCATTGAATATTGTTGGAAAGGAATTGACGGGGCTGACTGATTTTTCATGGGGAGGGAGGAAATTTTTTAAAACAAGGGGAGCTCACCAATAAGTACAAAATGCTAAATTTAATTGCGGTGTCCGACATAGCCCCCATAGGACGAAAAAAAGAGATTTTGCCAGAAATGGAACGTTTACTCTATGCACTAGGGCAAGGGCATTTGGCACACTTGTGACTAAGATATGCATTGACAATAGGGTGAGGGTAAGGCCAAAAATGGAAATCCAAAAGCCAATGGGGCCGCTAAACAAAGGGTCATTCAAGAGAAGCGTAGGACATAGTGGCACCTCGGTGGCTAGGCAATAGATGCCCCCTCCTCAAGGAATTGATGAGGTGTTGGAGGAGTTGGATGCTGAAGAAGAGAGAGAGAGATGGAGATGGAGAGAGAGCAAGAAACACGACCCAGCATGTCCACCCGGCGTTCTTTATAGGACATCATGCTTAGCATTGAAGCTAAGTAGGATGAGATCCTAAGGCTTTTGAGGAGTGGAGCTAGTAGAGTTAGTGGTGCTGGTAGAGATGGAGGAGAGGATTGAGATGATTATTTCTATTTTTGATGGGGAGGAGTTGATTTCTGTTCTTGATTGGGGATTGTTTGTTGTTTCTTCTTTGAATAGTTTCTAGGAAATTTCTGTATTGTTTTGGAGGGGTTTTCTCTTGTTAATTCTTGTGGTTGCTTATTTGTGATTATTGTGGATACTTGTACTTAGGGAGGCTATTTATTTCTTTTTAGAGTTGATTGTGGATAGTTGAAGTTATGTTTTGAATGGATGAATTGCATCATTGACATTATTGTAGACACATTATCCTGTATGGAATGAATGATTCAGTTTATCACTTTTATTTGTTTAAAATGCATGTATAGGATTAGCACTCTAATTCTTGTTAAGAACGAACAGATGTGGATGTTAAGATTGCTTGTGAAAATGACTAAGCACATGATCGGTTTGACACCTCAACTTAACAACCAAGACATAAACCCTCATTTTTTTTTAACATCGATACTATCTCTATGATTTAATTGATAAATGTACATTAGTCTGTGTTATTCTTGGGTTATATAGTGATCAGACTCGAAAATGGAATCGCTATATAACTAACACTCCTCAAAACACTCGACATAATCAATGGAGATGATAAAGAAAACCATGGTAAGTCTTGAGCTTTATGGTGCTTTTTGAGAGGATATCAACATTTACTCAAAGTAAGCTCTTTTACTTCTGATCTCTTTCAATAATCTTATTAAACTTACTTTGATTGATGCAACTAAAGTGATCAATTTTCATAATCCATAGGGAACTTTTGCATACATAAATACATATGCACATACTTGAGAAAGGAACTTAGGCCATCTTTGAATCAACTTTGAGTCTTAGCTAATTCTTTTACAAAAATATATCCCTAGTCAACCATGCTTGAGACTTTAATGAATGAATTCTTTTTCGAAAAAACTCGTGTAATGACCAAGCCACAAAAGCATGGATTTACCATACCTTGCTATCTAACTTCTTGCACCCTCTAGAAAATCAATATGATATAGAAAGGCAAGAACAATAAGAAAGACAATGGTGGCTACTATTCAATAAAAGGAAAATCAGTGGAAACAGCCAAAAGAAAAAAGACACTGTGAGATAGGGAATTGCCAAGAAAGTGAAAAAGGGAAAAATGAAAGAAAGAAATCCCATTCCCAGTCAAAATATTGAGAAAGTTAGAAGGAGGTGTGCAACATTGTGTAAAAAGATAGCCTTTGATCATCATTGACATTATTTCATTAGCCATTGACCTCTGGCCCCATTACAACCTACCAAAAGCCCTAGGTGATCTCAAGTGTGATGCATATGTGTATTGTCTATTACAAGTGGGGTGTGTTAACTAGAATTCCTTTATTTACATCAATATTCTTCCATGAGATTATGTCAAAGTAAAGTATGTTTTCCTCAAAACTTCACTCTTATACTAATTATGCATGAGATTTTTTTGACTGTCCATCTTTGGATCACATGCCCTTTTGAGAGATAAGTCATTATAACCGGAGCGATTTGTTTTGCTGAGAGCATTCCAAGTGAGGTTTGTGAAATCAAAGTTATCCATGGAAGGTGGAAAAAAGGGGAATGATTATTATATACCAATTCTTGTTTATAGAATGACCATCCTACTACTCGGAGAATTTCAAATGCTAATGTGACAGGTGCTAATTTTTGCATAGAGTGAGTACCAATGGAAGAGAAATGTAGGTAATAAGTCACGATTGAGGATTGAGTGTCCCAACGACCATGATGATAATTTAGTTTTTAAACAACAATCTCATATACAGACTTGTTCGACTGAAGTTTGTGGGTAGCTTCACAGAAAACTCTCACGAGACAACACTTGTCCACTAGGATAAACCTAGCGGTTCAACGGCTTGTTGCATAAGATAAATGCAACCGGATGACCAACGAAAAAGGCATTAGGAATAGATTTACCTTTCATTGTTATTGTATTACTAGAGACTATCAATATTTAGGTTGGGGGGTGTGATTAATGCTTAAAGTTAGCATTTTACTATGCCTTTTTGGGACTAATTGTGCATGGATGGAGTTTAAGTAATGACATTTTAGGGTCTTGAGTGATCAAGAGCTCAAGGACAACAAATATCACACTTAGGATGTAACACCAGTGGATTAAGGGGCAAAATTGGAAAAGCTTGGCACGAAGCAAGAACGTTCGAATGTCAACCCAAGTTCGAACGTCCTCTGAAATCCTTCCAAGACCAACTGCTGAGACATGGGGTGTTGTAGTCAAGAAAGTGAAAATGCTGAGGTACTTGAGTACCATGGTCGAACGCCAACTCATATTTGAACGTCCTCTAGAATCCTGAGAAGACTACACCACTGGAACCTAGCATTTTGAAGTAAAGAAAGAAGAACCACAGAACTGAAGTACTTGAGTAAAACATCCGAACGCCACTCCACTTTTGAATGTTGTCTTGAGTGACTAAGGACCAAGTTGCTGAGTGTAAGGTCAAAGTTGTTCAACACGTATGGAAGTGACCAATACAGAGATCACAAGCCACTTCAGTGGAAGGAATCAGACCCCATCTGGCGTTCAAACGCCCTCAAAGCAAAGACACGGACAACGTTCGAATGACATCTCAAGTTCGAACATCCATAAAAGAAACACAGGCACAACGTTTGAACGCTAGATCACGTTCGAATGTCCCCCACTGACTGGCAATAGAGTTGTTGAATTTTTACTTGGACTTGGACAACAAACACTATTCATTCACCCCCCCCCCCTTTGCCCTTCCTTGCCAATAAATACTCCCATGTTTGGAGCTTAAAGGAGCATTCTTTCTCTTGTAGAGTAAAGGGGGAGCAATCCTTTCTCTTGTAAAGTAAGAGAGTGTTTAGTAATCTAGTTCTTGAACATTTCATGTTTGTGTTTCCATTTTAGATTTATATCAACCATGATGGAGGCTTAGACTCCCCTTGTAGTTGAAGTCATTTATTTACTTATGCTATGTCATTACATTCATGTTGTGACAACCATGATGGTGGCTTAGACTCCCCTTGTAGTTGTATTTGCTTTTATTTACAAAGTATCAAGATAGATAGTTCATCTTTTGGTTGTGGTGGAAAGCCTCCAAAAGTAACTGGCTTTCTTCTACTTTTATTGTTCATGTATTTCACTTCCATCGCTTGAGCATCCATCCTTCTTAGAAGAGTGAAAGTCTTCCACTTTTCTAGAGCTTTACCAAAGCCGTGAAGGGTGGAGAGTGATTCACTTATTCATCATTGAAGATAAGCTCTTTGTTTAGTTCGCTTCACTTAGTAGCTCCTCTACTAAGAGGGATGAGTAGCATTCACTTTTCTAGCTCAGCCAAGGCCATGAAAAGTGAGAAGTTCCTCATTTACTCTTTAGTAAGAGGTCATGAATATGTAAAGATTATCTGAAAGCTATGTTTGTGAAACTCCTTCATGCTTTAATGCTTTATATTCCACCAATACATTGGATGATTGAATGCATCAAGCAAAGTTGAGGTACTTTGTATAACCAAGGGCTTCCTCTATGATATCGATGTCTCCTGGATAGAAAGACCCGTTGGTTCAAGGCAAGCACCCCAGCTAGCTCTTCCTAAAAACCTTTCAATCTCCACCATTATTGCACTTTATTCAAAGAATGGACCCTTAAAGCCATGGTTGGATGCCTTGTAGAAACACTTGCTTGTTTGTAGACGGGTTAAGTCTCGGCACAGATAATTCTTGTAAACTTCTAGAAAGGTATCGGAATCATGTGCTTAATTCTCACAATCCATCTTTATCTTCTGATTGACTTGCTGTTGACACAGGAGTTAATTGAGTTATAAAGCCCAAACATAATAAACCAGATAGTCTATCACATGTCCTGATCCTCGAGCTAAAGGGTGGCTGTTACATTTTTAGAATCTTATATTTTATCTAGAAAACTCTTGAAAAGAATCTTCTACTCAATTCAAGAACCCCAACACTCCAAACTCTCAAAATTTCTAGTTACTTGGTCTCTATTATTGCTTACTTCAAAATATCAATCATAGTTCCCTGTGGATTCAACTCCGGACTTGTGGATACAACTTGACCAGCTGCACTAATAATCTGATTAAGCCCGGTGTTGAATCCATAGTGAACTATGATTGGTGTTTTGAAGTAAGCAATAATAGAGACCAAGTAACTAGAAATTTTGAGAGTTTGGAGTGTTGGGGTTCTTGAATTGAGTAGAAGATTCTTTTCAAGAGTTTTCTAGACAAAATAAAGATTCTCAAAATGTAACAACCACCCTTTAGCTCGAGGATCAGGACATGTAATAGACTATTTGGTTTATTATGTTTGTGCTTTATAACTCAATTAACTTCCATGTCAATAGCAAGTCAATCGGAAGATAAAGATGGATTGTGAGAATGAAGAACATGATTCCGATACCTTTCTAGCACTTTACAAGAATTGTCTGTGCCAAGACTTATCCTGTCTACAAACAAGCTAGTGTTTCTACAAGACATCCAACCATGGCTTTAAGGGTCCATTCGTTGAATAAAGCGCAATAATGTTGGAGATTGAAAGGTTGTTATGAAGAGCTAGCTGGGGTGCTTTTGACTTGAACCAACGGGTCTTTCTATGCAGGAGTCATCCGTATCATAGAGAAAGCCCTTGGTTATACAAAGTACCTCAACTTTGCTAGATGTATTCAATCATCCAATGTATAGGTGGAATATAAAGCATTAAAGCATGAAGGAGTTGCACAAACATAACTTTCGTATAATCTTTACATATTTATCATCTCTTACTAAAGTGTGAATGAGAAACTACTCACTTTTCATGACCTTGGCAAAGCTAGAAAAGTGAATGCTACTCATCCCTCTAAGTAGAGGAGCTACTAAGTGAAGCGAACTAAACAAAGAGCTTATCTTCAATGAAGAACAAGTGAATCACTCTCCACCCTTCACGACTTTGGTAAAGCTCTAGAAAAGTGGAAAAGTTTCACTCTTCTAAGAAGGAAGGATGCTTAAGCAATGGAAGTGAAATGCATGAACAATAAAAGTAGAAGAAAGCTAGTTACTTTTGCAGGGTTTCCACCACAACCAAAAGATGAACTATCTCTCTTGATACTTTGTAAATAAAAGCAAGTACAACTACAAAGGGAGTCTAAGCCTCCATCATGGTTGTCACAACATGAATGTAATGACATAGCATAAGTACATAAAAGACTTCAACTACAAGGGGAGTCTAAGCCTCCATCACGGTTGATATAAAGGTAAAATGGAAACATAAACATGAAATATTCAAGAACTAGATTACTAAACACACTCTTACTTTACAAGAAAAAGGATTGTTCCCCCTTTACTCTACAAGAGGAAGAATGCTCCTTTAAGCTCCCAACATGGGAGTATTTATAGGCAAGGAAGGGCAGGGGGGGAGGAATAATGTTTGTCATCTAAGTCCAAGTGAAAAGCCAACAATTCTGTAGTCAATCAGTTGGGGACGTTCGAACATGATCTGTCGTTCGAACGTTGTCTGTGTCTTTGTTTTGAGGGCGTTCAAACACTAGATGGGGTCTGATTCCTTCCACTCAAGTGGACTGTGATCCCTGTGATGGTCACTTCCATATGTCTTGAACAACTTTGACCTTACACTCAGCAACTTGGTCCTTAGTCATTCAAGACAACGTTCGAACGTGGAGTGGCGTTGAAACATTGTACTCAAATACTTCTATTCTATGGTTCTTCTTTCTTTACTGCAACTTGTCAGGTTCCGATGGTATAGTCTTCTCAGGATTATAGAGGACGTGCAAACGTGAGTTGGCGTTTGAACGTGGTACTCAAGTACCTCAGCATTTTCCCTTTGTTGACTGCAACATGCCATGTCTCAGCAGCTGGTCTTGGCAGGATTTTAGAGGACGTTCGAACGTGGGTTGACGTTCAAACATTCTTGCTTTGTTCCAAGCTTTTCAAATTTTGCCCCTTAATCCACTAGTGTTACATTCGAGTGTGATATTTGTTATCCTTGAGTTCTTGATCACTTAAGAATGTGAAATGTCATTACTTAAACTCCATCCAATCACAATTAGTCCCAAAAAGGAATGGTAAAATGCTAACTTTAAGCAATAATCACTCACCATATTAGTAAATTTGAAACATTCGGGACAATGTTCAGTTTAGGTTGGAGGTGAGAACTACAGTTCATATGTGCCCGTAAAAAAAATAAAAAAATTTGTTGTTGTTGCTATTCTTGATCAGATTATGTACCTTGTTTTGTATAAATTGATATTTATGTTTGTAAGTCATCTCGGATCATCTTTCTGACTGGTAGATGTTAAAGAACCAGAAAATGAGTCTTAAAGCATAGAAAGCATGGATGTTAAACTTTTTTGGTTTAGTCTAGGAGTTTTCAACACTTTTTCTTCTGATGTGCATACTGTGATCATGGGAAAAGCAAGATTGGTGATAAAGAATGAGTTCCGAGAACAACAAGCGAAACCTCTGTGCAGTAGAAACACTTTTTCTAAACGCCGTCGTGCCAAAAGACTTGGTGCCTGTAAACAGTGTGGTCGAGTCTTTCACGAGAGGAAATATAACCAGTGTTCTGAACTAATTTTTGGTCGCACACTCGATCGATTAGACTGGATAGTGAATGGGAAGAGTAAGGATTATCCTGACACGCCATCCTATTCTAGTACTCTGTTTAACCAGTTTGTGAGAGAGGAAGTTGGGAGAGTTATTGGTTGTTCAAAAGGCACGGAGACAGATGAAGACTCAGATTAGACTTTTTTTTCAACACTGTGGAAAAATGTGCTATGAGGATAAAAGTCAAGGGTCTAAATTTTCGTAAAAAGTATAAAAATATTTTTGTACAAACCCTTTTGACTGAAATAAAAATATGGGCCGAGTAAGGAATGTCCTAGAATACCAACCTAAGGCGTGGGTAGGGACTTATCCTAAGACACCAGGAATTTTTGGTTAAGGTTTGTGTGTATAAACCTCTTTTATTGTGTATAATGTAGTGCAGAAAAAATGGTGATTTTTGATTCAACGTTCGAACGCCAAATGACGTTCGAACGTCGCTTGATTACAGTGCTCAGCCTCTGATGGAAACGAAAAGTACTGAGAGTTTAGTCCGTTCGAATGCCAATAGCACGTTTGAATGAGATTAACGTTCGAACATGAATAGCACGTTTGAACGACAGGAGCTTATAGTACTTTGGTCTCCTGACAGAACTTAAAAGTACTGGGAGCTTACCACGTTCGAATGACATCTACATTCGAACGTTGTTTTAGAAATCCTTCTAACTACGTTCGAACGTAATTGATGTTCGAACATTACTTCTCAGACTACAAAAACCTGAGTCATCTTCCACATTGAGAAATCCCCAAAAATCTCCAAACTCTCTCAAACCCTAGAACCCATCTTCGTTACCCAGCCCCCAAAACACCTTCCATTCTCCAATTTCACCTAAAATGAACCCTCCTAAACTCATTCCCACATCAAAAACCTCAGTCCCACACTAAAACCAAGACTTTTTGGAGATCATTTTAAGCTCAAAACCATGCCTAGAGTTAAATTGCCTGCCAGGTGAACCAAAGTAAACCAAGAGCCCAATTTTGTAGAAGAAGTGATCGAGGAGAGGGAGGGCAGATCAATAGTGAGGAGATACGATCGAACACGATTCCCCAACGCCCTCAAAGATGATAGGTATAAAAAAAAATTTCAAAATCATGCAGTAGTTTATGAGAGGGATGTGGTGATTACTAATTTTGCGGAGTTTAGAATAGAGGCTAAGATGGAGAGGAGGAATTGGGTGTGGTTTTTATGAAATGGCGAAGACGCCATTATTAATTTGGTATGGGAGAGTTCTACTCCAATGCCGAGATCATCAATGGCGCAATCTGAACGTACGTAAGGGGCATCCACATTGATGTGGATGAAGCATACATTAAGGAGAAAAGGCAAGAGGTAACTCAGGTGCAAAACCTAACATACCCTCCAAAAAAAGATGTTGCAATGAATTTGGTTGGGAGGGAACTGATGGGAGTAGCTGACTTTTCTTGGGCAGGATGAAGATTTTTTTGCCAAGGGGAACTAGCTGAAAAATACAAAATGCTAAACTTGGTTGCGGTGTCAAATTTTGCTCCAATAGGACGAAAAAATGAGATTCTACCTGACATGACTCGATTGCTTTATGCACTTGGGAAGATCCATAGCATAGACCTGCCCTCTCTCATCTTAAATGAAATGAAGAAGGGCTATGATGCGAAGTGAAGCTCACTCCCATTTGGCACCTTGGTGACTGAGATATGCAGAGACCATGGGATCAGGGTGAGGCCCGAAATGAAAATTCAAAAGCCGATGGGGCCATTAAACAAGGCCCCTTTCTGGAGAAGCCAAGGCCACAGTGGTGCCCTTGTTGCAAGACAAGAATTGCCCCTGCCCCAAGGAGTCGATGAAGTGCAAGAGGAGCTTGATGCTGAAGAATAGAAAGATAGAGACAGAGAGAGAGCAGCAAGAGGCAGGCCCCAACACGACCACCCAGCGTTCTTTACGGGACATCATGCTTAGCATTGAAGCTAAGCAGGATGAGATCCTTAGACTGTTGAGGGGTGGAGCTGGTGGACCTGCAAGACAGGGAGTTAGTGGAATTGGTGGAGACGGTGGAGATTGAGAGGGTTATTTCTGTTCTTGAGTGGAGTTGGGAGTATTTGATTGTTTCTTATTTGGTTGATGAATTTCTTCTTTGGGTGTTCTTGGGGATACTTGTAGATGATTGTGGATATTTATTTCTATTCTTAAGAGTGGATGGTTGTTTTATAGATGTTTGTGGATATTTGAAATCTACGCTTTGGTCACTTTTTGTATGGATGGATTGAATCATTGATATTACTGTAAACATCATATTCTATGGAATGAATGATTTAGTTTGTCACTTTTATTTGTTTAAATATGTGTAATTAGCACTTTGGTAATTCCTGATAATAAATGAAACAAATGTGCGTTCGAAGGTTGCTTGTTAAAATAACTAAAGCATATGATCGGTTTGACACCACAACTTAGCACCATGACTTGAAAACCACATTTCTTGGAAAACTAGTATTATCTCTATGCTTAAATCATCGAATGCACATTAGTATTTCTCATTCTTAAGGTACAAGATGATCATACTCAAAAATGGAATCGCTATATAACCAATATTCCTTGAAACACCTGACATAGCCAGTAGAGATGACAAAGAATACCATGGTAAGTTTTGAGCTTTGCGATGTTTTTTGAGAGGACTTTCACAATTACTCAAAGGAAGCTCTTTCACTTTCATTTTTTCAATAATCTCATTAACCTTGCTTTGATTGACGCAACTACAGTGATCTATTTGCATATCCCATAAGGAACCTTTGCATACGACACATACATGTGTACATACTTGAGAAAGGATCTTAGGCCATCTTTGATTTAACTTTGAGCCTTAGACATTTCTTTCACAAAGTTTATCCCTAGTCAGCTATGCTTGAGCCTTCAATGAATGAGATCTTTTTCGAAAACCCATATGATCACCATGCCACAAAAAAACATAAACTGGACATACCTTGCTATCTAATTTTCTTGCACCCTCTTATAAATCAATATGATACAGAAAAGCAAGAGAAAGAGAAACGACAATGGTGGCTACTGTTCAATAAAAGAAAAGTTGGTGGAAACAACCGAAAAGGAAAAGAGACAAGATAAATAGGAAATTGCCAAGAAACTGAAAAATGAGAAAAGTGAAAGAAAGAAATACAAGTTCTTGGAAAAAGACCGAAAAATAAGAAAGAGATGTGCTACAATACATAAGTAAAAGATAGCTTTTTGAATGCCATTAACATCATTTCATTAGCCACTAACCTCTAGTCACATTACAACCTACAAAAAGTCTTAATTGATCTCAAATCTGATGCATGTGTAGGTCGTCGACTACATGGGGGATATGTCAAATAGTATTTCTTTATTTGCATCAATTTGCCTCCATGAGATTATGTCAAAGCATGATTAGTTTGTTTCCTTAAACTTCACTCCTTTACTAATTGAGCATGTATTTTCTTTTTTGACTGGCCATCTTCTGATAACATGCCTTATGAGAAACAAGTCACTATAATCGGAGTGAATGTTTGCTGAGAGCACTCTAAGAGAGGTTTGTGAAATCAAAGCTATCCATGGAAAGTGGTAAAGTGGAATGTTTGTTATATAGCAACTCTTGTTTCTAGAATGATCATTCCCACTACTCAAGGAATCTAAAATGCCAATATGACAGATGCTAATTTTTGCATAGAATAAATACCTATGAAAGAGGAGCATGTGGGATGTAAGTCGAAATTGAGAGTTGGGTGTCTCAACAACCACAATGCTAACTTATTTCAACTAGCAACCTCAAATACATATTTGTTGGACCAAAGTTTGTGGGTAGCTTCACTTAAAACCCTCACGCGACAACACTTTTCCATTAGGGTAAACATAGTGATTTAACGACTTGTTCCATATGCTAAATGCAACCAGATGACCTACGAAAAAGGCATTAGAAATATATTTACATTACAATGTTGTTGTATTACTAGAGACTAGCAATATTTATGTTGGGGGTGTGATTAGTGCTCAAAGTTAACATTTTACTATGCCTTTTTGGGACTAATTGTGCTTTGATGGAGTTTAAGTGATGACATTTTAGGTCCTAAAGTGAACAAGAGCTCAAGGACAACAAATATCACACTTGCATGTAACACCAGTGGATAAAGGGGCAAAATTGGAATAGCTTGGCACAAAGCAAGAATGTTCGAACGTGGATCAACATTCAAATGTTCCCCTAAAGTGATTGAGGACTAGGCTACTGAGACATGATGTGTTGCAGTCAAAAAGGGAAAATGCTGAGGTACTTGAGTACCACGTTTGAACGCCCACTCATGTTTGAACGTGCTTTGGAAACCTGAGAAGATTAGACTACTAACACCTACTAGAGTGTTGTAGCAAAGACAACAGAACCACAGAAGTACTTAAGTACAACGTTCGAACGACACTCCACATTTGAATGTTGTCGTGAGTTACTTAGGACCAAGTTGCTGAGTGTAGGGCCATAGTTGTTCAAGAAGTATGGTAGTAACCATCACAGAGACCATAGGCCACTTGAGTAGGGGGTTCAGACCTCATCTGGCTTTTGAACTCTCTTAAAACGAAGACAAAGATAACATTCAAACGCCACTCCACGTTCGAATGCCCTTGAAGCAAAAACAGACACAACGTTCGATCTACAAATCACATTCAAACGTCCCACTGACTTGCTGCAAAGTTGTTGGCTTTTCACTTGGACTTGGGCGGCAAACACTATTCCTTCACCCCCTCCTTTTCCTTGCCTATAAATAACCCCATTATGGGAGCTTTATGGGGGAAATTCTTTTCTCTTAAAAAGTAAGGTAGAGAGCTAGTTCTTGTATGTTTCTTGTTTATGTTTTCATTTTGCATTTGTATCAACCATGATGGAGGCTTAGACTCCCCTTGTAGTTGTACTTGCTTTTATTTACAAGTATCAAGAGAGATAGCTCATCTTTTGGTCGTGGTGGAAACCCTCCAAAAGTAACTAGCTTTCTTCTACTTTATTTCACTTCCATTGCTTGAGCTTCCTTCTTCCTTAGAGGAGTGAAACTCTTCCACTTTTCTAGAGCTTTGCCAAAGCCGTGAAGGGTGGAATGTGATTCACTTATTCTTTGGTGAAGATCGGCTCCTTGTTTAATGTACTTTACTTTGTAAGTTCTCTACTTGAAGGGATAAGCATCACTCACTTTTATAGCTTTATCCAAGCCATGAAGAGTGAGTAATTCCTCATTCACTCTTTAGTAAGAGGTGATGAATATGTAGAAATTATCCGGGAGTTATATTTGTGTAATCCATTTATGCTTTAATGCTTTATATTTCACTTGTTCATTGAATGGTTGAATGTCTCTAGCAAAGCTAAGGTACTTTGTCTAACCATGGGTTCTTTCTATGTCACGAATGACTCTTGCATGGAAAAACCTGTTGGTTCAAGGCAAGTACCTAGGCAATATCTGCATGATACATTTCAATCTTCACTATTATCATGCTTTATCTAAAGAATGGAACATTAATGTCATGGTTGGATGCCTTGTAGAAACACTTACTTGCTTGTAGATGGGTTAAATCTCGGCATAGGCAATTCTTGTCCACTTCTAGAAAGGCATCGAAATCATGTGCTTAATTTTACAGTCCATCTTTATCTTCCGATTAACTTGTTGTTGAAACGGGAGTTAATTGAGTTATAAAATACAAGTATAATAAACCGGATGATTAACCACATGTTCTGATCCTCAAGCTAAAGGGTGACTGTTTTCCATTTGAATTTATTTATATTTTGTCTAGAAAACTCTTGAAAAGAATCTTCTATTCTATTCAAGAAATCCCAACACTCCAAACTCTCAAAATTTTCGGTTACTTGGTCTCTATTATTGCTTACTTCAAAACTCCAATCCTAGTTCCCTGTGGATTCGACGCCAGACTTAACTGGATTATTACTACAACTTGACCACCTGTAATTGGGTGTACACATTTTTGGATCAAGTCAATAAGTGCATAGCATGTAATGCTAAATGGATCCAATGGCCTAGACCCAGGCCCTGCAGATTAATGCTTAAAGTTAGCATTTTCCTATGCCTTTTTGGGACTAATTGTGCTTTGATGGAGTTTAAGTGATGACATTTTAGGACCTAAAGTGAATAAAAGCTCAAGAACAACAAATATCGCACTTGAGTGTGATAATAGTGCATTAGGGAACAAAATTGGAGAAGGTTGGGACAAAGCAACCATGTTCGAACGTCCACTGGAACTATAAGGAGACCAGACTGCTGAGACCTAGCGTGTTAAGGTCAAGAAGTAGGACCCTGAAGTACTGGAGCACCATATTCGAACACCAACTACCGTTCGAACATCTACATGACTAGAAGAAAGATCAGAATGATGAGTGCAAAACTCCAAGATCTATATGGAGTGTGGAAATAGGTTTCCACAGAAGACCAAGACCACTTGAGTGATGTGGTCACATCTCATCTGGCATTTGAACGCCCCTAAAGCAAGACCAGAAGACACGTTCAAATGGCAGACAACATTCAAACGCCCCTAATACAAAACAAAAGACAACGTTTGAACATTGAATGACGTGCAAACGTCCTCCACAGACTACCTACAGAATAGTTGGTTTTCATGGGCGGCATACACTATTCACTCATTCTCTCTTACCTTCTTGTTCCCCCCCCCTTCCTTGCCTATAAATACCCCCATTAAGGGAGCTTAAGGGGTCATTCTTCCTCTAGTAAAGTAAGGAGCTAGAGCTTGGTTTGTAGGCTAATACTTCACTAAGAACTAGTAACGAGTTTGTATGGTGGCTTAGACTCCCACTCATTTTGATTAATTTTAGATGTATGCTATATTTGCTTGTGTTACATCTCTTGGTTGAGGAAACAACCCTCCAATCGTTGGTTGAGGAAGCAACCCTCCACTTGTTGGTTGAGGAAGCAACCCTCCAACTTTTGGTTGAGGAAGTCATCCTCCAAGAGTAACTAGCTTTCTTTTACTTTCAATGTTCTATTATTTCAGTTCCATTACTTGAGCTTCCTTCTTCCTTGGATTAGTGAAACTCTTCCACTTTTCTAGAGTTTTACCAAACCTGTAAAGGGTGGAACGTGATTCACTTATTCTTTGGTGGAGAATGGCTCCTCGTTTTTTGTAATTTACTTTGCAAGTTCTCTATTTAGAGGGATGAGTATCACTCACTTTTATAGCTTTATCCAAGCCATCAAGAGTGAGTAGTTCCTCATTCACTCTTTCATAAGAGGTGATGAATATGTAGAAATTATTCGAAAGTTATATTTATGCATTTTCTTTATGCTTTAATGCTTTGTATTTTACTTATTGAATGATTGAATGTATCTAGCAAAGGTAAGGTATTTTGTATTACTATGGGTTCTTTCTATGTCACGGATGACTCTTGCATGGAAAGACCCGTTGGTTCAAGGCAAACACCCCGGTAGATCTGCATGACAACATTTCAATCTTCAATGTTATTGAGCTTTATCCAAAGAATGAAACATTAATGCCATGGTTGGATGCCTTGTAGAAACACTTGCTTGTTTGTAGACGGGTTAAATCTCGGCACAGACAATTCTTGTTAACTTCTAAAAAGGTATCAGAATCATATGCTTAATTCTCACAGTCCATTTCTATCTTTCGATTAACTTGCTATTGACACGGGAGTTAATTGAGTTATTCATCACAACTATAATTAACCAGATGATTAACTACATGTTCTGATCCTCAAGCTAAAGGGTGACTGTTGTACATTTAAATTTATCTTATATTTTGTCTAGAAAACTCTTGGAAAGAATTTTATATTCTGATCAGGAAATCCGACAACTTCAAACTCTCAAGGTTTCCAGTCACCTGGTCTCTACTACTGCTCATTTCAAAACTCTAATCATAGTTCCTTGAGGATTCAACTCCAGACTCAATCGGATTATTACAACAGCTTGACCGCCTATACTTGGGTGTACACATTTCAGATCAAGTTATGTTTTTGACGCCATTGTTGAGGAACCATAAAAGGTGTTACGGTAAAAGGTAAAAAGACCTTACTTTTTGTGTATAAATTTGCTTTACTGTGTATAAAGTTGTTTAATTACTTTTATGTCTGAAAATGCTCCTCACTATCAAAATTTGCCAATAGAATCTTCTCGGTCTGTGAATCAACCTGAACCACTTTCACCTAGATCAGTGGCAGGCTCTTGTGAAAGTAAAATGACAAATTATGAGAGCCGAGGAGAAGTTCCTCTGAGAGAGGGGGAAGTGCAATGAGGGATTACTTAAATCTCACAAGAATTAGTGTCCCCTCTTGTTTTATCTTTCCTAAAGATGCACCCCTCTTTACTGTAAAGACGGGGATAGTTCAACTACTCTCTCAATTCCGTGGACTCAGAACAGAAAACTCATATCTGCACATAAAAGAGTTTGAGGAAGTATGTGGAACATTTCAAGACAATTCTGAGTTAGCCAAAATGAAACTTTTTTCCTTCTCTCTAAAGGATGGAGCTAAACAATGGCTAAATTATTTAAAAGCTCTTTCAATACCTGACTAGCGGGCACTACAAAATGAATTTTTCAGAAAGTTTTTTCCTCTTTACCGCACTAATGCATTGAAAAGGCAAATCACGAACTTTTCGGTCAAAGAAGGAGAAAACTTTTACCAAAGTTGGGAGAGATTCAAGGATCTACTCAGTTCTGCCCACACCATGCTTTTGAGAATTGGACTTTGGTAGGATTTTTCTACGACTCCTTGCCCACTAGACTACGTCAGTTTGTCGAAATGATGGCTCAAGGAGAGTTTATGGACAAAAGTCCAGAGGAGGCATTCAATTTCTTTGACACCATATCTGACAGTTCTCAGATGTGGAACTCGGCCTCCCCTACCATTGTTGAAACTAAACCATCTATTTCCCAAGGGAGTAAGTTTGTCTTGAGAGATGACGATGACTTAAGAGCAAAAATGCCCACCCTATCTCGAAAGCTTGAAGCTTTAGAGAAGAAACAGGTTCATCAAGTTGATGTTAGCTCTCCCACAGAATAAGTTTGTGGGATCTGTGTGCCAACAAGACACCCTATTAGGGAGTTTCCTACCATTCCAGCAATCAAGGAGGTTTTGTTGGAACAAACAAATCTTGTTTCCAACTTTAACAAGCCTTAATCCAACCCATACTCTGAAACATATAATCTAGGGTGGCAGAACCACCCCAACTTCAGTTGGAGAAACACACCGCCAACTCCCTTGAACCAACAACTAGGTTCACACCCACCACCTCAAGGACCCCCCGCATACTAACCATACCAACCACCACAAAAGAGGAACCTTGAGGATATTTTGAATTAGTTTATGCACAGCCAAATGAACTATAACAATAGTTCCACTCAGGCTTTTATTTATTTCAAAACACAGACCACTCAATCTTTTGAAGATCTTAAAAGCCACATCCCAAAGTTGTCCCAATTCATGACCACACATGAGAAGGGCAAGTTTCCTGCCCAACCAAAATCACCACAAGGCCAATTTTAGGTGAGAAATCTCATAATCATGGAAACCCCACAAGCCCAAGCCCAAGTTGTCACTACACTAAGAAGTGGCAAGGTGATTGACAAGACTATCCAAGACATGCTACTTCCAAAGCCAAAACCTAAGTCAATCCACCAATTGAGACTGAAATAATTAAGCCTCAATGTGAAAAAGAAGAGGTACCCGAGCCCATGATTGAACAAGAACTAGAGCCATCAATTGAAGAAGAACCCTCGTGTTCTATTCCTGCTCCTTTTCCTCATAGACTCAGAACTGCACAAAAGTTGAATAATCAGTCAGAAATTTACGAGCTTTTCAAGCAAGTAAAAATCAACATTCCACTTCAGGATGCAATCAAACAGGTTCCATCTTATGCCAAGTTTCTGAAAGACTTGTGCACAATCAAGAGAAGCCAGAATGTTCAAAAAAGAGTCTTCCTAACAGAACATGTCAGTGCCTTGCTTTAACACAAAACCACTCCAAAATACAAAGATCGAGGGTGTCCGACTGTGTCACGTGTCATCGAAAATTTCAGAATCGAACAAGCACTGTTAGACCATGGAGCAAGTGTCAATTTGCTCCCATTCTCTGTTTACCAGCAGTTGGGTCTGGGAGAACTCAAACGCACAAGTTTCACACTTTAGTTGGCAGACTGATCTATCAAAATTTCTAGGGGCATTGTTGAAGATGTACTTGTCCAAGTGGACAATTTTGTATTCCCTGTTGACTTTATTGTCCTCGATACTCAACCAGCAAAATATTCAGAGAACCCAATCCCCGTTATTCTTGGTCGACCCTTCCTAGCAACTTAAAATGCACTAATAAATTACAGGAATATGGTCATGAAATTAACCTTTGGGAATATGACTCTTGAGTTGAATATTTTTAATATTGCCAAACACCTAGGAGAGGATAGAGAAATAAATTCTATTGAGACTTTGGTCCAAGACCATCTGAATAACACATTCTGTGAAAATCCCACTAAACTTTCTTTGTCAGAATCCATCACTTTTGAGACAACAAATGATTATCCGAAGAATTGCTTGACTCATGCTGTTGATACATGGGCCCCCAAATTCAAGAAACTTTTGCCAAGTGGCACAAAGCCACTCTCATCAAGTGTCCAGCCACCAAAGCTTGAATTGAAACCTCTCCCATCTAACCTCAAATATGCATACCTAGGAGAGGATGAGTCATACCTAGTGGTAATCTCATCTAAGCTCATAGACTTGCAAAAGTCTAAATTGATTGAAGATCTTAAAAGCCACAAAAGCACCATTAGGTGGACCATCGTTGATTTGAAAGGTATAAGCCCATTAATCTGCATTCATGCTATATATCTGGAAGAGGATTCAAAACCCTCTCATCAAATGTAGTGACGACTGAACCCTCACATGAAGGAAATTGTGAAAATTGAAGTACTTAAACTCTTAGATGCAGGGATAATCTTTCTCATCTCCGATAATAAATGGGTTAGTCCAACCCAAGTTGTGGCAAAAAAATCTGGGGTCACAGTGGTAAAAAATGAAGTCAATGAACTAGTACCAACTGGAGTCATCACAGGATGGCGGATGTGTATTGACTATCGAAAGCTCAATTTGGTAACTAGAAAAGATCATTTCCCTCTTCCCTTTCTGGACTAGGTTCTAGAGAGAATTGCAAAACATGAATATTACTATTTCTTGGATGGCTATTCTAGGTACAATCAAATTGAGATAACACTCAATGATTAGGAGAAAATTACATTCATATGCCCCTTTGGCACTTTTGCATTCAAAAGGATGCCATTCGGGCGTTGTAATGCTCCTATAACAATCCAAAGATGCATGTTGAGTCTATTTAGTGACATGGTCAAAACATTTTTTGAAATATTCGTGGATGACTTCTCTGTCTATGGTGACTCATTTGATTTGTGTTTGACCAACCTAGAAAAGGTATTTGTAAGGTGTAAAGAGACCAATCTGGTGCTTAATTGAAAAAAATTTCATTTCATGGTAACACAAGGCATTGTCTTAGGTCACATTGTATCATTTAAGGGCATTAAAGTTGATAAGGCCAAAATAGACTTGATTGGGAACTTGCCTGCTCCCAAGACTGTAAAGGATGTCCGATCATTTCTGGAACACAGGATTTTATAGGACATTCATAAAAATTTTAGTACCATTGCAAAACCCATGTGTCATCTCCGGAGTCAAGATGTAATCTTTGATTGGAGTGAAGCATGCCAAAAAGCTTTTGACAAGCTTAAAGGCATGTTAATTTCTGCCCCAATAATGCAACCCCCTGACTGGACTCTACCCTTTGAACTAATGTGTGATGCAAGTGATTATGCTATAGGTGTTGTATTGGAACAAAGAAAAGATAAGAAATCACATGTCATTTACTATGCAAGTAAAACTTTGAATGATGCTCAAATGAATTATTCAACAACTGAAAAAGAATTGCTTGTAGTAGTATTTGCTTTGGAAAAATTTGGTCCTTATCTTGTTGGTTCTTCTGTTACTGTGTTCACTGACCATGCAACATTAAAAAATTTTCTCACAAAGAAGGATGCTAAACCTAGACTCTTAAAATAGATAGTCTTACTTCAAGAGTTTAACCTGGTCATTAAGGACAAGAAGGGTGTCAAGAATGTGGTGCAGACCATCTGTCCAAGTTAACTTATGAATTTCACGAGGATGGACTACTGATCAATGAAAAATTTCCCGATGAACAACTATTCATGATTGATGAGATTCCATGGTATGCTGATATTGCTAACTTCCTGGGTACTAGAGCACTCCCTCCATCTTTCACCCCAAAGGACAAAAATAAATTTCTGAGGAAGTTCGTAACTTATTTTGTGAAGATCCGTACGTATTTATGTACTGTAAGGATCAAATCATAAGACGTTGCATCCCCGCTCAGGAAAACAGACTGGTAATAACATTTTGTCATTCTAAAGCATGTGGTGGCCACTTCTTTTCAAGAAAGACCGCTGCAAAAATCTTGCAGTGCGGATTTTATTGGCCCACACTTTTCAAAGATGTCCATGCCTTTTGTTTAAATTATGATAGATGCCAAAGGTTGGGAAGCATTTCAAAAAGAAACATGATGCCCTTAAACCCGATTCTTATGATTGAAATTTTTGATTGTTGGGGCATTAATTTTATGGGACCATTCCCCCCCTCATTTGGCTATCTATACATCTTAGTGGTTGTAGATTATGTATCCAAATGGGTTGAGGCAATTCCATGCCGGAATAATAATTATCAAACGGTGATTAAATTTTTAAAAGAAATTTTTTTGTCTTGGTTTGGAGTTCCTAAATCAATCATAAGTGATGGGGGTGCTCATTTTTGTAATCGTTCTTTCTGGAATCTGATGAAAAAATATTTGATTTTCCATAAAATTGCAACCCTTTATCATCCACAAACTAATGGACAAGCTAAATTAGCTATCAAATTAATTTTGGAAAAAATGGTAAATTCAGACCACAAAGATTGGTCGTCAAGACTCACTGATGCCCTCTGGGCATATCGCACTGCATTTAAAACAATTTTGGGTATGTCTTCTTATCGATTAGTCTATAGAAAGCCATGTCACCTACCTGTGGAATTGGAGCATAGGGCATACTGCACCATTAAAGCAATGAACTTTGACCTAGATAAGGCTGGACTTTTAAGAAAACTTCAGATTAATGAATTGGAGGAATTGAGAAATGAAGCATATGAAAATGCTATGATTGCTAAAACCAGTATGAAATCTTTTCATGACAAGAACATTATGCAGAAGTCTTTTAAACCTTTTCAAAAAGTCTAGTTGTTTAATTCAAAACTCCATCTCTTTCCTAGTAAGTTGAGATCAAGATGGATAGGGCCTTATATTGTTAAAAATGTGTTTGAACACAGAGCAGTAGAAGTGAAAAATCCATCGAACGGTAATATTTTTACTATTAATGGTCAGCGGTTAAAACTATTTTTGGAAAACTTTGTCAAAAATGTGGAGACCATTCTTTTAATGGATCCAGAACATCACTTAGAGAAAAGAGCCCGCTGACACAAAAAAGGGGCGGGTAGGAAACACCCGATTACACCAGACTCACAGGCGCACCTTTATAAGTCACCTTTCCCCATTTCTTTTTTCTTCCCCACTGCCCTTTCCCTTACTCCTTTTTCCTTCCTTTTCTGCTTCTTCTTCTTCTTCGCTATTCGTGATCTTCTAAAACCATGACCCATCTCCCAACAACACCATGACTATACTACCCTAAGACCCAGTCCTTTGTCTCATGATATGCATATGTTTACTTTATTTGTACATGGCTCTTCTTCTTCTGTCTGCACTCAGAATCAAGGGTTTTCATCCTAGCGGAAACCCAGATCTACAACAAGATGTTTGATTTGTGTATTTTGCTAGTAGGATTCAGCTAATGAACAAGATCTCTACCGTTCAACCTCATCTCCAAAGCTCACCATATCGATAAATTTGAAACTTAGGTTGGGGGGTGAGAACTATAGTTCATATGTGCTTGTAAAAAAAATTGTTGTTGTTGTTGATGTTCGTGATCATATTGTGTACCGTGTTTTGTATAAATTGATGATTATGTTTGTGAGTCATCTCTGATCGTCTTTGTGACTAGAAGACGTTAAAGAACCAGATAGTGAGTCTTAAAGCATAGAAAGCATGGATGTTAAACCTTTTTGGTTTAGTCTAGGCATTTTGCGCACTTTTTCTTCTGATGTACATACTTTGATCATGAGAAAAATAAGACTAGTAAGAAAGAATGAGATCCGAGAAGAGTAAAAGAAACCTCTTTGTGGTAGTAGCACTTTTGCTAAACGCTGTCGTGCCAAAAGGCTTGGTGCTTGTAAACAGTGCAACAAAGTTTTCCATGAGAAAAGATATAATCAGTGTTTTGAACCAATTTCTGGTCACACACTCTATCGATTAGACTGGATAATGAATGGGCAAAGTAAGAATTATCCTGACACACCATCCTATTTTGGTACTTTGCTTAATCAGTTTGTGCAACAAGAAATTAGAAGAGTCACTGGTTATTCAAATTACACAGATACAGAGGGAGACTCGGATTAGTGTAGTTGGGATGAAAGCCAAGGGTCTGAATTTTTGTAAAAAGTGTAAAAAAAAAAAAATCCTTATTGTTTTGTACAAACTCTTTTGACTGAAATGAAATTATGGGCCAAGTAAAGAATGTCCCAGAATACCAACCTGAAACGTGGGTAGGGACTTATCTTGAGACGCAATGAATTTTTTGATCAAACTTGTGTTTTGTCCTCTTTTATTGTGTATTATGTAGTGCAGAAAAATTTTGAAAATTTTTTGACTTTTGATTCCACGTTTGAACACCAACTAACATTCAAACATGGGTTGCTTGTAGTACTCAGCCTCTGATGGAAACAAGAAGTACTGGGAGATCAGCCCGTTCGAACGATGGTAACGTTAGAATGCCAATAGAACGTTCGAACGAGAGCAACTTACAGTACTTTGGCCTCTAACAGAACTCAAAAGTACTGGAAGCTCACTCCGTTCGAATGACAACCACATTCGAACGATATTTTAAAATTCTTCTATAGACGTTCGAACGTTATTGACATTCAAATGATCCTTCTCTGACTATAAAAGCCTGGATCGTCTTCCATGCTGAGAAATCCCCAAAAACCTCCAAAACCCTAGAACCCAGTTGCAATACTCAGCCCCCAAACCACCTTCCATTCTCCAAACTCATTCCCACATCTGAAATCCCCATTTTCACCAGAAATTTAAGGGTTTTAAATTCATTCCAAGCTCAAAAATTGAAAACACCATGCCTAGAGTCAAACTACCTACTAAGCGTTATATGCCAAACTAGGAGCCCAATTTTTTAGAAGAGGTCATTGAGGAAAGAGATGGGAGGCCCATCATAAGGAAATATGATATAACTCAATTTTCGAGCACCCTCGACGCTGACAGGTATGAGAACTTCTACCTTAAGCATGCTGTGGTCTGTGAGAGATATGTAATTTTGAGTGATTTTGTTGAAGTTGGGCATCTTTGCGAACATGGAGAGAAGAAATTGGGGGTTGTACTTGAGAAACGGATGGGAGGCTGTTGTCAATTTGGTGAGGGAATTTTACTCTAATGCAGAAATCGTTAATGGGGCACTGAAAAGTTATGTGAGGGGAATCCATATTGACGTGGATGAAGACTATATAAGAGAAATGAGGCAAGAAGTGCCCCGGGTTCAGAACCCAACATACCCCCCGAAAAAGAATATAGCTATGAATGTTGTGTGGAAGGAGTTGATAGGGGTAGCTAATTTTTCTTGGACTGGAAAAATATTTTTTAGACAAGGGGAGCTCACAGACAAATACAAAATGTTAAACTTAATTGCAGTTTTGAACTTTGCTCCAATAAGGAGAAAAAATGAAATTTTGCCTGATATGGCCCATTTACTCTATGCACTTGGAAAAGGGCAAAGCATTGACCTCCCCTCCCTCATCTTGACAGAGATGAAGAAAGGGTGTGATGTAAAAAGGAATGCTCTTCCTTTCGGCACCTTGGTAACACATATGTGCAAAGACAATAGGGTCAGGGTGAGGCCTGAAATGGAAATTTAAAAGTTGATGGGGTCACTAAACAAGGCCTCCTTTTAGAGAAGCCAGGGTCACATTAGTGCCCCCGCTGCAAGATAAGAAGTGCACTCTCCCCAAGGAGTCTATGAAGTGCAAGAGGAACTTGATGCTGAAGAGGAGAGAGAGATGGAGACAGAGAGAGAGCAGCTAGATCAGGCAGGTCCCAGCACTATCCCCACAGTGTTCTTTACGGGATCCTGCTTAGCATTGAAACTAACAGGATAAGATCATTAGTCTCTTGAGGGGTGGAGCTGATAGAGCTGGTGGGCCTGTAGGAACTGAGGGAGACGGAGGAGATTGAGAGGGTTATTTCTATTCTTGGAGATGGAGGGTTTGAGCTTTGGTTACTATTTATTTCTTCTTAGATTTGATTCTTCTTTGGGTGTTCTTGGGGATATTTGTAGATGTTGTGGATATTTATTTCTGTTCTTGGGGGTGGATGGTTGTTTTATAGATGTTTGTGGATATTTGAAATATAAGTTTTGGTCACTTTTTATATGGATGGATTGAATCATTGGTATTACTGTAAACATCATATTTTATGGAATGGAATGATTCAGTTTATCACTTTTGTTTGTTTAAATGCATATGTAGAATTGGCACTTAGGTAATTCTTGATAATAAATGAAACAAATGTGCATTCAAAGGTTGATTGTTAAAATGACTAAAGCATATGATCGGTTTGACATCTCAACTTAGCAACCAAGACTTGAAACTAAATTTCTTGGAAAAGTGGTATTATCTCTATGCTTAAATTGGTGAAAACACATTAGTATTTGTTATTCTTAAGGTACAAGATGATCAGACTCAAAAATGGAATCGATATATAACCAACATTCCTTGAAACACCCAACATAACAAGTGGAGATGACAGAGAATACCATGGTAAGTTTTGAGCTTTGTGATGCTTTTTGAGAAGATTTCCAAAATTACTCAAAGTAAGCTCTTTCACTTTCATTTTTTTCAATAATCTCATTCACCTTGCTTTGATTGACACAACTAAAAGTGATCTATTTACATATCCTACAAGGAACTTTTGCATATGACACATACATGTGCACATACTTGAGAAAGGATCTAAGGCCATCTTTGATTTGACTTTGAGCCTTAGACATTTCTTTCACAAAGTATCCCTAGTCATCCATGCTTGAGCCTTTAATGAATGAGTTCTTTTTCGAAAACCCCATAAAATAACCAAGCCACAATAAAATATACTTGACATACCTTGGTATCTAATTTTCTTACACAATCTTATGAATCAGTATGATACAAAAAAGCAAGGGAAAGAGAAAAGACAATGGTGGCTACTGTTAAATCAAAGAAAATTCAGTGGAAACAACCACAAAGGAAAAGAAACAAGATAAATAGGGAATTGCCAAGAAAGTGAAAAATGAGAAAAGTGAAATACATGTTCTTGGAAAAAGATCAAAAAGTAGGAAAGAGACATGCTACAATACTTAAGGAAAAGATAGCTTTGTGAATACCACTAACGTCATTTCGTTAGCCACTGACCTCTGGCCACGTTACAACCTACAAAAAGCCCTTATTGATCTCAAGGTTGATGCATGTGTAGGTCGTCAACTACAAGTGGGGTATGTTAAATAGTATTTCTTTTTTTTTTACATCAATATTCCTCCATGAGATTATGCCAAAACATGATTAGTTTGTTCCCCTAAACTTTACTCCTTTTCTAATTGCACATGTGATTTTTTGATTGGCCATCTTCTAATCACATGACCTTTGAGAGATAAGTCACTATAATCGGAGTGAATTCTTGTTGAGAGAACTCTGAGAAAGGTTTGTGAAATCAAAGCTATCCATGGAAGGTGGTAAAGTGGAATGTTTGTTATAAATCGATTCTTGTTTTTAGACTGATCATTTCTACTACATAGGGAATCTCAAATGCCAATGTGACTGATGCTAATTTTTGCATAGAATAAATACCTATGAACGAGGAGCATGCTAACTTATTTCAACTAGAAACCTCAAATACACATTTGTTCGATTGAAGTTTGTGGGTAGCTTCACTGAAAACCCTCACGAGACAACACTCGTCCATTAGGGTAAACCTAGTGCTTCAACGGCTTGTTGCATATGCTAAATGCAACCGAATGACCTACGAAAAAGGCATTAGAAATAGATTTACATTCTAATTTTGTTGTATTATTATAGACTAGCAATATTTAGGTTGGGGGGGGGGGCTATGATTAGTGCTAAAAGTTAGCATTTTCCAATGCCTTTTTGGGACTAATTGTGCTTTGATGGAGTTTAAGTGATGACATTTCTGAACCTAAAGTGAACAAAAGGTCAAGAACAACAAATATCACACCTGAGTGTGATACCAATGCATTAGGGAACAAAATTGGAGATGGTTGGGACAAAGCAACCACGTTCTAATGTCAACTCATGTTCAAACGTCCAATTGAACCATGAGGAGACCAGACTACTGAGACATGGCATGTTGCAATCAAGAAGGAGGACCCTGAAGTACTGGATCACCACGTTCAAACATCAAATACCTTTTTAAACATCCACATGACTTGAAGAAAGATCAGAGTGATGAGTGCAAAACTCCAAGCCCTACATGGAGTATGGAAGTAGGTTTCCATAGAAGACCAAGACCACTTGAGTGATGTGGTCACATCTCATCCGGCGTTCGAACGCCCCTAAAGCAAGGCCAGAAGACACGTTTGAACGTCAGACAATGCTCAAGCACCCCTAAGGCAAAACAGAAGACAACGTTCAAACGTCAATTCACGTTTAAACATCCTCCACATACTGCCTACAGAGTAGTTGGTTTTTATAGGCGGCATACACTATTCAGTCATCCTCTCTTATCTTCTTGTTTCCCCCCTTCCTTGCCTATAAATACTCCCATTAAGGGAGCTTAAAGGGGCATTCTTCCTCTTGTAAAGTAAGGAGCTAGAGCTTGGTTTATAGGCTTATACTACACCAAGAACTAGTAATGAGTTTGTATGGAGGCTTAGACTCCCACTCATTTTGATTAATCTTAGATGTATGCTATACTTGCTTGTGTTATATCTCTTGGTTGAGGAAACAACTGTCCAATTGTTGGTTGAGGAAGCAACCCTCCATCTTTTGGTTGAGGAAGTCACCCTCCAAGAGTAACTAGCTTTCTTTTAATTTCAATGTTCTTTTATTTCACTTCCATTGCTTGAGCTTCCTTCTTCCTTGGAAGAATGAAACTCTACCACTTTTTTAAAGCTTTACCAAAGCCGTGAAGGGTGGAACGTGATTCATTTATTCTTTGATGGAGGACGACTCCTCGATTATTGTAATTTACTTTGTAAGTTCTCTACTTAGAGGGATGAGCATCACTCACTTTTCTAGCTTTATCCAAGCCATGAAGAGTGAGTAGTTCCTCATTCACTCTTTAGTAAGAGGTGATGAATATGTAGAAATTATCTGGAAGTTATATTTGTGTGTTTCCTTCATGCTTTAATGCTTTATATTTCACTTATTGAATGATTGAATGTATCTAGCGAAGCTAAGGTACTTTGTATAACTATGAGTTCTTTCTATGTCATGGATGACTCTTGCATGGAAAGACCCATTGGTTCAAGGCAAGCACCCCGGCTAGATCTTCATGACAACATTTCAATCTTCAATGTTATTGAGCTTTATCCAAAGAAAGGAACATTAATGCCATGGTTGGATGCCTTGTAGAAACACTTGCTTGTTTGTAGACGGGTTAAATCTCGGCATAGGCAATTCTTGTCAACTTCTAGAAAGGTATCAGAATCATGTGCTTAATTCTCACAGTGCATTCTTATCTTCCAATTAACTTGCTGTTGACACAGGAGTTAATTGGGTTATCCAACACAACTATAATAAACTGGATGATTAACTAAATGTTCTGATTCTCGAGCTAAAGGGTGACTGTTGTACATTTAAATTTATCTTATATTTTGTCTAAAATACTCTTGGAAAGAATTTTATATTCTATTCAGGATATCCCACAACTTCAAATTCTCAAGGTTTCTAGTCACTTGGTCTCTACTACTACTCACTTCGAAACACCAATCATAATTCCCTGAGGATTCGACTCTGGACTCAACTAGATTATTACTATAGCTTGATCGCCTACACTTAGGTGTACACATTTTGCATCAAGTCACCTACAAGCCCTAGGTAAATCGAAAACCTAAGCTCTAATACCAAGTTGTGACGCTCCAAAATCTAGGTGTCCGTAATTACTCCGTTGGTCACTCATCAACCCACAGAATACCCATGGATACTGTATAACTCGATATCACACCATTATGCCCCATTTATCGAGATCTATAACTTAACAAAATTCAAGCAGAGTCTCCTTTGTACGAAGAGCTCTACCCAAACGTAACCTATGCAATCGTACAACATTGACCACACCCGGTCCATTTATCCATACTCATATAACAACATACAATTTTATATTAAACATAGTCCATATGAGTTCAATTACAATCCTTTACATAATTTACATGCCCAAAAATTAATTTACATATTTAGTTTTACAAAAGCAAATTTTAAAAGTCACATTTTGGCTTTTCTTGATCAATGAGGCCCGAATGAGAGCCATCCACCAGCACATGTCCTGTACTTGAAATATTGTCCCCATAAAATGGTGAACCATGCTTAATAGAGTATCTTATAAAGAGGCTAATCCCCAACCTAGATGCATATGAAATGTTCACATGCAATTCACAAGTAACAATTACTCCATTCAACAATATGCAATTCAAAAATAGAATCCTCAATGCCATGCCATGATATGTGCTTGACGGGTTCTGTTGTTGTATCCTAATCCCTGCACATGATCCAGACAATTTGTATATGGCTTATGTAAATGGGTGAGTGTCACTCTCACTCGAGTTTATGCAAGACATGGGGCAACGAATGTATGGTGGTGGAATGAAGGAAATGTGTGTGTGTGTGTGTGTGTGTGTGAACAAAAGTGCTCCCCAAGCACAAGGAGTCTTTGGAGTGTCATATTTTACTTGGAAAAGTATTCCAAGGTCGTCTTCTCAGGGAAGGAGGTGAATCATGTTGAAGGTGATTTTGATAAAAAGGGTAAAATGTAAAAATATTTTGTTGTTTGAAGTTTGGTTTGTGATTATGTTGTGATGAAAATTAAATGGGAACAAAGGTTGGCTAATTCAAGGGGTTCACTCCAATGGGAATGCCAAGTTAACTTGAAACCTTCCTCCAATAGAGCCTAGATGTACGATTGATTCATGGAAAGTGAGGGACAAGATAGAAATGAGGATCCAAGTATAACCCGTGACAAGTCTACGGGATATCAATGACTCACAATCCCGTCCACACTCAACCCACTCAAACTGAACCATCGTACTCTGAGAGGAGGAAAGAAAATGAGTTGAAATAACATACCCAATAGGAGATCTCCCTTGGATTAGCCAACTAAAAAGCTTAGCTAGTCATACTTAAAGTAAAGGTAACAATGTAATGAGAAGACATTATAAAGAAATGAAGATTGGAGCTAAGTTAATGCAAGAAAATGTAGACTATAAGAAAGTGCATTTAATACCCATCTCAAAGCATTGAAAATGAAGAACTTGAGAGCTTTAATGGTGAAAGCTAAATGAAAGATTAAACTAGAAAAGAATTTGTAGTGAATAGCATTAAAGACATTAAAATAAAGCTTACAAGGTTCTTACAAGAGATTCAAAGACAATGTATGGAAGAAAAAACAAAAAAAATCAACTTCTCTCTCTAGTACTATTCATGTAAACCCCACACTTTTATCTTTACCTATGTATATAGGTATATATAGCAAGTAATTATTTTCTTTTTAAATGAATATGGTAAAATTTGAGTAAATAGTAGTTAAAACTTACTTTTAACTTGCAAATATATGAAATCGTTGTAATAGAACTTGTACCAACTAAGTTTGATGTACAAAAGTATGTTATATAAGTTTGGGTTGGAATTTGAAAAGGCTTGGAATGGATTGGAAATGAAGAAGGTAGGCAAAACCTTCCGGAAGGTTAAGGTAAAGACTTATCCAGTAGGCAAAACCTTCCAGAAGGTTAATGAAAATGTTTGTCCAGTAGGCAAACCTTCCGGAAGGTTAATGAAAATATTTTTCCAGTAGACAAAACCTTTTGGAAGGTCGATGACAAACCTTCCGGAAGGTTAATGAAAAGGTTTGTCTAATAGGAAAACCTTTCGGAAGGTTTTTGAAAAATCTAAAATTTTAAGTCACGATTAGCTAGCCTTCCTTCCACTATAAATACCTTAGGACGTCCCATATAGCCCCATTTCAACATCTCTAAACCTAGGAAACCGTAGAGAAGAAGAAAGGAAGAGAAAAACATAAGATCAAAGGGGATTTCCACTTCAAGAAGATCAAAACCCTAGTTTTTCAAGAACACTAAGGTAGGGGTTTCTTCCTATTCTCTTACATTGAGGCTATGACTTATCTATATGTATTCTTTTGACTTTAAATCTTATATATATGCTAAAAAATCTTTATTTCTTGGTATCCTTGCAAAGACCACCATGTTTTAAGCAAAGTAATGGTTGGATAACCATTAAATCTCTTTTGTTGGCATAAAACCCTAGTTTTCAAGATAAATGGATTTTTCTCTTGATTCTTCCTTTGTTCTTGATTTCGAAATCCTAGTGCTTTGTATTGAGTGATAAAATGGTATTTGTGATGATCACTTGTTTAATTTCTTAAAATTTTCTATTGAAAAAATGCCGATGAAATTGGGGTTTTATGATTTACTTATGATTTGAGAAAGGTTGGAATTGCATCTCTTGTATAGTTGTTGTGATGGACTTGAATTGCATTCGAGTACTACCGTAGAGTGTTAGAGGTTAGTCTATCCCAGTGGGGATGAGATAGTTTCCTAACACTTGTAGTGGTTTGTTGCTTGTGAGAGCAACCACTACTGTTAACGTAAGTTCAAGGCTTAGGGATGGTATACTTTTCCTGGGAAGGATTCGTCAATGCCGTGGAAGACGGTATACACCCTTCCTAAAGTGATTTGTGTGGTTATGATTGGGTGAATAAGGTAGAGTTGTTGTGTAGATTCATGGAAAGCAACCAACATACATGAGAATATGGGATGACACTATGGAACGATTATTGTTATTCTATGGAATTGGTTTCCTACAAGAGCTTGTGGAGGTATGAGACTCTACAAGAACTTGTGGGAAATTATTTATGGTTGGAAATGGTTAATCAATTTATTTAACATGTTTATTCCTTTCATTTAACTTGTTGTTATTGAGTAAACTTGAGATCCGTTGAAATGTCCCAATTTTACTTCAAAAATTGATATATGATATTTGCAAAAATTGAGACCAAACTGTTTTATATGTTTTCTAAACCTTGTTCGAGTTTGGCAGGAATGTTGCTACAGAGCTTAGTACTCACCCCCTACAAACTATATATTTTTCATTTGTGGTTTAGACGAGGAGCCAATACATTGGGAAGCTCCACTAGACGGGCTTGTGGATCCCGAGGTGGACGTCTAGGGTTATACTCTCCTAGGAGCTAGACTAGGAAATTTCTTTTGAGATCATGTAAAGACAAATCTTTTGTTAATTCTGCTGCGAGAAAATAGTTGATTCTTTTGGGATGTAATGGCCATGGTTAGCCTATTCTTTTGGGATGATATTGTAAATGTTATATTTGATGAATAAAATGTTCTTTAATGATAAATTTATTTAGTTGTTCTCATGATGTGAATGGTTTTTAGATTGTAATGTTGTCCAAGGTGGGTTTTGGGGCGTTACAATTCATCTCCTACCTTGAGCTCTCTTTCTCTATATTACAATGTTTATTGCATAATAATCCATAATGGTGTACGAGCTTGCCAAAAGTGTCCATGGAGCCATCCCCTAGCTGTGTGATGTGATCTCCATTAATAGGGGCTAAAAGCAATGGGTTAGTGCAGGTATTGCCTGCACACCCAGCATCTCCTCTCTCCGCTCTCCTCATTAATGTCGAAAGCTCCAAAAGTCCAATGTAGGTTGAGGAAGAGATGTCCAGTGTGTAAGGAGTGTTAGGGACAAGTGGGAAAGTGCTTGGTGGGACCCCCGAAGTTGTAGAGCTTGAGATGCAGAATTTGAGCTATTTCATCAACACCTACCGGTAGGTCGATGGAAACCTACCGGTAGGTTTCACTCCAGTGGGCAAAACTTATCAGTAGGTTTTGCGGTAGGTGCAGGTCCAGTAGCTAAAATTTATCGCTAGGTTTTCCCTTGTTTTACTGGTTTCTAGGTTACTTCACCTCCTGAGCTATCGTCAAGCCATCCCCTTCATCTTCATTTATCTTCACTATGAGAAGGCTTATCAAGCATCATTTATCACTTTTTATCTGCAAACATACCAAAATTCCATAAATAGCACAAATGATGCATTTCCACTCATATTAACCACAAAAGTTAGCACAAAAAGGAATGCAAATGCACTTGGAAAATGCTATATTTTGTGCTAATCAATATAAGATGAGACTCACACATGCAACTCAACCCGAGCCTTTACCGACTCCCTCAACACATGCAACACCATGCATATGAATCCCAGAATTCCAAGCCCCTGCTATTGATATTACACATCCAATGACCATTTGTTTTAAAAAAATAAACCATATGTCTTTGTTGGGTATTTAGATTTTGGAATCTCACTGCCGGTTCCGTACACTGTTCCACTTTTTTGGACTTGCACCATCGAAAGTGTATAAACCAGTAATCGGGTCCTACACCCGAGGGAGTATTATACCAAACACAAGTTTTTCATGCAACTCAACTAGACCTAGGTCCAACCTTCCCAAGTTCATGCCTCAACCACCAAGAATGGTATTTGATTTTAAAACATGCACGCATATGCACACTCACGTCAAATGCCCATGAATGTGATGTTACCCATGCATATGCAATGTAAATTGATTAACACAAATTAGTATATAAATTTGAATCATTAGAAAATAAAATTGGTAAGATAAAATAACTAAAAAAACTATCAATTAGGATTTGTACGTAAATTAGAGTTTTATGTATATTATGTTAGAAATTTTAGGGTTTCATGTGGAATTACTACAAAATACAAGGAACAATGCGTCAAGACTTGAAACAACAAAGGACTAAAGTGTAATTTACACAAAGCAAGAGTTAGCACACCAAGAAAACTGCCATCTAGTGAGGCTCCACCATTTGGACATTGGAGGGGCATTCGAACGGTGGGCCAAGTCGGCTCATCATCATCTTCCACCTCCTGCTTCCTTCCTTCTATAAATACTGCATGCCTTCTCCTTCTTAAGTTGGTTGGGCATAGAGAGAGCTCCAAAGAGAGAATTCCAAAGAAAGAAAAGAAAAGAGAAAAAGAAAGAGAGAAAAGAAGAAGTCAAACACAAATCCGGTCCGTCATACACTCCAACTGAAACTCTGTATTTTTACATTTCTATTGTATCTTTCTATTCGGATAGTTGAACTGCCACCACCTTTTTGTCATAACTGATAATAAAGGTGGTTGTATTTCAGTTGTTCCTTGTGAAATAAGTATCCAAGTTTGTATTATATTTACTTTTGTAATGAAAGCTATCCTTACTCCTTGTTTGTCTGTAGTAATGGGGTGTGAGTAGTTACTTATATCCTCTAGTGAGAGGTAAACATATGCATAATATTGGTTAACTTCTAGAAATGCTGATGTTTTATTCATATATATATATATATATATATATATATATATATGTATTATATACTTCATGCATGATGCAATGATGTACGTAATTTCGGTATTGTGCCTGAAATTATGTCATCAGTGCATCATCAACCTGCCGGTTAAATATCTACGGTGTTCCATCAATATGGCTTGTCTTCCACCGGAATGCTGAGGATGTTGTATTGATGCGTGGTACAAAACCTAAGTGATCCTCATGAATGGCTTGTCCTTCTGGGTTATTAGGGTTGTTTAACTACTATAAATAACCATCAGATTAATGACCTAAGTAATCCTCATGAATGGCTTTTCCTTCTGGATTACTAAGATCATTTAACTGGTATACATAATCATATTGCCAATTTAATATCTACGATGTTCCATCTGTATGACTAGTCCTCCACTAGATCACTGAGGATGTTTTAACTAGTATAGATGATAAGATGACCTATTGAGTAATTCAAGTATTTCTCATGAATGGCTTGTCCTTCTGGTTTACTCAGATTAGTCAATTGACACATCTATAACCAGCTAACCTAAGAAGTTGTTATGTTATGATATATTAATACCACCAGCTAACCTAAGAAGTTGTTGTGTTATGGTTTATTATGTACGCACTTCCTATCATGGGACCAATTGAATAATTCAAGTATTTCTCATGATATTTCTCATGAATGGCTTGTCCTTCTGATTCACTTGAATTAATCAATTGTCATGGATACCACCAGCTGACCTAACAACTAACATGTGTTATTCTTATAGTGATCAGAAAAAGAAGTATTATGACAAGACAGAAGGAATATTGATTTAATTTTTCACATGAAAAATATGAGTTACGAACTCCTAACCATTGAAGTTTGTAGGTAGCTATGAAACCCGAGAAAAATTTGAAATTTTTTTTCTGAAAAAGGGTAAAATGATAATTTGTCATCCTAATGCGTATTTAAAATACATATTTTTATAGAGCTCAAATGGGACAATGGACCCCATTGTTCGATTCGCATCGTGAAATCTAGCTGCCCTGTCAATTTTTTTCGAATTCCGAGATAGTCGAGTTTTTTACGTTTTTCGAGGCGACAGGCGTCCGGTGACCCCCAAAAATGAAATTTTTATAAAAATTTTGAAAGTTGGAAAATATTTTAAATAAAGTTCATATAAAATATTTTGAGCTTAAACCGGTATGAAATTTAATCGTTTCGGGGCAAAAACGAACCCAGGCAAAGGGGGACACGTGGCACAACTCGGGCTAAGCCTTGGAAATTATAAATAGGGCTAAATATCAGATATTTCAATAGAAATATCTTTGATATTCAGCTGGTTTCAGACGTTGGAGAGAAAGAGAAAAAAAAAAGGGAAAAATCCAATTTTGTCTCTACGATTCAAGAAGATCCGTCGGTCAGAATCACTCAAGCCAAGAATCAAAGTTGATCTACGCGACAAGAACTACGCGTGGGTACCAAGAACAAAGATTTTCACTGAAGATCAAAAGGCGAGATTTTGGAGAAATCAAAATCTTGAGCTTTGGGGGTGTTCTTGGAGGTTCTAGTATTCATTCTACACTTCTATTGAGGTAAGGTTCTTCCTACTTTGATTTTACTCCTACCTTAAGGGGCTGTTTTTGGTGGCTGAAATATGACTGTTATGTGGTTGTTTTGTGGCTGAAATATGGATGTCTTATGGTTGTTTATGGGCTGTCCAAATGGACTATTTTTGGACATGTTTTAATGGGTGAAATTGGTTTATATGTGGGCTGTTTTTGGGACAGTTATGGGGCTGTTTACAGATTGTTTTTATGGCCTGTTAAGGGCTGTTTTTATGGCCTAATATGGACTGAAATTGTGACTGCTTTTAGGCCATTCATGGACTATTTTTAGGGCTATTTCATGGACTATTTTTAGGACATTCATAAACTGTTTTTAGGGCCATTCCATGGGCAATGTTTAGGCCATTCATGGACCGTTTTTAAGACCATTTCATAGACTATTTTTGCGCCATTTTACGGACTATTTTAGGCCACTTTACGGACTATTTTGTGCTCCGATTAGGGGCTGTTTTGTGGGTTGTTATGCAAGCTAGTACATGGGTTGTTGTGTGTTATAATTTGCCTTTGTGATTAAGTGTGTTACTGACACAAAGATAGTGATAACATGCTTGAAATTATTTTATGAAAAAGTGTCAATGTATATGCATGTGTGTGTTATATTGACATTGTGATAAATTTGGTATCTATATGTTTAGAACATAACTTACCGTGGATATGTTAAGATTGTTCATATGTTATTCATACCATATTGAACATTGTAGCGTAGTGCGTAGAGGCATCCCATTCATGGGCTTAGGCATGAGTATGGGTGTGTGTGTGTGTGTGAGTGGGGCATGGTTCATTCAAGCATCATTCTTGGTGATTGAAGGGTGACCTCAGAAAAGTGTGATTGAATGTCCTACTTGGTCGCACGGTTATATGCATAAGAAAACTTGTGTCGGATATAGCAATTAGGGCTAGACACTCCCTCGGGTGAAAAACCTGGCCACTTATTTCATACACTTACTGGCGGTGAAATTCTAGAAAGGTGTAGCAGCGTACAGAGCAGGAGGTGCGATTCCTGAATCCGATACCCAATAAAGGCACATGATTTTGATATATAAATTATTCATTTGATGGGAAACATCCAAGAATGAAATGATTTTATGACATATGGTTGATTTCAAAATGATCTTTGGATGTGTTTCATCAAAGAAGTTGTTTTACACATATGCATTGTATTGTGTTATGGGAGTCGGAGAGGACTCGAGTTAAAGTTGCATGAGTGAGTTCCATCTTATTTCATTGCATGGCATGGTGAATTCAAATATAGAGTTGCATATTCTTACTTGGAATGTTGATGTGAATATGAATTGTCAAATGTGAACATTGCATGTGCACTTAGGTGGGGAGTAGCCCTTGTAGGATATACTCTACTGGGCATTGACTCACCCTGTACGAAAAACATTTCAGGTACGAGTCATACACCGAGGGACGACACTCACTCGGGCACTTAAAGAGGAAGAAAAGCCGACTTGTGGCTTCCAATCCATTTCTTTTGTAAAATTAGACTTGTAATTAAATTTTGGCATGTAATGTGTAAAGGAATTGTAATAGAGTCTATATGGACCATTTTAATATAGTCTTGCATGTTTGTATGGGTATGGATAATTAGACCCGGTGTGGCGAATGTTTACTTATAAATGGACCCGGTGTGGTCATTGTTGAATATTGGACCTTGGATGGGTCTTCTTATCATATAATGCACAGGTTGTGTTTTGAGTAGAGTTCCCCTTACAAAGGAGACTTTGCCCAAAATTTTAATAAAGGATGGACCCAGTTAAATAAGGCACAACGTTGAGATATCGAGTTACTCGGTATCCACGGGCATTCTACAAGTTGATGGGTAATCAACGGACCCCCGAATTTTGGGGCGTCACAATAGCTTTTCTGGAAACTTTCACGAGACAAAACTCATCTACTTGGAATCACCTAGGGGTTTAAAGGCTTATTGCATATGCTAAATGCAATCGTAAAAAAATCTACAAAAATGATTTTACCTCTATTTGTATTATATTTTCATTTTGTTAATAGTTTTTTATAATTTACTAGGGACTAGTAAAGTTTATGTTGGAGAGTGTGATTAACCCTAATTAGTATATAAATTAGAATCATTAAAAAATAAAATTGGTAAGATAAAAAAACTAAAAAACTATCAATTAAGGTTTGTGCGTAAATTAGGGTTTTATGTATATTATGTTTGAAATTTCAGGGTTTGATTCAGAATTACAACAAAATACAAGGAACAATGCGTCAAGGCTTGAAACAACAAAGGACTAAAGTGTAATTTACACAAATAAAGAGTCACACCAATAAAACCACCATCCAGCAAGGCTCCACCGTTTGGAGGGTGGAGGGGTGTCCAGATGGTGGCCCAAGTCGGCTCATCATCATCTCTCCACCTCCTGCCTTCCTTCGATAAATACTGCATGCCTTCTCCTTCTTAAGTTGGTTGGGCATAGAGAGAGTTGCAGGAAGAGAATTCCAAAGAAAGAAAAGAAAAGAAAAAAAGAAAGAGAGAAAAGAAGAAGTCAAACACAAATCCGGTTCGTCATACACTCCAGCTGAAACTCTATATTTTTACATTTTTGTTATATCTCTCTATTTGGATAGTTGAACTACCACCACCTTTTTGTTGTGACTGATAATAAAGGTGGTTGTATTTCAGTTGTTCCTTGTGAAAGAAGTATCCAAATCTGTATTATATTTACTGTTGTAATGAAAGCTATCCATACTCCTTGCTTGCCTATAGTAATGGGGTGTGAGTAGTTACTTATATCCTCCAGTGAAAGGTAAACATAGTATAATATTGGTTAACTTCTGGAAATACTGATGTTTTATTCATGATACAATGATGCACGTAATTTCGGTGTTGTGCTTGGAATTATGTCATCAATGCATCATCAACCAGCCGGTTAAATAACTACAGTGTTCCATTGGTATGGCTTGTCCTCCACCAGAGTGCTGAGGATGTTCTACTAATGCGTGGTACAAAACCTTAATGATCCTCATGAATGGCTTGTCCTTCTGGGTTATTGGGGTTGTTTAACTACTATACATAACTATCAGATTAATGACCTAAGTAATCCTCATGAACGGCTTGTCCTTCTAGATTACTAAGATTGTTTAACTGGTATACATAATCATATTGCCAGTTTAATATCTACGGTGTTCCATCGATATGGCTAGTCCTCCACCGGATTACTAAGGATGTTTTAACTAGTATAGATGATAAGATGACCTATTGAGTAATTCAAGTACTCCTCATAAATGGCTTGTCTTTTTGGTTTACTCGGATTAGTCAATTGACACATCTATAACCAACTAACCTAAGAAGTTGTTGTGTTATGATATATTAATACCACCAGCTAACCTAAGAAGTTGTTGTGTTACGGTTTATTGTGTACACACCTCCTATCATGGGACCAATTGAATAATTCAAATATTCCTCATGAATGGCTTGTCCATCTGGTTCACTTGGATTAATCAATTATCATGGATACCACCAGCTAACCTAAGAAATTGTTGTGTGATGGTTTATATACATCAGACCTACCGGTTGACTTACCAATAACATAGAAGTTAATTGCTGTAAGGTTGCATTTCTAGAATTTAATCAATAGAAAGCATATGGGATCCTTAAACTGAAGGATACTTTTTATTATTATCTTAATCTATCTGCAAGCAACCATTTAATTAGATTAGTTATCAATCTAAGCTCACATCACAAGCTATCTCATGTTATCCTATTTTAAACAACAACGTCACTATTTTATTTTATTTCCTAAATTATTAAAACTCTTCCTAGGATCGATACTTGGACTTAAACCAAGAAAACTACAATTCAACCACTTATACTTGGGTGTATAATATTAATCAAATCATGAAATATGTTGAATCATAAATGTACAATTGCAATTCTCAACCATGTTCAATATGTCTCGAGCACATTATGAATAATTCAGTTTCCAACAACCTTTTCCATGGTAATTTACAACATAAGCATATAACCACCACAAACAACCTTAATGTTAATATGTCATATGCATATACCAACACCAACTCCCAAGCATGTGATAACACTATCAATGCAAATAACATACTTAATCCACATACGTATTTCATCAAACACCTTCAAGGCATAAATGTAAACATATAACATGCCCAATCAATACATTTCTCAAGAAATCATAAACAAGTAATTTCTAAGTACCCAATTAATGCTAGAATTGATTTTAACTATTCTCAATACCTAAGCATGTTATAACATTTTCAATGAAACCAACATGCTACATCAACATAGGCATTTTTTCAAACACTTTAAGGCACTAAATCAGTAACACGCAATCATGCCCAATTTATCACATTTTTCATGAATTTACCAAACAAGTAAATTCTACAAACCCAATTCTATAAGATTGGTTTACAATATTTCTATACCCATTTTCCATAATCTAGTTACAATAGGAGTACATCAAATAAGAGAATCCATCTCAAGTCATGCTACCCATATCATATGCAACCCTAGGTTGAAAATAAACCTAATTAGGAAAAGAACCCTACCTCTTGAAGCGTAAAACAATGGTAGAAAACTCTCAAGACCCGAAACAACCTCTAATCCTTGCTTCCTCCAAAATCTCATTTTTATTCTTCACCAAACATTCAATTTTTGATATGTAAGCATAGCCCTCGTCATGTAGATGAACTTTGATTCTTGGCTTGAAGAATTTTGACCAATTTTAGAGTCGTAGATCATAGAGAGTTGGAGAATCCTTTCTTTTCCCTCTCTTCCTCTCTATTTTCAAAAATCTAATGGGCTTGGGGAGAAAATCTAATTTTCTCCCCTATTTATACCCCTTAGATGTTTGGCCCTTGTTGCACCACACGCCCTCCATTCCCGGGTCTGATTTCACCCCGAAACAATTAAATTTTGTCTCAGTTCAAGTTTAAAATATTTTTATTTCAACTAGCTTTAAATTATTTTTTAATTTTTGAAATTTAATTCCACTTTTCATTTTTTAGGACACGTGACACAGGATCGCCTCGTAAAACATGAAAAATTTAACTGTCTCGGAATTCAACAAAAATTGACTGGATAACTAGATTTCACGAAACAAATCCAATGGTAAGGTCTGTTTGGTCATTCGTGTTCCAAAAAAATTTAAGTTTTCAACCCGTACCATAGTGACTAATTCTCGTTTTGCCCTTTTTCATAAAAATTCAAATTTACCCGAGTTTTACATAATGCAATGAGAAAATGAAACAATAAGGAAAGAGAATACCTGGAAAGAAGCTCTAAATAAATACTAACAACAAAAATCAAGCAAAGAAAAAAATGAGCATATAAAAGAAAAGAAATAAAACTAACTAAAAAGAACATAAAGAAGCTATCTAAATAATTTATTATACACAAGACCCGTTTGATTGAAAGGGATCATCCGAGCTCCAATAGCCCAATACCCAAATCCACTTGGGATTTCACTCCATCGCAGAAAATTTTCTTTTTTGTCACTCTTTCAACTCCACATAACTCCTTTGAATTATTAAGCAAATTAGTTTTAAAAAAAAAGCCTATGAGTTCTCTTCATCAAGTACAAAAATTAATCAGACAAGCTTATAAAGGGTCAAAATAAATAGACTTATTAACCTTTTCTGCTACAAACTCATCAACTACATCCATCTCACAAAACTCCCCCTTCACCACCTAGTTGCTTCACTACATGAAAGATAATAAATTTAGCAGTCATATTCCCAAAAGAATATTTCATGACACCACCCCTACAATTTATCAATGCATTTGATGTGGCAAGGAATGGGCATCCTAAAATTATGGGAATCTGTATGGTAGGGTTAGCAACAAATGCAGTGTAAAGAACTATGAAATTAACAGGGAAGTAGAACCTATCCACCTAAACCAATACATCTTCCACTATCCCTCTTTATATCTTCATGCTTCGGTCTGCAAGCTGGAGAATGATTAAAGTGAGCTTTAACTCTCCCAATCAAAACTGTTTGTAAATCAAGAAGGGTAGGTAATTCACACCCGCATCTACGCCTAGAAATGCTTGTCCAACCTAGTAGTCCCCACTAGTAATAGAAATGGTGGAGCAATCAGGATCTTTTTACTTGAGTGGAGTATTGGTTCGTAGAATGGTACTTGCTCTGTCAAAAATGTATTTTTATGAGCATTTAAGTTCCTTTTCATGGTGCATAGAACCTTTAAGAAGTTTGCATACGACAGAACCTATCGGATGACATCAAGTCAAGGAATGTTAATTTTCTCTTGCTTAAATAAGTCAAGAATTTTGGCATGATTAGCTTGCTTATTAGGCATCCTTACACGGTGAGGGTGGGTAGCAAGAATGGGACATACTAAGTCATCAGGCTGAAAAGCATTAGGCAACTCAAGTGACTCACCATCCTTGGAGTTGCCCTGAGTCTTTTGTTATGTAAGTTTAGAGACTTTAGGCAAGATGGTTTTGTCAAAATATTTACCACTCATAAGGGTGGTGATTTACTTAAGCTGCTCTTCATTATTCTTGATGATAGTAGAACCCTCAATACCATGTTGACCCTTCAAATTCTATTGGCGTTGTGAAGGGAACTTTCACTTCTCTTGCTGAAGCACACCCATATGGTTGGTCAACTTTGTCATGTGAGTTCTTATATCATTCAAATCTTGGGTAGTCTGGTTGTTAATTGAAAGGAATCATATAATAAATGTAGCTTGGTTCTACTACTATAAAAAAAGGTGGGTATTAGATGATTTTTATCATTAATTGGTATCTAATACCCATCTTTTAAAGATGCTAGTCTTGTTGTTGTTATCTTAGTGCCTTCGTTAGTGGGTTTGCTATATTATCCATTGATGCAAATCTTTTAGATACATACATTACCTCTTCCAATGATCTCTTAGTTCATGTTGAAATGCCACTATAAGTGTTTAGACTTCTGATTAGACTTTGGTTCCTTGGCTTAAGCTATTGTCCTAATGTTGCCAGTCACCAAATAATAGCATATGTGACTCAATGGTAGGAAATAATCTAAGTTTATTAATGAAATTCTTAATCCAAATAGCTTCTTTGGCATCTTTTAAGGCAGTAACATACTCAGCCTTAGTTGTGGAATTCACTATAATATCTTATTTACATCTCCTCCAACTTAGTACTCCATTAATTAAGATGTACACAAATCCAAAAGTATATTTTCTTTTATCTACATTATACTAAATGTTTAAGTGATGTGTAGAAGGATGGTTGATGCAGAGAGCTTGGGAAAAAATTCGACGGTTCGAACCATTATGGATGAGGGGGCTTGAGTTTTTTTAAAGCCAATTGTGATACTACTAAGACTGCCCCTACTTTTCAAGCCACTATAAACCAAAGAGTTAGTGAGCTAGAGGAGAGGTTAGGGGGTATTGAGAGCGAGATGAGATGGCTAGGCGTGCTTAAGAAAAGGTAGAGTCAAAGGAGGACATGTTTGTGAGGATTTTGAAGAGGTTATTTCAAGGTGTTTTCCTATGAGAAACAATTCCATGGGGGACTATTGCACCTATTTCTGTTTATACTTCTACTCCAACTGCTGAGCCAAGGTCTGAGCCTATTGCTGCTACACCTCTCAATGTGGCCATGGAGAGTAGTGAGGAGGATGACACTTCTGAGGGGGAGGATAATGATGATGATGAGGATAGGGATACTTCTGAATTTGATTCTAAGTAATTTGCAAACCTACTCCTCTACCATTTAATTTTTCTTTTGTTTTTTCTTGTTTAGTTAGTGTATAGGTTTTAGAAGAGACTTAGAATATTTTCTTCTGGGTAATAATAGCCTAAGTAGAAGAACCTGAGGTAGACGGCTGTTACATTTTGTCTTCTAGTACCCAAAAGCACAACATGAATATATACATGAAGTCTTTTTGATTCCATTGGTGTGACATTATTTTTTTAAATATATACATTTTAATTTGATGATCCTTGTTATATGATGGAGTATGCTTTAGAATTTATAGTGTAATATTATGAATTTTTATGTTTGTTTCATTTTAGTTTGCTAAGGGACTAGCAAAGTCTGAGGTTGGGAGGTGTGATGAGAGCATAATATAGCATATTATAGGCCTCATATCATTCATCTTAGTTATGTTAGTTATTTAATTCGTTTGTTTTATTTCAGTTTTTTGTATTTTATGGAGGAAATTGGTGTTTCTAGGTGAACTAATGTAAAATCAAGGTTTTGAACATGTTTAAATGCTGTGGAGGACTTGGGGGATGATTTAGGAGATCCAGGAGTCAAGCCAAGAGCAGTACAAGCATAATTGAGGAAAAGATATGTTCTACTAGCATGTATTCTATTGGTTCAACTGAAGGCAGAAGATGGTTCTACCAATAGAAGTTCATTCCCACTAGTAGAAGTAAAATAGAGAGTTGTTCTCATGATAGGTGAGTACTATTCTACCGGTAGGTTGGAAACAGAAATATGTGCTACCAGTAAAAGAGAAGACCAACCAGTTCATGCAGAATAGTGAACAGTGTTACCGGTAGGTCGTTTTGTGCTTCTTATCAGTAGGTTACTATAATTCTACTGCGAAAACTCCTAAGAAAAGTGAATTTGCTGAATTATTTTAAAGGTTATGACTGGTGGATTAAAGGAAGAAAAATCAGCATATGCTCTCCTATAAATACCCAAGTCAAGGAAGAGAGAATGCATCATTAGAAGTCTTCAATTCATTGTTCAATTCACCCAACCATTGTTTCTCTCTTTCCTAGGGTTTAGGATTAGTTTTCTTCTTGCAAGTGTTTTTTCTTTATTGTTTCAAGTGCAAGCATTTTTCAAGTTCAAGTTCTTTACTCCTTACAACGCTATTACTTTCAATTCTTACTTTGTGAACAATTTACATTATTGCAACCCTTACTCTTCCCAACCACTCCCTTTCTCCTCATTGGCCCACCCCCTCCCTCATGCTTATTGTCTGAGTACAGAGATTAGGAGGTCATGATGGAGTGTTAAAAAGGTTAGAACATGGATTAGATATCAAAAGGTGGGCCCTTGTAGTTAGTGGAGTCGTTTGGAAGATGATCTGATATTTCTGGATTCTTGATATCGGTACCAAGTTATGAGGTACCGGTACCTCAATAGGCAAAGGGCTCAGATACCAGTATCTAGTGAAGATGTACCAATACCTACTGCATTTCTTCTATGTTGAATCATCAAGGGAACAAGTGGGAGGTACTGGTATCTAAGACAAAAAGGTATTGGTACCCAAATTCCATAAGGTTATGGTGCGGTACCTAGTGAAGAGGTATCGATACCTACTTTATTTCAGCCATTTTAGCAAGTTGAGTTCCCTATTATAGGTACCGGTATCTAGTGATGAGGTAGCGATACCTTCTTTCTAGAGAGCTCAAGTACCGGTAGCTGGTGACGTGGTACCGATACCTACTCTGCCTATTTTGAAATTTTTAGCTCTTTAAGCTCCTAAACCATTTGTCTTGAATTCCTTTCTTGCCCATTGTCCATAATCACTTTATAAGGTGCTTTATGTCTGCCCTTTCCATCCTATCATATAATCAAGCCAATTTCCATCAATCATCGATTTGAATCCAATTCCCCAAAATTCACTACAAAACAAGTTAAAATGGATGCAATGAAGTTGTTAACTGTGCAATGTTCCACACTCATCAAGGTCCAAATGGTTGTCCTAGAAATATATTAATATATCTTACCTACGCTCGACATGGCAGAGAAAGATTTATAGTTCTTGCTCAAATTTCATTATGTTTGATGAATCAGTGAACCAAACAACTACTCACCACACATACCATATAAAAATAGTACTGGAATAGTATGGCGTCTCAGGAAAAATCTTACTTTGCCTATACATTATCTAGTCTAATCGATCGAGTGCACGAGAAAAAATTGGCTAGAACATTGATTTTACTATCTCATCTGAAAGAGTCATCCACATCGATTGCATGCACCAAGTTGTTTGGTTTGGCGACGCTTAGCAAATGTGGTCGTTCCACACAATAGTTTTGCTTGTTCTTCTTGCATTTCAATTTTTCTAACCATCCTTGCTTTTTTCATTATTAAAGAGTGCACATCTGATGAAATGTGTAGAAAACACCTAAACTAAACCATTTAAAGGATTCTCAATCTCCACTACTCTGTGCCAAAACACTTGATTCACAATATAGGGCCGGTCCACCTCGACCTCAACTTACCACGAAATAGGTGGAGATGAGAAGGCTTAAATGTCTAACACACAATGTTCTTGTCCTAAAATATTTTTATTCTAGAATTTGCAATTTTAGCATTATCATATGCCTCATACCTCAATTCCTAAAGTTCGCTAACCTAAAGTTTCCTAGACACCCATGTTATTTCCTAATCAAAGTTCATTGTCTTGATTGCCTAGTATGCTCTATATTCAAGCTCAACAGGCAAGTAGCGTGGCTTGCCATAAACAAGCCTATAGGAAGACATGCCCAAAATGGTTTTAAAAGTTGTCTGATACGCCCACAATGCCCACAAGGCATTGCCTTTTCCAAACCTTGTGGATGGTTAGGAGTTACAACCTTGTGGTGTATAAAATATTTTCTCATCAAATGTACAATATATCAACTGAAAAAGTTAGATCCCCTATCAATAATAATGGCTCATGGTATTCTAAAACATGACAACATGTTTTCTTTCAAGAATTTTATCACAGTGTTATGATCATTATTACGGCATGGAATAACCTCAACCCATTTAGAGACTGTAAGACCCTGTATTAAAATTAAAGAAGAAGAATATTATCTTAAGAGTTCTCCTGAGATGAATAAAATGATGGTAGAAACTTAGAATCATTGTTGAAATATTGATTATAAGGCTTGAGTTTCGAGTGCATTTAGTTCGGGGTAAATTAAGTTTTGGAGATGTTTAAGTTTGAAAAGGGTGGCTAAGTAATTTTATAAATATTTTTAGACCAAAATAAGCTTTCCATTGAATCCATAAGGACAAAACACATTGAAAGAGGTTATATGAATTGTATTAGAAGTACTTTAGAGTTAAAACCTATTTTAGAGAGGATTTGGGTAGAAAAACATTTGAAATAACCATAGAATTTTCTCTATAACTTTTTATCCTAATTTCTTATTGACCTGAAATTTTTATGTTAGTAACTAGACTTCAAGGGCTACAAAAGTGTGTTTCATGAAAATTTCATAAATCTACCTCTAACTAGGTCAAAATTGTCTTAGAAGTTCAAGTAAAAATTGGAGTCCATTTGAACATGAATTGTAAAACCCGATAAATTTAAACTTTTGTAAACAAGGGCAAAACTGTAATTTTGCCGCTACAGTATGGGTTGAAAACCTGAATTTTTCTAGATCTCAAATGATGATATTGACCTCACCGTTGGATTCGTCTCACGAAATCTAGTTAGCACGTCAAATTTCATCAAATTCTGAGATAGTCAAATTTTTCATGTTTTGCGAGGCAACTGAGCCTCGGGTGACCCAAAAAAATGGAATTTTCAATAAAATTTTGAAATTTGGAAAATAATTAAAGTCAAATTAAAATAAATTTAATTTAAACTTGAATTGAGACAAAATGTAATCGTTTCGGAATTAAACGGACTTGGGAACAAAAAGGCCGTGTGGCGCATTATAGGCCAAGTATCCTAAGAGTATAAATAGAGGGAAAAATCAGATTTTTTCTCCATTTCTTCATCAGGTTAACGTGAGAGGGGAAGAGGGGGAAAAGGGAGGAGCTCTCCACTTCTCTCTACGACTCCATAGTGCTCAAATCCACTCGGGGTAAGAACAAAAGTTGTTCTCCTCGCCGAGGGCTACGCGACCACACCAAAAAGGACAGGTTTCACCGAAGGTTGAAAAATGAGATTTTGGGGAAGTGAGGATTCAATGTTGTTTTGAGTTCTTGGGGCTTCCCAACGTCATTTTATGCTTCGAGAGGTAGGGGTTCTCCTACTTTGGTTCATTTTCCACTTGTAGTGTTATATGAAATGTGTGGGTTAAAAGGGAATATATATTTCACTCATTTATGTATATGACATGGGTGAAATGGGTATAGAAAATGAGTATGTAATGGGTTGGAATAGAATTTCCTAGCTCGAAATTGTGATGTGAAAATTGCTTGTTTGGTAATGCCATGGGAAAAGTGATTATATGAGCATGCTATATGTTTTATATTATGCTTTGTGAATGAGGTGGAAATTCTTATGTGATAATATGAATTGTTACCTTGAAGGTGTTTGCCAAAATGCCTATGTGTGGATTGAGTTGTTATGACTTGATGATGTATAACATGCTTAGAAAATGTGTTGGAAAGAAATGTTAATATGTGCTCCTTGAGATATTGACATTGTGATGATTTATGGAATTCAAATGCATATGATATGAATCTCCATGGAACATGTAGACATGTAGTTTAAAATTGCTCATATGACATTCATTACATGTGGGCACTATGTTGGAATAGCAATAATTCATTACATTACATATGCACGCAGACATCGCAATTTATGGGTGTGGGTGCATGGTTGGCATCAAACACCATGTAGGTGGATGATGAGTGGGCTCGGGAAAGTTGGACTGAATGTCCGACTAAGTTGCACAATTGCATGAAAAAGACTTGGGTCGGAGTAGCAAGAAGGGTTAAACTATCCCTTGGGTGAGAGACCCGGTATTTGGATACGCACTTTCGTTGGTATGAAAGCCCATAAAGTGTGTCGGTGTACACGAAACTGTTGGTGGAAGTTCATGAATTCCGTGTCGATTGGGTGACCATTGGTGTAAGTCCATAAATATCCACCCCAAGAAAGACCCGAAGATTTTAGTTAGCCATTAGGTGTGTAACACAAATGGCGGGGGCTTAGGGAGCCCGGTTTGAAAATTTCTTATTTCTTGCTATGCCTTTGGACCTTGGTTTCCTTAGTTCCCTTGACACAAATGGACCTTAAAAGAGATATATTATGGTATATTGAACCTCGATAAGAGTAAATGAATAACGAAACATGGGTAACACATGTGAGTTAAAATCCCAAGTATTGGGATATTATTGGTGAGATGTCGGCTCAAGTGACACTCACGGGCATTCCGCGGGTTGACGGGTTGTCAACGGGACCCCTGGTTTTAGGGGAGTCACATGAATGGATCCGTTTGAAGGACAGTTAGTCTAGTACTTTGGTGTCTGACAAAAATTTTGATGGGAAATAAAAATTACTAGGAACAAGCAATGTTTGAATGCCCTATATTATGTTCGAACGTTCTGTAGTCAAGCCTCTAGTTCGAACTTACTGTCGCGATTTTAGATACCAAGTCTGCACTAACTAGATTGTTTTCTCATCCTATAAATACCTAAGGACACATCCCCTAGCCCTATTTCATCAGCTCTTAACCCTAGGGAACCTTAGAGAATAAGAGAAAAGAAGATAAATACAAGATTGAAGGGGGATTCTCACGTTGGAACGGATCAAGCACGCACGCTAGGTTTACACAAACTACGGAATCGAGGTAGGGGATTCTTCTCACATTCTTTTATTGAGACTTAGGGTATTATGTATGTATGTTTTTAATCTTCTTGATAATTATATGATAAATACTTATGAGTTCTATGTTTCTTTATCATTGAAACATAGTTTAGAACAAAATACATGTTTGGAATCAAAGAATTCTTGTTCTTGAATTTTCAAAACCCTAGTTTGCTAAATACATGCTTGATTGTGAAAAATACATGGATTCTTGATTTCTAAATTCCTATTCTTGATTAAATCATGTTTTTATCTAATACCTATTCTTATTCCAATAAATTATGATTTTTGGCAAAACCCTAGAATTTTGATATCGAAGATGTGAAGGTTTTCTTGATGTGATCTCTTGCATATTTTAATTTCTTTATTACTATGGTGCATTTAGAATTGTGTAATTGTTATGCTTGACTTGTTGATGGAAATTTTGATTGGTTAAGATTGTGGTTGTTGAGAAAGTTATGGTTTCATCTCTTGTACAGTTTGGGTGTGACGAACTTGAATTGCCTTCGAGAGCTACCATAGAGTGTTAGAGGTTAGTCTATCCCAGTTGGGGTGAGATGGTTTTCTAACACTTGTAGTGGGTTGTTGTTTGTGAGAGCAACTACTATTATTCACGTAAGTTCGAGGTTGAGGGATGGTATACCTTTCCTAGGAAGGATTCGTCAATGTTGTGGGAGATGGTAACGCCCTTCCTAAAGTTGTTTGTGATGTGCCATACGGAGAATGATTGAGATTGTATGGTTCTAGTGTGTGGATGAGGTAAAATCGTTGTGTACATTCCTAAGAAGCAACCAACATACATGAGAATATAAGATGATGCTACTGAGTTATTTATTGTTTGCTTTAATTTCTTTCAAGTTTATTCCTATCATTGATTTGCTGTATTTCGTACACTTGAGATCACTACAACTGTCATGGTTTTACTTTCAAAATTTTATAAATGTTATTTTTCAAAAGAGACTTATCTTTTTTTTATTGTTTTAAACCTTGATGGAATTTGAGAGGGATTTCCTACGAGCTTTTGCTCACCCCTTATAACAAACTTACAGATTTTGGCATAGAAGAGGATGTCAATATGGATGAGTAGGTTGAACACAAGCCATTGGAGGATCAAGATGTTGACCCTATCTTGAAGGAACAGGGTTGTTTTATTTTTGATTTAGTGTTTAAGAGATTTCTATGAAATAATATTTTAGTTACTTTAATTATTCTGAGCTAGATACTATTTGGTTTTGAATTGTAAGTTAGAAAAGGTAAAATATTTTATTGGTTTATTATTTAATGGTTATTGTAGTTGCTCTCATTATTGGATGGTTTTAAGATAGTAATGCCTTCGAGGGTGAATTTTGGGGCGTTACAGAGACATAATTCACATCATCCATGATATAAAGATATCCAAACGATGGGGTGAAAGGACCCATAAAATCAATACCCCAATAATCAAAATTTTTAATAACCAGAATGGGGTTCAGGTGCATCATATTTCTTTTAGTAATACCCCCCAACCATTGGAATCTATCACATAATAAATAGAAAGTATGGGTGTCAAGAAACAACGTGGGCCTATAAAATCAGCACTACAAAATTTTTGCAGTAATTTTCTTGAAACCACATGCTTCAGCATGGCAAACATTGATTACACTTTGTATTTCATTGTTTGGTACACATCTCCTAATGATCTAATCTTACAATGCTTAAATAAGTAGGGATCGTCCCAAAAACATTTGAGTAATTCTCTTAAAAACTTTTTCCTATCCAAAGAGTTAAAGGAAGAGGGGAGCATACTAGTGGCTAGAAAATTAGCAATATCAGTGTACCATGGTAAATTTGAGACTTTGAACAGTTGCTTATTTGGGAAATTCTCATTGGTAAGTTACTCGCCCTTATGAAACTCATATGTCAACCTTGAGAGGTGATCCACCATAACATTTTCTACTCCTTTCTTGTCCTTGATTGTTAGCTTAAATTCTTGTAATAGGAGTATCCATCTCAACATTCATGGTAAGGCATCCTTCTTGGTGAGCAAAAACTCAAAGCTGCATAATCAATAAAAACAATAACTGAAGAACCAACCAAATAAGAAGAAAAATTATCTAAGGCAAAAACAACAACAAGCAACTCCTTCTCAGCGATAGATCATTTGGGAATTATTGAGAGTCTTGCTGGCATAATAGATCACATAAGGATTTTTTTCCTTTCTTTGTCCCAACACTACTCTTACAGCGTAATCACTTGCATCGCCTATCAATTCAAAGGGAAAGGGCCAGTCAAGGGGTTGTATTATTAGAGCCAAGATTAGCATACATTTAAGATTATCAAAAGCTTTATGGCACGCATCATCTCACAAAAAAGATACATCCTGGCTAAAGAGATGACACATGGGTTTAGATATTATAATGAAATCCTTAATGAATCTCCTGTAGAATCCCGCATGCCCTAAGAATGATCGGACATCCTTAACAGTTTCAAGAGCAAGTAAATTGCCTATTAGATTTATCTTTGCTTCGTTAACTTTTATTCCCTCAGTTAAAACAATGTGACCTAACACTATGCCTTGTGTCACCATAAAATGACATTTCTCCCAATTGAGTGCAAAATTCTATGAATATGTCTAAAAATCTCTCAACCATGTCGCTAAACAAACTTAGCATGCATCTTTGAAATGTGGCAGGAGTGTTGCATAAAATAAACTGCATTCTCCTATGTGCAAATGTACCAAATGGGCATGTGTATGTCGTTAACTCCTAGCCATGGATTTACCCTAAGTAGCCATCTACGAAACAGTAAAATGCATGGCCTGCAATCCTCTCTAAAACTTGATCAAGAAATGGGAGAGTAAAGTGGTCTTTCCTAGTTACAGAATTGACTTTTTGGTAGTCTATGCACATGCGCTATCCTGTAACAACTCGAATAGGCACCAACTCATTTGCACCATTTTTTACCACTATGACCCCAGACTTCTTAGGCACAACTTGAGTTGGGTTGACCCATTTACTATCAAAAATGGGGAAGATGATTTCTACACCTAACAATTTAAGCACCTCAGCCCGTACAACCTCTTTCGTGTGTGGATTTAACCTCCACTGCATTTGACAAGAAAGTTTTGCATCCTCCTTAAGATATATGGCATGATTAGAAATTAATGGACTAATACCCTTCAAATCAGCAATGGTCCACCCAATGGCACTCCTATGATATATAAGGACTTCTTATAGGTTAGACTCCTATGAACTTGCAAGCTTCAATGAAATGACCACCGGATAAGACTTATCCTCCCCTAAAAATGTATATTTTAAATCAGATGGGAGGGGTTTCAATTCAGGCTTTGGTGGTTTGACACTGGATGAGAGTGGCTTGTTACCACTCAGGGTCAGCCCTTTAGATTTGGGTACCCATGACTTGACCGTGTGGACTAGATAGACCTCTAGCTCCTTAGCTAAACTCAAATAATCACCTTCCAACTTAGATTCTAACTTAAATGTGATAGAATCCAGCAAAAAATAATCTAGTGAATCCTTGAGAAATGCCTTATTCAAATGCTCATGTGCCAAAGACTCAATGAAATTGACTCCTCTCACTTTTTCCTCTTCACTTTGTTGCTTAGCAATACTTAAAATATTTAGCTCAAGAGTTATATTCCCAAAAGACACTTTCATAACCACATTCTTGAAATTGATTAAAGCATTTGAAGTTACAAGAAAGGGTCGACCAAGAGTGATACGAATTTGACTCCCTAAATGCATAACCGATTGAGTATCTAAGATAACAAAGTCAATCGGGGAAAAGAATTTGTCCACTTGAACAAGGACATCTTCAACAATACCCCTTGCAACTTTGATAGACATGTCTACCAACTGAAATGTGATGCATATAGGCTTAAGCTTGTCTAAACCTAGTTGTTGGTAGACTGAAAAAGGGAGTTGGTTGACACTGTCTCCAAGATCAAGTAATGTCTACCCAATCTTGAAGTTCCTGATGACACATTAAACTATGGGACAACCTGGATCCTTGTTCTTTGGTTGGGTTTTGTGTTGAATTATGGCACTGGCTTGTTTAGTTAAGAAGGCACTTTTTTGAACATTTTGTTTTTTTTTTTTTTACTTTGCACAAGTCCTTTCGAAACTTGGAAAAAGAAGGGACCTTCTTAATGGCATCAAGAAATGGCAATATTGATTTTTACTTACTTGAAAAACTCATAAATATCAGTGTGATTGTTCAACTTTTGTGGTTTCTTGAGTCTTTGGGGAAAGGAAGCAAGAATAGGACATGGTGGTTGTGGCTCCTCAACTTCCCTAGACTCAGTCTCATCTAGGGAGACTTGTGGGGGCTGCAGCGTAGGTGTGGTCTAAATGTGCATTGGTGGTGTGATGGACTTGTCAATGACTCTTCCATTTCTAAGACTGGTGATGGCTTGAACATGTTCTTTTGGAGGTTCCATGGCACAAGGGTTACCCACCTGATATTGACCTTATGGCTATTTAGGTTTGGGCAAGAAACTTACCATTTTCCTTTGTGGTCATTGACTTGGTTAACTTTTGAATATAATTTTTAAGATCCTCGAAAGATTAGGTAGTTTGGGCTTTGAATTCATTGAAGGTCTGAGTGGATTAATTGTTATAGGTCATTTGGCCTTGCATGAACTGATTTAGAGTATCCTCAAGCCTCCTTTTGTGTGGTGGTTGGTATAGTTGATAAGCAGAAGGTCGTTGAGGTGGTGGTGGTGGTCCTTGTTATGGATTAACGGGAGGTTGCTATGTGTTCCTCTAACTAAAATTTGGGTGGTTCTGCCACCCTGGATTGTAGGTCTCAGAATAAAGATTGGAATAAGTCTTGTTCAATTTGGAGATTGCATTAGATTACTCCAACAAAACCTCCTTGAATGCAAGTATGGTAGGACACTCCCCATTAGGGTGTCTTGATAAGGCACAAATCCCACGCACTTGTTCTATGGGAGGCCCAGCAGGAACTTGATTTACTTTCCTCATCTCTAGAGCTTTAAGATTTCGAGAGAAGGGGGTCATCTTAGCCCTAAGGTTATCATCCTCTATCAAAACATATTTTCTCCCCTGGTAAGTGGAAGGTTTGGCTTCTATAGTGGTGGGAGAGGCCAAGTCCCACATTTGGGAACTCTCAGATATGTTATCGAAAAACTTAAAAGCCTCCTTTGGACTTTTTCCCATGAATTCTCCTTTAGCCATCATCTCAATAAATTGACATAGGTGAATGAGGGGAGAATCATAGAAAAACCCTACCAAAGTCCAACTCTCAAATGCATAAGTTGGGTAAACTTGGAGAATATCCTTAAATATCTCCCTACATTGTTAGAATGTTTCTCCTTCTTTGACAAAAGTTCATGTTTGTCTTTTAAGTGTAGTTATGCGATTGAAATGGAAAAATTCCTTGAAAACTTCAGTTTGTAAAGCTTGTCAACTTTGTATGGACTTGGCTTTTAAAGAATTTACCCATTGTTTAGCTTTGTCCTTTAAATAGAAATAAAAAATTGTTTCAACTTGGTTAATTCAAAATTATCATGGAGCGTCCCACATACCTACTCGAATTCTTTAACATGTAAATATGGATTGTCTGATTCAAGTCCATGAAATTGAATTAATAACTGTGTCATATCAGGCTTTACATTAAAGTTAGGTGCATTTGCCGAAAACGCAAAACAAGAGGGGACACTATTCCGTGTAGGATGTAAATACCCAAAGTTTGTATGTTAGGATGTGAGTCTACGATTCATCAAGGTGAAGAAGGTTCAGATGGATTCACAGACTTGACTAATTCTTCTGGCATATCTTGAAAGAGAGGATCCTTCATAGACATAAAAATAAAGAATTATATACAGAAAAACAAAAGCATATGTAAAACCCAGGTGAATTTTAACTTTTTCCAAAAAATGTCAAAACGATAATTTACCACTATAATGCAAAATTAAAATACATATGTTTTTAGAGCTCGGATAATGCAATGGACTTCACCATTGGATTCGTCTCGCAGAATTGAGTTGCCCAGTCAAATTTCATCGAATTCCAAAATAGTCGAATTTTTTACGTTTTATGAGACAACCAGGTGTCGGGTGACCTCACAAACATCCCCAAAAATAAAATTTATAAAAAATTTTTATAATTGAAGGAAAGTGCAAATAAAAATAATTTGAACTTAAACCGGGATAAAATTAAGTCATTTCGGGGTAAAAACGGACCCGAAAATAGGGAATGTGCGGCGCGACGTGGACCACACATTGTAAGGGTATAAATAGGGGTGAAATATCTGATTTTCAGATTTTTCTCTCCCCATTATCAGCTGGTTCAGATGTTAAAAGAAGGAGGAGAAAAAAAAAATCAAAAGCTCCACCTTCTCTCTCCGATTCACGAAGTTCCATCGGTCGCAATTCGTCGAGCCAAAGGTTAAAGTCGATTATATCGACGAGGGCTACGCAACCATACCAAGAACAAAGGATTCCCTAAAGATTCAAATAAGAGATTTTGGGAAATTCAAGGTTTGGGGTTGGGTTGGTGTTCTTGAAGGTTCTACCCTTCATTTTACGCTTCAAGAGGTAGGATTCCATCCTACTTTGGTTTATTTCTAATCTATGATGTCCATAGGAAAGGGTTTGGTGCATAAAATGACCTCTGACTTGTCTATGGTTATGGAGAAGAGGAATTAGCTGTAGAAATGGCTTAGACCAATTTCTAGCTTGAATTTGATATGTGGAAGTTACTTGTGTAATTTCTTGGAATTTAGTATTAAATGGGCATACTATGTGTTTATATTGTGCCCTTTGTGAATGAAGTGGGTTAATGACATAGATGATGTAACAACATGCTTGTGTTTTGTGTTGGGTACAAATGTTAATATGTGCTAGTTGGTGTATTGATATTGTGATGGGTTATGGTAATTATATGCAATTGATATAAATTTCCATGATATATGTTGAAATATGTGGTTAAATTGGCTTATATGACATTCATTGCATATTGGGCATGAAGTTGACATTGCATTCATGGGCATTAGACATAAGTGTGAGTGTTTGTGCATGGTTTGATCATACACCATACTTGGTGATTGATGGGTGGGCTCGAAAAAGTTGGATTGAAGATCTAACTAAGTCGCATGGTTGCACAAAAAACTTGTGTTGGGTATAGGAAGTAGGGCTAGACTCTCCCTCTAGTGCAAGACCCGGCTACCTGGTTCATACACTCCCCTAAGGTGAAATTTCAGACCTCAATAGAAGTGTAAAGAACTTCTATATAACACCAAAACAACCTCAAAACTTTGATTTTTCCCAAAGTCCCCTCTTGGATCTTCGGTGAAATCCACTTTTCTTGGTACGTACACATAGTCCTCTTCGAGGAGATGAACTTTGATTCTTGGCTCGACGAAATCCGACCGACAGAACTCCGGGAATCTTGGATTGAAGCTTGAAGAATTTGAGTTTTTCTTCTCTTTTCTTTCCTCTCTATGGCCGGCAAAACAAGACTCAAAATGAGGGTGAAAGTATCTTATTTTTCAGATATTTTCCCCTATTTATACCCCCTTAATGTGTTGTCCAAATTGCACCGCATAATTTTGACTTCCGGGTCCATTTTTCGTCCGTAAATGATTCGTTATACCTCGGATTTAGTTCAAATTAATTTTATTGGAAATTTAACTTAATTTTAAGAAAATTTTAAACAAATTCATTTTTGGGGACCTTTAAAATATCATTCGCCATGCAGTCACCTCGAACGACGTGAAAAAAATTGACTAGCTCAAAATTCGATGAAATTTGACAGAGTGACTAAATTTTGTGATATGAATCCAATGGCGAACTCCAATTCCTCATTCGAGATCTAGAACATGAGTATTTTAAATATGCATTAGGATGATAAATTACCATTTTACCCTTTCTAAGAAAAAGTTCAAATTTTTCCGGGTTTCACATTCTTCCCCCCTTAAAAAAATTTCATCCCCAAAATTCACATACACATGCACATGCAGTCACATGTAAATGCAACAGTCAAATAATGCTAAAAGACTAGAAGAATGTATCTCCATCCTCGAACAAGAAAGGATAATTGGTACGGATGGTGTCCTCGCACTCCTATGTCGCCTCCTCTACTCCTCGGTGCTGCCATAGCACCTTCACTAGTCTCACGGTCTTGCCTCGCAAAATCTGATCTCGACTATCCATGATACGCACCGGTCCCTCCTCGAAGGTCCCATCACCATCAACACAAGCTCGCCCCAATCGACCACATGAGTCGGATCTTCCATTTCCTTCCGGAGCATAGAGACATGGTCACCCGATAGATTTGGCGGTAACACCAATCGGTAAGCCCGATATACCTCGGCGACAACTTTCCCCGCTTACCAAACCAGACCACTCCTCTCTTAGGCATCACCTTCAAGAAGACGTGATCTCACCTCAAACTCTAGAGATCGCCGCCGTTTGTCAGCATAACTCTTCTGTCAACTCTGAGCCAGGCGGAGACGCTTCCGTATCAAGTCCACCTTCTCAGAGGTGTCCCTAACCAAATTCGGACCCGTAAAGGGTCTCCCTCCCACCTCCGTCTAACAAGCCGGAGATCGACAAGGCCTCCCATATTATGCCTCATAGGGTGTCATCTATATACTCGCTCGATAACTGTTGTTGTAGGCGAACTCCACTAAGGGTAAGTGTTCTTCCCAGCTACCCTTGAGATGTAGGACACATGCCCATAGCATGTCCTCCAAAGTCTGAATGGTCCTCTCTGACTGACCGTCCGTCTGGGGATGAAAAGTAATGCTCATCATCAACCTTTTTCCCATGGCTCGCTGGAAACTCTCCCAAAAATGAGCTGTAAACCTGGGATCCTGATCCGATACTATAGATACGGGTACCCCATGCAACCAAACAATCTCCCGTATGTATAACCTGTAGAATTCCTCCAATGTGAAGGTCATTCGCACTGCCAAAAAATGTGTCGACTTCGTAAGCCGGTCCACTATCACCCACACCGCATCATGACCCCGCGATGTCCGTGGCAAGTGAGTAGCAAAATCCATCGTGACATGCTCCCACTTCCACTCAGCTACCTCCAAAGGCTGGAGTAACCCTACTGGTCTTTGGTGTTCGGCTTTCACCTACTGACACGTGAGACATCGGCTAACAAAATTCCTAACGTCTTTCTTCATCCCACTCCAATAATACTGGTGACGAAGATCATGATACATCTTCGTGCCACCTAGATGCACAACAAAACGAGAATAATGGAACTCTCTAAGAATCACCTCTCTGAGTTCCACAGATTGGGGAACCACAAGCCTTCCCCTAAATCGAAGACTACCATCCGAGTGAATGGTCCAGTCCTCGTCACTTGTACCTAATCATACTCGGTCTCTGATGGATGATAACTCTGTATCTTGTCCCTAGGACTTAATCACTCTGCTCAGTAGGGAAGGTGTAGCCACTAAACTCCTGAAAGTACCCTGAGCTTGCCCCATGTAGCGTAACCCGAACTGTCCCACAGTCTCGAGCATCTGCCACTCCCGGGAAGCCACACTAGCCAAGACTCCCTGTGACTTCCGGCTGAGTGCATCAGCCACCACATTTGCCTTACCAGGATGGTAATGCAAAATGAAGTCATAATCCTCCAGAAACTCCATCCACCTGCGTTGCCTCAAATTGAGGTCCCGCTATATAAAGATGTACTTCAGACTTTTGTGGTCCGAAAACACCTCAAATTGCTCACCATATAAATAGTGGCGCCAAGCCTTCAAGGCAAAGACAATAGCCGCCAACTCCATGTCGTGCATGGGATAATTCTGCTCGTGATTCTTTAACTACCGAGAACCATAAGCCACCACCTTCCTGGACTGCATCAACACACAATCGAGTCCGTCCTTCAAGACATCACAATACACTGTATACCTTATTCCCTTTTCCTGAACTATCAGAATAGGAGCTGATGCCAGCCTCCTCTTCAACTCCTGGAATGCCTTATCACACAAGTCATTCCACTCAAACTTGACCTCTTTTCGGGATAATCTTGTCATAGGTGCAGCTAGTCGGGAGAAGTCCTCAATGAACCTCCTGTAGTACCCCGCCAATCCCAAAAAATTGCATATCTCAAAGACTGACTTCGGCCGCTCCCAATTCATAACTGCTTCAACCTTCTCCGGGTCCACGGATACACTCGAAGTCGACACTACATGTCCCAAAAATTTCACCTCCGTAAGCCAAAATTCACATTTGCTGAACTTGGCGTACAACTAATGGTCTCTTATGGTCTGAAGAACAATCCTCAAGTGACCCTAATGCTCCTCCTCAAACTTGGAGTAGATCAAGATGTCGTCAACAAAGACTACAACAAACTGATCTAAGTAGGGTTGAAACACTCTATGCATGAGATCCATGAATGCCGCTGGAGCATTCGTCAATCCGAATGGCATGACTGTGAACTCGAAATGCCCATATCGCATTCTGAACGTCGTCTTAGGGATATTTTCCTCCCTAACTCTCAATTGATGGTAACCGGTCCGAAGATCTATCTTGGAGTAGACTCGCGCCCCTCTCAATTGATCAAACAAGTCATCAATCCTCGACAAAGGGTACCCATTCTTGATAGTAACCCGATTCAACTACTGATAATCTATACACAATCAAAGGGTCTAGTCCTTCTTCTTGGCAAACAATACTGGAGCACCCCAAGGTGAGGTGCTAGGCCTAATAAAACCCCTGTCCAACAAGTTTTGTAATTGGACCTTGAGTTCTTGCAACTCAGCAGACGTCATCCTATGTGGAGTCATAGCAATGGGTGATGTACCAGGATGTAACTCAATGGTAAAGTCTACCTCCCTATGTGGAGGTAATCCCCTTATTTCATCTGGAAAAATATCCTCATACTCACAAACCACCAGAGGTAGACCCAACTCTTGTCTCACCTCATCCTCCACAGTAAGGCTTGCAAGTCAACTCATCAACTACCCGTGCCATCGAAAACCGTACACTGCTTGGGGTAAAGCATCAAGTTTTTCCCTCTAGAACTTAAAACAAACCCCCTCCGAAGTAAATGCAATGACCCTTTTACGATCACAATCAATAACAACACAGTGTGCCGTCAACCAGTCCAGTCCATACCAAGGATAACATCAAACTCTGACATGTCCATGACTCTAAGGTCCACGGTGAGTAGAATCCCCAAAATCTCTAGTTTACAATCCCGACATATCTGATCAACTCTCACCCTAGCTCCTAGGGGAGAACTTATATGCAATGGCTCTTCCAAGGTCTCAATCTCTAAGCCTAAGTCTTTCGCACAAGATACAGTAATAAAAGAATGTGATGCACCATAATCAAACAATACTCTTGCCCATAAGTGAGAGAGTAGAAATGTACCCTGTATCACCGAAAGATCTGCTCGCTCAGCCTGTGGTATTGTGGCGTAGACACACCCCTAGTTCCACGAAGTACCAGCTTGTGAGCTCTAACCCTGACCTCGACCCATGCCCTAGCCCATCTGGCCTACTTGCAGAATCCCCGCACGTGAAGTAGTGGGGCCTTGTGCAGTGCCCTGATACTGATAATGGCTCCCCTGGCCCATGGTAGGGTAGGGAGGAATAGAGTGCATTTGTGAGTACCCCACTAAAGACTAGGACTGAGATCCCTGTTGCTGAGGACAATCTTTCCTCACACGGCCCGGCTGATGACATTGATAGCAAGTCTTTTGACCTGCCTGATACGTAGTCTTGAAGTTTCTCCCACCTAGAAAGGACTGACCTTGGCCTTGGCCTTGATAACCACAGCCTTACCCTTGATACCCCTGCAGAGCAGAAGTCCTCTACTTCTTCCCTACACTAGAAGAAAAAGATTGACCCTACTTCTTCTTATCTTTCACACCCTTCTCCCGGATGTTCCGTGCATCATCCACCTCTCTTTCAATGGCCATTGTTGTGGCGACCATTAAATGCAAGGCTTGTAGAAGAAGACCCATAATCTTGCCTCAAATGGACAACTTCAAGCCATCTTTGAAATTCCTCACTTTGGTCATATCTGTGGCCATATAATCATCAATAAAATGTGCTAATTCCATGAACTTAGTCACGTATTCCATCACTGACATCGTTCCTTGTCTAAGGTCTAGGAAATCCCGGGCCTTTGCATGTCTAGTAGCTGCGACGAAAATTTGCTCATAAAGAGCTCCTTGAACTCTACCCAAGTCATGGTCCCCAAATTCCTTGAGTCTTTGACCCAATCCCGCCACACCTGGGATTCTCCCTCTAGTTGAAAAGTAGCTAGCGTTATCTTCCTGGCATTTATGGTAATCTCCATAGCCCTCCAGATCTTGTCCATTTGTTGGAACCAATGGTCAGCCACCATAGGATCCACCCCTCCCAGAAAGATCGGAGGATTGTGTGCCTTGAATTTCTAGAGGTGACTTGAACCTCCTTGACTCCCACTTGTACCTGTCTGTACAATAGTAGCAGCCATAGCACTAGCTTGTGCAATGGTAGCCGTCGCCGCACCAATAGCCTCCATGAAGGCCTGTTCGTCAAAGGTCGGTGGTAGTAGTTGGTTGTTCTGTCCACCCCGACGTCCTCTTCCTCTAGTTGCCATCTATACACACATAAGATAGCAATAGATTATTTAGTTGCCATCTACGCACACATAAGATAGCAATTACTTAATATCCCAAGTTAAGGATCAAGTGTTTAAACTTGGAGATTTTCCTCCTTGTTTCACTAGTTGTGCGTGTGCCACCTACTAGTAGACATTTACACATAGAACTATACCGTTCATTCCTTTTTCTGAACCCAAGGTTATGTTTTCTAACCCTAGTGTTTCTCTTTTCCATATGCCTTTTACCATGCATACAATTGACATAACAAATAGTACATAATCATGTAGCAAAATATAGCACATAACATGAAATGCACAATGAATGCAATGCTCTAAACACATGCCCATCAAGCCCTAGGTAAATCGTATACCTATGCTCTGATACCAAGTTGTGACACCCCAAAATCCGGGGGTCCGTTGATTAACCATCAACCTACGAAATACCCATGGATACCGAGTAATTCTATATCACGCCATTGTGTCCCATTTATCGGGAACCATAATTTTGATAAAATTCGAGCAGAGTCTCATTTATATGGGAAGCTCTACCCAAAACTCAACATATGCAATCATATAATAACAAGACTCATCTGAGGTCCAATATTCAACAATGGCCACAACGGGTCTAATTATCCAAATTTATATCAAAACATGCAATGTTAGTTTAACAATAGTCTATATAAGTTCTATTACAATTAATTGCAAAAGATTACATGCCCAAAACATTATTTCCACAAATGTTTTACATTAACACAAAATAAAGCCACAATCCGGCATTCTTCAAACATGAGGATCCAAGTGAGGGCCGTCCACCGGTGTGTACCCAAAACCTGAAATGTTTTTCCGTATAGAGTGAGCCACGCCCAGTAGAGTAATTCCTACAAAGGCTGCTCCCCACCTAAGTGCACATGCATTTCTCACATACAACATTTTAATATTCACATCAACATTCCATGTAAGAATATACATTCAATGTTGGAATTTATCATGTCATGCCATGAAATGAGATGAGACTCACTCATACAAATCAACCCGAGCCCTTCCTAGCTCCTCCACATGCAAGTGCCAATTTGTAAGGAATCGTCATTTATGTTGCACATCAAATGACTTTTACCAACCTATGGTCTTTGTATTGAGTGGATGTTCATAGGCTTACACCAAGGGTCTCCAACCTACTCGGAATTTATGGACTTCCACCAAGGGCTCCGCGTGCGCCCACACACTTCATGGGCTAAGCCAAGGGAGTGCGTATCTCAATCATTGGGCCTTGCACCCGAGGGATCTTCTAGTCCCTCCTTGCTAACCCCAACCCTAATCACCATGAAACCTGTGTGACTCGGTCAAGTCTTCAACCAAGCTTAATGGAGTCCACTCGTCATCCACCAAGTGTGGTGTTGACGATAACCATGCACACACCCCACATGATGCGATGTTACCGTGCATATGCAATATGTTGTCCCATTGCACAATTATAACATATTAAATATGCTATGAAAGACATGTGAATAATATCAATACATTTTACATATTCATGGCAAAATTATATCATAAGTAACACAAGCATGGGCATACATTGACAATTTTCATAATATAATTCCAAGCATGTTATCACAATTTTTTTATGCCAATAATACACTTAATCACAAAGGTGAAATATAAGAAAAAATAGCCCACATAACGGCCCATATATAAGCCACAAAACAACCCCTATATAGGCCATAAAACAACCCCAAATGCAGCCCCTAAACAGGCCAAAAACAGTCCCAAATTCAACCACAAAACAGTCCCTAAACATGTCATAAAACAGTCCCAAATTCAGCCACAAAACAGCTCCTAAACATGCCATAAAATAGTCCCAAATTCAGCCACAAAACAGCCCTAAACATGCCATAAAATAGTCCCAAATTCAGCCACAAAACAGCCCCTAAATATGCCATAAAACAGTCCCAAATTCGGTCCAAAATACAACCACATAGCAGTCCATATTTTAACCCAAAATGGTCTATCATTTCAACCCCAATTTCTTAACTTAATTTTAAGAAATTGTAAACAAATTCATTTTTGGGGACCATTAAAATGTCATTTGCCTTGAACGACGTGCAAAAATCCGACTAGCTCAAAATTTGATAAAATTTGACAGGGTGACTAGATTTTGTGATACGAATCCAACGGCGAACTTCGTTTCCTAATCTGAGGTCTAGAACAAGAGTATTTTAAATACACATTAGGATGGCAAATTACCATTCTACCCTTTTTAAGAAAAAGTTCAAGTTTTCCCGAGTTTCACACATTTACATGATGTGTAACGGTGAGTTCCTAAACAAAGATCCTAAGGAAGCTCTAGATTACTTTGATAACTTTGTAGAGAATGCTCAGTCATGGGATATTTTTGACCCTAATGGGAGATCATGTAACGCCCCAAAACCCATCTTTGACGGCATTACTATCTAAATACCATTCACATCATGAGAGCAACTAATAAAATCCATAAAATAAGAAAATTTCATTCATCATATGTAGTGTCTACAATATCTTCCCAAAAGAATATGCCCAAAACATGGCAATTACATCCAAAAGAATCAAATTTAACTTGCAGCGAAATAACAAAATATTAGACTCCCTCGAGTCTCAAAATAAATTTTCCTATCTAGGACAAAAGTAAATATAATCCTAGTAATCCATCTCGGGATCCAAGGTTCCATTTATCGGAGCTTCCCCATGCGCTTGTTCATCAATAATATATATTTGTATATCAGGTATGATGCATGATTCTCTTGAATAAACACATCGAGAATATCCTGGCCCACACACACACACCCCTAATCCTCGCAAGGATTCTCAATCTTTGGGAAGGGCGTATATCAACGCATTGGCAAGGACGATCAAACCTAGGAATAGTACACTAACCCTCAGCCTCGATAACATGTGAGCGAATAGTGGTTTGGTCCTTGCAAGGCACCAACCCCACTACGAGTGATAGGGAACTTTCAAACCCACACGGAGTAAGAAACGCATCTAACCCACTCTACGATATCCGGTCAACGGCCACCTGTGGTCATCCAAACATCCACAAGAGATACAATATTGAAATCAATTTCTCCAATCACAAATACATTCAAAAATTCCCAAATTTTACATACTGTATCTCCATAAAATAATTGAAGAAAAATGCAAGAGATCATCATAAATACCAATTTGTGGTTGAATATAAAGCCCTAAAGTTTTGGAATCAATAACAAATGAAAAATCAAGAAAAATCTATTTCTATTGAAAACTAGGGTTTTGAGTCAAGAAGAAGAGATTTAATGGTTATCCCACCATAGATTTGTTTAAAACATGATAGTGTTTACACGAATATCAAGAATCAATGATTTACTAACAAATAAATAAGATTTAGAGTCAAAAGAATACATATAAGTAAACTCTAGCCTCAATGTAAGAGAATAGGAAGAACCCCTACCTTGGTGTTCTTGAAGAAATCTAGGGTTTCGATTCAATCCAAGGCGCAAATCCCCTTTATCTTGTGTTCTTCTCTTCTTTCCTTCCTCTCTAAGGTTTTCTAGGGTTTGAGGTGTTGAAATGGAGCTAAATGGGACGTCTTTATGCATTTATAGTGGAAGGAATCGGACTAGATCGCGACTTAAAATTTCTGGAATTTGTCGGGCATACCGGTACGCGTACTAGTACGGTATGGCTACTGGTCTTCGGCATACTGGTACAGTATGGCAGTTTTGTCCCTTTTTTCTATTTTTCATTTTCAATCCACTTTTAACCTTTCCAAAACCAACCCAAACTTATACAACATAAATTTGTTCATCAAATATAGTTGGTACAAGTTCTATTACAAACGATTTCTTATATTTATCTGGGTTTTCACAATATCATTATTTCTATGGTTATAACCTATATGGTTCATTCCTATGCCATTACATATATTAAAATTACTACACAATTTATTTTGATATTACTATAATCATGTAGGGGTTTACAGATCAACATTATCTACTATTTTCCAATTCATGGGGGTGGAAAGTTTGTTTTGAGAGACCATGATGAGTTATTAGCCAAGATCACACATTTATTGTGAAAAGTGGAGGGTTTAGAAATGAAGAGAGTTAATGAGGTAGCCATTATACCTAAGGTTGAGGAGTCATGCTTGATTTGTGTGTTAGTTGAGCATTCCACTATGGAATGCCCCAACTATTCCAACTTTTAAAGAAGTGCTCCATGAACAGGTGAATGATTTTAATCAACCTAGGCAATAATTTTCTCCATATTCTAGCACATACAATCAAGGATAGCATAACCATCCTAATTTTAGTTAGAGAAATGACACCTCAGTTGCACCTCCTACTCCCATGTCATATGCCCCACCTGTTCAGAATCAACAAGTGTCTAGTCCCAGTCCGTCTACTAGTACTCAACCTCGTATGCATGCACCACTAGGGTTTGCACAGAACCAACCATAGTAAGGGCTTGGAACCTAAGGTCAAACCAATGTACCACCTTACCAACCCCAGCATAAAAGAAGTTTGGAGGACGTCATGCATCAGTTTATTCAAAGTCAGACAACCATTAACTATCATAATGTTCAAGCTTTTTAATGACATCACAGCTCAAATGACTAAGTTGATCAATTCGTTAGGTGTGCAACAATAAGAAAAAGGAAATTTTCCATCACAACTCTAGGAAAATCCAAAAGGTCAACATGGTATTGAATCCTCTAATGCCAGTAAAAGTAAAGAAGAGAGTCTCAAGTCAATCACTACCCTTAGAAGTGGATAAGATGTTGACAAAACCATTTTGCCAAAGGTCTCTAATAGTATAGAAAAAAAAAGACTCAGGCTGACTCTAAGGAGAGCGAGACACTTGAGTTGCCTATGGTTGTCAAGTTAGATGATAATTCATGTCCTATTCCTGCACATTACCCTTGCAAATTAAGAAAGCCTGCTAAAATTTTTAACACTGCTGAAATTTTAGATGTGTATAAGTAGGTAAAGATTAACATTCCTTTGCTTGATGCTATACAACATGTGTCTTCCTATGCAAAGTGTCTAAAGGATCTATGTATTGTCAAAAGGAAGATGAATGTTTAGAAAAGAGCTTTCCTAACAAAGTAGGTAAGTTCTATCCTACGGACCAATACTCCAACCAAATTCAAAGATCCCGACTGTCCCACCATTTCAATTACCATTGGGGACTGTCAAGTGGAGCAACCACTACTAGATTTGGGTGCAAGTGTCAACCTCCTACCATTTTCAATATACCAGTAGCTCGGATTAGGAGAAATAAAGCCTACTTCCCTGTTGATTTTATTATTCTCGATATTACTCTTGTTGCTAACCCTAGAGACCAAATTCCTTTCATCTTAAGATGACCATTCCTAACCACATCGAATGCATTAATAAATTGTCAGAGTGGAGTCATACAAATTTCATTTGGAAATATGAATGCGGAATTGGACATTTTCAATGTGGTTATGAAACCAGATGATGAGGGAGGAATTTGTGAGGTGGATGAGATTGTGGAAAAAAAATTTAATACAACTTTCTGTTCTGATCCGTTACAAGTTTCTCTAATAAATTTTGTTGATGATTGTGAAAATTCCGATGTTGTTTGTTACACTAATTTTTCAAATTCTTCACTGGAGTTTGTGGGAGTTGAGAAAATTTTGAATTAAAAAAAGTCTTTTGGAAGAAACAAGCCCCGATTATAGTTGGGCAGTATGCTCAATTTGGATTTCAAAAACCAATATTATTTTTGTATAGTAGTGGTTAGTTTATTTTTTTTAGATACTAATTTTTGTTTGTTTTATTTTGCAGTTAGTTGTTTAGAATAGAGCATCGTTCCAAGTGCTTTTCTTCCATTATCTTTTTCATGCTCTTCATTGCATATTTTTTTTTGCATGGAGGACAATGCATGACTTAAGTTTAGAGGTGAGGGTTACACCACTGTCTATCTTTTATGATTTTTTGAAAACAAATTAAAAAAAAATTTGAAAATTTTTTAAAAAAAACTAGATTATATTATTCTTTCTTCATTGCTGTGGAAGTTTAGATTTGTTAATTAAAGCTCAAATTCTTTGCATATTGATACGCTATAGGAGTTTATTCTTTGTTTCAGTATTGTGTTCATGATTATATTTTAAACTCAAATTTATGTGCACCATCATCATGTAATTTTTGTAATTTATTGAATAAGGTGTATATCTTGAAAAAGCTTGACATTTATAGTGGAGATAAATAATTAACCCATGTAAGCTTTGTGTCATTCTTTGTTGGAGGTGTTATTCTGGGAGGGGGAACCTGATGTGGATCTTCCCTCACAATTATACACATGCTAATAAAGACACTTAGCCTAGAAAGGAGTGAATAAGTGTTTCAATTTTAGCCCAAATTGATTACAAATTAAAACGTATGTCTACCACGATTATCTCTTCTCACAAATATGAAGCAATGAATGTAAGAACCCCTTTTCAAACACCACCAACCCTTTGAACCACGATAATTGATTTTAATTAATATGAAATTAATTCACTCAAGTCAATCTCACGGTGATCCCAAGAAATCCACAAACTCAATTGCACAACTATGGATAATATGACATCAAGCAATCAAACACATAGTGTGCATTTGTGCTAATAAATGCAAGAGCGTACAATAGTCAATAAAAGACACAAGCAATTTGTTGATGTGGAAAACCCTCGAAAAAAATCGTGGCGAACCACTTGGGGTTCACTAAAGCCTAATCCACTACTCTTCAAGTAAATATACAAGTACTCGAGTCTTATACCTCAACCAATACTATGACTAGATGCTCGTTTCCTTGCTATGTCTCTCCACCGAAACTCCCTCTCCAATGTCTGGTGTAGCTTCACTTGAACCTCCCTGCCACACAATTCCTGTAGGCCTTGAGCGATTATGGGCACTCCAACAATTCTCGGTATGCACACACCAATGGATTTGTTCACCAACAAGTTCTTCGTCCCAAAGTTGTAAGGATGGAAAGAATCACTAACGGTAACATTTGGATCTTAGGGATTTAGGTTTGTGGTGGAAACTCTCAAGGTTAAAAGATAGATTTCTCTCTTCAAAATCTCACAAGAGACTCTCTCAAGGCTTGACCTATATGTGAAAAAGGCTCTCCCTATTTATAGGTCCAAAATAAGGGTAGCATGAAAACAACGTTTCAAACATGACTAAGGCAGCCACTGCTCGAGCGAGCCCTATGTTGCCTTCCATGGCCTTTTTCTATTTCCTTTCCTAAGTCATAAAGAGACCGCTCTAGGGAAGGCTAACAAGCATAGATAGGTCCCTATAGGTTTTCAAGCCTAAAACCATACAAAAACGTATCCTCTTGAGCATGAATGGGTATTCCTCAAAGAGGGGTCCGATTGTAACTTAAACTATGTTTTCAAAACTCATAAATGGTTTAGAAAAAACTTTTCTTTTAAAATCAGCTAGGAGTCATAATCGAATCACTTCCAACTCTATTTTCATCATAATCATCTTAAGTTAAAATAACTAAGGGTTTATCTTAGGTGTCTAGGTTATTACATTTATCCAAAGCATGAAGGTGCATACGAAGGTTGAATAATGTAGCTTTGACGCTTGATCTCCTCCCTTCAATGACTTTTTTGGATTTTGAACTTGATAGCATCATGACCATGAAAATGGTTAAGATTTTATAATGGACTTTACGAAATTAGCCAATTACAATACATGATCTAACAATCTTCCCCTTTGGCAATTTCGTGACAAAACATACAAGTTTAAAATAAAGATTACAACCCCAAACTATTGAACAAAAGAAGTGTAAATCTAATCTCAGCACTCATGCAAACGTCCTGAATCTCTATCTAGTATAAGGATATATATCTTTGGATGAAGCTTGAAGAGCATAGTCCTACACATAACCACTCAAATCAAAACCTCATGAAATGTATCATATGTTAAAGAAATAAATTGCATAATCACAGGTATGGAAAACACCAAGAAAAGCATAAGGCATAAGTATGTATACATTATGCAAGTGCAAAATATCTAACCTGTTTGAACTAAATTGCCCCATATGCTTGAGAACCAATTGATTTATAAATGCAAAACATATCAAGTTATCCCCCTTAGTTGGTGTTCACAAGTAAAATAACAAGCAAAAAATAAACAAAAAAAAAATGTGTTTGCAAATTTAATCCCCCTAAGCATTTGAACTACAAACTCTCCCTTTTTATGTTCACATGCAACATATCTAGCCTAGTCAAGAGCAAATCTCCCCGATTAGTCTCATATGTACCTATAATATTCTCCCTCTTTTTGTCACAAATGTCAACCCAATGACAACGTGCAATAATCAAGGTATAGAATGAAGTCACCTAACATATTCTTATCTTATTTGCCACAGATGTCAATCCAATGACGACTCATTACAATCATGACAGAATCATAATATAACAAGAAGGTTAAAAATGCATAACAACTAGTCAAATCATGCACATAGACAAAGTAAGAGACAAACAAGACATATAACTCAATGATCAAATATGATAATCAATCAAGCATGGGATCAAGAGTATGTCACAACAAAAAAATAGAGTACTTTAGTACAATCCATGAATAAATAAAACACTCTCATGCTCACATATGACCTAATACTAAGTCTCTAAAGTCATAGCTCAAATGACTGCATCACCACCATCTCCTCTGTCGCATATAAAAAGCTTGATGCATGAGTCTGTGTCATCTGGCACTGGATCTTCGACAATTTTCCTTCTATCTCCTAAGTCTCCCAACTCTATGTGTAACTGCTCCCATCACAATCTGATGGGTCTCCTCTAGGCTTGCTATCCTACCATCAATCGCATCCAACCTCTGATAAGTCAGTTGATGATGCTCTATCATCGTGCGCTCAACCTTGGCCATTATATTAGCAAGTGATACCATCTAGGCAGTAAGGATCTCAAAAATAGACTTAGGTGGTAATGTCCTAGATGTACTAGTCTCAAAACGAACAAGTAGGGCTTGCTCCTCAACCACTATAACATACTCAACCCGTGATGCCTCAAAATTTGGGGGTCCTATTTTAACCCATTGATCACTCACAATGTGCAAAAAATACTCGTGAGTACTGTATAATCTGATACCAAATCATTACACCCCATTCACTAAAATCATAACCAATATAGAATCCAGGCAGAGTCTCTTTTGCACGAAAGCACGACCCAAAATATAACTTGTTCACATATTATTCACATAACCATTCCAAGATCCAAACCTCAATGTTTAGGACTTATTATTATCCATTTATTTCATCCAAAGAAGAACGTTCAAGATGTGAGGACTTGGCAATGTCACATTTCAATTTTTCAAGTTTTGGGAAGAGGTACTGGTACCTGTGATACGTGGTACCGATACTTGGGCCTTCTATTTTCCAGGTACTGGTACCTATGTGTCTTGGTACCGGTACCTAAATCCAATATTTGCTAGGTACTAGTACCTGAGCCCACTGTCCATCAGGGTACCAGTACCTCAGGCCTAGGTACCGGTACTTGGGTCATTCGACAGCATGGTACCAGCACCTGTATACCTAGGTACTCTTAACTTTCCCCAATCTTTCCAACTTTCCAACTCTTAACCATCCAAACCCACATCATATCCATCCATTCATTCATTTACTTCAAACATTTTCCCAAAGGGGTTCATTACATTTTTACAACTTCAAAACAAATTGCATAATTAATTTACAAAATGCAATTCAGAAGCCACATTCCACCTCCTTCATCAACAAGGGCCCACGTGAGGGTCCTCCTTCAGCGCTTGTCCAAATCCTAAAATATGTTCCCATAAAGGATGAGCTACGCTTCTAAAGAGACTACTCCCCAACTCAGATGCATATGAAATATCACATGCAATTCAATAAATCAAGCATTCATTCAAATAAATTCATTTCACAAATAAATGCTACTAATTCATGTCATGCCTTGAGATGAAATTCAAGCATGCAATGTAACCTAAGCCCTCCACCAACTCCCATAACACATGTCTTGCCATGCGTATGCATCTGGGCATTCCAAGCCCCTGGCATTGATGTTAAATATCTAATGACCATTTTATAAAATCTTTGTGTCATTCTTGATGTGGGTATTTATGGACTTCCACAAACTGGTAGCCAACTGACACGACATCGATGGACTTCCACCAACGGCTTTGCGTACGCCGACACACTTAATGGTCTCGATACCAACATAAGTGCGTATTTGAAATTGCTGGGTCTTGCACCCGATGGAGAATTTAGCTTTTCTTGCTAACCCTGACACATGTTTTCAATGTAACCCGTGCGACTTAGTCTAACCTAGGTCTAACCAGTCTGAGCCCAAGTTTCAACCCACCAAGGATGGTGTTTGATCAAAACCATGCACACACACCCACACTTATGTCAATATCCACGAATGCGATACTACTCATGCATATGCAAATGTAATGTACAATTGCGATTACAATATCATATTCATCATATCATACGCATATTATGAACATATTCAATTTCCACAAGCGTTCTTAATTTCTCAAATGTCAATTATATCATAAAGCATTTAATAATATTTCCCAACATTACTAAGCATGTTATAGCATTTTCCATTCAAATAACACACTTAATCATCCATAAGCATTTTATCAAACACCTTCAAGGCCCAAATGTAAACGCATAGCATGCCCAAGAAACACATTCTTCACGAAATTCAAAACCAAGCGATTTCATCAAAATCCAATTATACAAGATTTGGTTTAAACATTCTTATACCCATTTCAATATTCTAACAACCCAAAGTATGTGTTATACATGAGATTTTATCTCTAACACCCTACTCATTTCATATTTCAACCCTAGGTTGGAAATAAACTAGGTTAGGAAAGGAGCCCTACCACCTCTTGTAGCATATATTAGCGTAGAAGACGTCCCAACAATCTCAAATCAAGCTTTCAAAACTCGATCCCGGAAATCTCATCCTTGAGATCTTAGAGAAACTCATGATCTTTTGGTATGTATGCATATCTCTCATCGCATAGAACAACTTTATCTCTTGGTTCAAAGAGATCCAACAGTCGAATCGCTGTAGATTGAAGGGAGGTGTAAAATCCGGGTAAATTTAAACTTTTCACAAAAGGGACAAAATGATAATTTATCGCTACAGTACGGGTTTAAAAACTTAAATTTTCTTAGATCTCGGATGATCAAACGGACCTCACCATTAGATTTGTCTCGCAAAATCTAGTTATCCGTCAATTTTTGTCGAATTCTGAGATAGTTAGATTTTTCATGTTTTACGAGGTGGTCGAGTCTCGGGTGACCCAAAAACAAGAATTTTAATAAAATTTCAGAAGTTGAAAAATAATTTGAGGCAAGTTAAAATAAAAATATTTTGAACTTAAACCAGGATAAAATTTAATCGTTTCGGGGCAAAAAATAGACCCAAAAAAATAGGGTCATGTGGAGCGTTGTGGACCAAGTAAATAAGGGGTATAAATAGGAGAAAAAATCTAATTTCTCCCCCTATTCATCAGTTGTTCACCCGATAGAGAGGAAGAGAGGGAAAAGAGAGGACTTCTCCATTTCTCTCTACGATCTACGAGAATTGAGTGCTCAAATCCGCTAGGGCCAAGAACAAAGATTGTTCTACGCGTCGAGAGCTACGTGACCACACCAAAAACGATGTGTTTCATCAAATATTCCAAGGAAAGGATTTTGGAAAATCAAGAATTTGGACTTAGGGTATATTCTTGAAGGTTCTACCATCGATTTTACGCTTCAAGAGGTAGGGTTCCTTCCTACTTTGGTTTATTTTCTAACCTAGGGTGTTAGATGAAATGGGTAGGTTGATAGAGTTATATATCAATTGCCTATTTTTGTAAAATAGACAAAATGGATATTGGAAAGAGGTAGAATAAATCCTATCCTAAAATGGGCATGTAGAATTTACTTAATGTAATTTCTCAAAAAATGTGGAAATTGTTGTGTGGGCATGTTTTATGTTTATATTGTGCATTTGTGATTGAAGTGTGTTATTGGCATGTATTATATAATAACATGCTTGAAATTTGTTGTTGGAAATAAAATGTTGATATATGTTTATTGATATATTAACATTGTGATAAAGTTTGGTGATTATTTTCATATGATATAATTGGCTATGAAATATCTAGATATGTGATTAAAATTGCTTATATGGCATTTATTACATATGGGGCATGACATTGATTTAGCAATGGTGCGTTTCATTGTATTTGCACGGAGGAACCGCATCCATGGATATGAGTGTGGGTGGGTGTGTGCATGGTTGACATCAAACGCCACATAGGTGGATGATGGGTGAGCTCGGGAAAATCTGAACTGAAGATCCAACTGAGTCGTACGGTTGCATGGAAAAATAATTGGGTCGGGGTTAGCAAGAAGGGCAAGACTATCCCTCAGGTGAGAGACCCGGTGATCGGATACGCACTCCGTTGGTATAAGAGCCCATAAAGTGTGTTGGTCTATGCGGAACCATTGATGGAAGTCCATAAATTTTGTGTTGGTTAGGTGTCGTTGGTGTAAATCCATAAATACCCACCCCAAGAAAAGACCCAGAGATTTTCTTAAAATGGTCATTGGGTGTGTAACGCCAATGGTGGGGGGGCTTGGAAGGCCCAGTTTTATACTCATAGCATTGCATGGGTGAAAGGAGCCATGTATGGCTCGGGTTGAGTTGCATAAGTGAGACTCATCTCATTTCATGGCATGACATTGCTAAAATTCCAACATTGAATAGTATATTCTTGTTTGGAATGTTGTTATGTGTTAAATGTTGCATGAACATTTCATATACATTTAGGTTTGAGAATATTCTACTAAGCATGGCTCACCCTATACAGGAAAATATTTCAGGTGCGGGATATGCTCCAGTGGAAGGCCCTCACATGGGACCTCGAGGATGAGGAAAGCCAGGATGTGGCTTTGTTTTGAATTTTTGTAAATGATTATGAAAAACTTATTTTTTTGATATGTAAATTTATGGAAATGAATGTAATAAAGTTCGTATGGACTTGTGTAATATGAAAATCTTCAAATACATGTGTTGGATGGAGATAATATGTTTTGAAATAGATTTGGAATGAAAAACGGTCAAACAGGAAAATTTGGGCATGACCTACTGGTTGGACCTAGCAAAACCTACCGGTAGGTTCTTCAAAAATTTGAAAGTTTAAAACTATTTTGCCATGCTTTTGGGCTTTGGGTTCTTTGCTTCCAAGGATACAAATGGACATAAAATAAGGATAAATAGTGGTATATTGGACCTTGGTTGGTCAAATGGTATAATGTACACAAGTTACACATGTGCGTGATGGTCCCGGTTAAGGGAATGTTATTGACTTGATGTCGGGTTGTGCGACAATCACGGGTACTTCTGCTGGTTGACGTATGGTCAATGGGTTGATAAACGACCCCCGATTTTAGGGGCGTCACATAAAGTGGGAGAACCCTTGGTTTTCTCTCTCTTTTTTTTTGGAAATTGCAGGTGTAGAATGGGGGAAACATCTATTTTTTCACCTTTCTATACTGCCTTGGTTGCTTAGTCCATAACGTGCTACAAGTCCCTCTTTTTTTGATCAGATTTTGTCCTAAATCATTTAAGTCCCGTGACACCCAATTGCCTCGTAAAGCATGAAAATTTTGACTATCTCAAAATTCGACAAAAATTGATTGGGTAGCTAGATTTCGTGAGATGAATCCAATGGTAAGATTCATTTCATCATCCGAGTTCTAAACAAATTTGAGTTTTCAACCCGTACTATAATGACTAATTACCTTTTTTACTCTTCTTAATAAAATTTTAAATTTTTTGGGTTTTACACAACCTAGGCCCAACTCTGCATCATTAAACTCTTGTTCAAGGCCCTCATGGGTTTTTGCAGCTTGTCACTCCTCAAGATAACTACTCCTTGCCCTTGGCAGATACGAGAAACTAGAGATCCAAATGGCAGATTGTCTGATTTTCTCCCATCTAAAAAGGCTCACCAAATAAACCCAAATATCATCACCGGTAAATCAAGATCAATCCCTTCCCTAAAGCATAAAGTAAGAGTGCCTTTTGGGTAGGAAAGTCAGCGATATAGGTTTTTAGATCTATGTTGTAGTTGGCTACTAGACTTAGCATTCTATAATTTGGAGTCAAGTATTTTTGCTAAAAATTCAATGCAACCCAATTATCAGTATGGTCAACACCATACAATTTAGTGGCCAAAACATGCAAAGAAGGCAAAATACCTTGGATATTTGCTGTAAAGTGATCAGCCTGATGATCGGGGTCACGTATATGTGCATAGAACTCTCTCACCATACTTTCATCACACATCACTGGGGCTATAAACATCCAATTCCATCCACAGTTGGTTAGATTTTCCACAATCAAACAATTGACCTCCATGGTGTTTACTCCCCTTTTAATCAAAATTGGCCTAAGAGAGAATTCTCATTTGAACCTCTCTGAGAATTCTTAAGTCAAGAAATGAGTAGCTTCATCAAAGTTCTCCTCAATCTCCTCATACACATCCTCAACCCTTGGCCATTTCTCTCTCCTGGGGGCCATCTTAATACTCACTCGAAGAATCTAGTTCTCACTCGTGTGGATTCTCGGTAGAATAATGAATATACCTTAGATCTCTAAAGAATGAGTTTGAGATAGTTTAGAAACCTTGGGTAAGGATTGTAGGAGGCTTAAGACTTGATTGAGTGAGTTTGGGATACCAAGAGTCGTCCAAAACACAATTTTAAAACCCCGATTCTGGTTGTCCAAAACACGTATATGAGGTCACTTAAGCGGCTCCTAAAGTAGATCAACTCTATTTTTTGTAGTTCAGCCCACTTCAACTCATCCCCAATTAGTCCTAACACACATGCATGATGTAAATTAAGTCTAAAACAATTCAATGCAATGCATGGATGAATTTGGATCAAAAGTAAATACAATTTCTAATTTTAATCATTTAATGTTTGAACAAAGAATCATGAAAATTACACAAATTCATGTTTTAAAATATTCATCCTAAATTCATCATATCAATACACTCTAAACTTAATTGCATGCATCCTAGAGCAATTTTTTCTCACTTAGGTTTAATTTCACTCACACGTATTCAAATTTTGTTCAACTTTGACTAATTCAAGTGCAACGTATGTGAAATCAACCTCCAACACAAAAAAGGATTCCAATTAGTTTAATGCATTAATAAGATAATTATGAAATCCTAAATGCATTGTCTAAATGAATACATGACTGGTGAGTGAGTGTCGTAATATTTCTTTTTTTGACAACTCCCCCTCTCTTTTATCCCTTCTTCTCTATGGCTTCAATTAACACGATTGTGAATTTCGTACTTTAATGTATACTTCTAAACATGATAAACATCAGCTATATGAGCTTTACAAATGAGAAATTAACATTTAAGCATGAGTACTCTCACTATTCAAGTGCAATTGTTTTTAGCCATAGATTTTGCCTCACCTTTTTAGATTTGGCCACATTGCGCTCTTTTCACACAATTGGCCTTCGGCATTTTTTAAGGGATTGAGGTTTAACTAACCTTTATCCATGTGATCAGCTATTACCAACATTTAGAGACATTCAAGATTATCATTAATTCAAAGTAATCAAACTCCAAAGTGTGAAAGTGAATGACGTGTATACTTAGATTGAATCTTTCAAAGGTAAACATTTTCCAAGCACACTATGATGAAAGAGACATTGACCAATGAATTATGCAATTGGATTTATGTCACTAAGTTCTCTATCTCCTACTATGACTCATAGCAATAGACATTTCAATTTTGGCTTAAGGAGGAACAATTTCAATGCAAATCAAAGTATGAATTATCTTTATCATGAACAAAGGAAAAACAAACAAAAGAAAATATTTTTTCCTTTTTATTTTTCAATGTTTTTGAATTTTTCAAGGTAAACATATACAAGAAAAATATGCATAAAGATGAAATCAAAACAAAGAAATGCAAAAATAAGACAATTGCCATAAATCCTAAAATGAATGTCAAATCTGAGACATCAAAACTTCTTTTTGGATTTTTTTATTTCTCTTTTTTTGGTTTTTCACATTTCAAATTTTTTGCATTTTCATATATAAAAACAAATGAGAAAATAGCAACAACAAAAATATATAAACAAATGTATGACCCTAGGGTGTTTGATGCAAGATCACCTAGGTCCATATAGTCACCCCTCCTACTTCTTAGGAGTCATGACCTTACTAGAAGCACTCGTAGCCTTTAACTTAGTTGAGATGGTGAGTTTCTCAAAGTCCTCCTTGGTCATCCATAGTTGTTTTTCCTTCCTAAAACTCAAGTTAGGTTGGAGAATGGGTGAAGGACTAGCTCTCTTCTCCCCGAATGTGTATAGATCAACCTTGACCTTGGGGATAGAAGAAGCCTTGTGCACTCTAGCATGTGGTCCATTACATGGTGATGCATGACTATACTTGGACTAACATGACCTCTCTAAAAGCTTGGAAAGATTGACAACTTAATTGTTTAAAGCTTTAGATTGGTGTGCTAAATGCATGAGCTTTACATCTAAGCCTTCCCTGTTTTGAATGCAATGTGCACAATAGTGATCATGCTCAGTGTAGGGTTGAGATCACCCTTTACAAATACAGTCTTGGAAGAAGTGGAGGTGTTGTGTTCATTATTGAATCCTAGGCCTCTTTTGTCACTAGCACTTTTCCCTGTATAAAGCATTTTATCAAGCTTTTCGATGGTTTGGAAAGTCTTTTCGAGAGCTCTTGAGATTCGTGAAGGTCTCTATCAAGCTTTATAAATTTAAACTCAAGACTCTTTTTATACTCTAAAAGTCTTTTATGCTCTCTCTCAATGAATCTCACCTTGTCATGGAGGGACTTCTTCTCCTCCTCAGGCCCAACAATATGAGCCTTGGACTTAACTAAGTCCATGTGAAGTGCTCTATTTTCATTTTCACTCATTTTGAGCCTCATGCTCAATGAAAGCAATTTATCACATTGTTTTAGACACTCCTTATATAATTCATGTTAAGCATCTTACAGGTCCTCAACATTTTTGGTCTAATCCTCACTAGTAGAGACTTCTACAACTAAGTCATCTACATCTATAGTGGGACTAGACTCAACTTCCTCATCTTCATTTTTTGAAATTTTTCTTGAGGGGGAGGAGTGTGAACTTACAAAGGCCGTGAAGTGTTCTTCATCACTTAACGAGGAGACGTCAACACATGACATGGACTCATTTTTGCTTTCACTCACCTTGGCCTTTAAGACTCTTCTCTTCTTCTTGGGCACATCCTTATTCTTTGCACTAGGACATTCCGTAGCTACATTTCCAAAACCTTGACACTCGTAGCATTGGAAACCTTACCCTTTCTTCTCAACCTCATGTTGAGAAGGTCTACTGCCACCTTTTTTTTTCCTTTCTAGGAGACTTGAGTCTACTTGGATATCCTTTCAACCTTGAGGACTTGACACTGCTAGCCTTAAAATATTTGTTAAATTTTCTTGCAATGTAGTTGCTTGCCCTCCAAAGGGGTTGTACTTTTACAAGTGCTCCCATGCATAAGAGAATAGTATCGTAAAGTTCAAGGTTGTCTCCTCAAGGAAAGATTTGGAATCCAAGGTGATCAAAAATAAAAGGAAAATGTCTTTGATGTTTCAGAGTTTTGAGATTAGCTATGAATGAAAATGGAATTCAATAATTGGAAAACTAGATAACCTTTAGAATTAATCCCACCTATGAACGAGAATTTCTATTCTGAATCGATAACTCATCTATTTTTATATTCAAATTAGTACAGTCGGATTATTTTCAACTAAACTTTTGGAAGATAATCAAAAGTAGTAATTGAGAGATAGTTTATGATGAAAGAAAGAATCAGTACTCTATAGGTTACGAAAAACACCACTAATTACCCCTACCAAAACTAATTGTATATGGGTAATTGAGAAGTATGCAAACCAAATAGGTTTTCGAAAACAAACTTTAATCAAACAATCACATAGACATTAAAACCCTAGTTTAGAATATGATCCTAATTCATAGGTTGGGAATCCTTCTTCAGACTATCTTGAGAAAGACTATTCACTCATTGTCATATAAATAACACGAGTAATTAAAGAGAACATAATTGAATTCATAAAAGTAAAGATTGACGTGAAAGTAATTGCTTGTATTAAAAAACTCAATTAAAATAACAAAGCTCTGAAATTATAGACAACTAAATGTAAATTATTGAACAAGAAAGAACAAACATAAAAGAAAGAAAACTAGCAAAAACTCTCAAGAAAAACCCTAACACTCTATAAATGTAGAAAACTAGTAAAAACTAAAGGAAGACTGTAAAACTCAGGTAAATTTAAACTTTTTATAACAAGGGTAAAACGGTAATTTGCCACTACGATACATGTTGTAAACTTGAATTTTTCTAGATCTCAGATGATAAAATGGACCTCACCGTTGGATTCGTCTCATAAAATTTAGTTATCCTGTCCAATTTCATCAAATTCTGAGATTGTCGAATTTTTTACATTTTACGAGGTAGTCTCTGGTGACCCAAAAAATGAAATTTTTAATAAAATTTTGAAAGATGGAAAGTAAATTAAGTTAAATTAAAATAAAAATATTTTAGACTTGAACCAAAATAAAATTTAATCGTTTCGGGATGAAAACGGACCCGGGGAAAAGAGGGTCTTGTGGCACAATATGGGCCAAGTATTCTAAGACTATAATAATGGGAAAAACCTGATTTTTGCTCCATTTTGGGTTCATCCGGTTAGCCGATAGAGAAGAGAGGAAAAAAAGAGAAAGAACTCTGTCTTCTCTATACGATCTACAAGATTCTAGAGCTAAAATCCACTCATGCCAAGAGTTAAAGTCGGTCTACTCGTTGAGGGCTATGCCAGCATATCAAAAATGAGAGTTTTCACCGAAGGTTGAAAGACGAGATTTTGGAGGAGCTTGGTTTAGAGCTCGGTCTAACTTCTTAGAGCTTCTTGACATTGATTTCACACTTCAAGAGGTAGGGTTCCTTCCTACTTGGGTTTATTTTACAATCTAGGGTGTTGTATGTAATGGGTGGGTTGATAGATATATATATCACTTGCCTAAGGATGGAAATTGATGAAATGGGTATGAAAAAGGTTTAACAAATGAATTTCTAGCTTGGAATTGATATATGTGGTGATTGCGTGTGTAATTCCATGGAATTTCGTACCTTGGATTTATGGGAATTTGCCCTTAATGATTCATGAAAAATTCGTGTTATGTGGACATGCCATGTGTTGAATTTATACTTTGGAAATTAAGTGTGTTATTAGCATAAAAGAAATAACATGTTTATGGATTTGGTTGGATATGAACATGTTGATATATGTTTTTTTTTTTTTGATATATTAACATTGAGATGAAATTTGGCTATTATATGCTTATGACATAAATGGCCATGAAATTATGAAAATATATGTTAAAGTTGCTCATATGACATTCATTACATGCGGGCATGACAATTGAAATAACAATGGTACATTACATTACATATGTATGGAGACATCGCATGTATGGGTGTGTGTGTGCATGGTTGTTTGTCAACACTACGCTCGGTGGATGACCGATGGGCTCGAGTAAGCTTAGTCGAAGACCTGGCCGAGTCTCACTGATTACATGGTGATTAGGGTTGGGGTTAGCAAGAAGGGCTAGAAGATCCCTCGGTTGCAAGGCCCAGTGATGAGATACGCACTCCCTTGGTACAGTCCATGGAGTGTGTGGGTGTACGCGGAACCCTCGGTGGAAGTCCGTAAATTCCGTGTGGGTTGGGTGAGCCTTGGTGTGAGTCCATAAACATCCACCCCTACAAAGACCCTGGGAAAATCTTAAAATGGTCATTGGATGAGTGAGACCATTGGCAGGGGTTGGAAAACTAGGTCTTAATACTCAGGGCATTGTATGGGGAAAGGAGCCGATGAGGGCTTGGGTTGAGTTGCATGAGTGGTTATCATCCCATATCATGGCACAACTTGTTAGATTTCAACATAGATTGATTAGGCTTGATTGGAACGGTTGTTGTTTGTGAAATTTTGCATGTTAACATTGCATATACACTTAGGTTGGTGAGTAGCCTCTGTGGGAAATACTTTTCTGGGCGTAGCTCACCCTATATGAGAAAATATTTTAGGTGAGGGGTATACGCCGATGGAAGGCCCTCATACGGGACCTCAAGGATGAAGAGAGCCGACTTGTGGCTTGTATAACACATTTTGTGTAAATATTGAGTTTTGTAACATTATTGTGAAAATTTTAGTTTTGGTATGCAATTTCATGTAAATTAATGAAATCGTGTAGAATAGATTGTAATATAAAATTGTATGGGCCTTGTATATATCCACTTTCATGTGAAAAACATTGTTAAGTATGTTTTGGATGAGAAAAGTGGGCTTTGGAATGGATTTAAAATGGAAAACTGGGGAAACAGGGAAAAATGGGCTCAGTATACCAGTATGGCAAGGACCAGAGGACACAGCGTACCTGTACGCGTACTGGTACGACGAGGTCCAGTAAGGCACGCATACCGATATGCATACCGATACTCTTTGGCAGATTTTGAAATTCTTTTTTTATTTTCTTCCAAGGCCTTGGGCTATGCATCCTTTGGTTCCAATGATACAAATGGACTTAAATGGAAATATATTGGGGTACATTGAACCTCAATAGGATTAAATGATTAATGGAACACTGGTGTTACGTGTGATGTAAGATTCTAATAATGGGATAATATTAGCGTGATGTCGGATCAAGCAACACTCACGGGCATTTCCCCGGGTTGACGTGTTGTCAACGAGACCCCGATCTTAGGGGTGTCACAAAGACTTCTAAAAAACATAATGTTTAATTCCCGAAAGGGTCTCCTATTTATTCTGCTTGAAAGGAGAATCTTCATATCTTTGACATATATTCATCCCAATATTATCTCCTCCTTTGATTGGTTGATAATACCCAAAAGATATAGCGAGGTTTGATCTTTAATTGAGCTTCCCGTGAAAATATGCCTTAACCTACTTGTAGCAAACTCCTTCTATAGCACGACCTACCGGTGGCACATCCTTTACCTATAGTAGCAATTTGCTCTAATTAATTATTTGAAACTTCTGTGGCTTTTCCTACAAGTAGCACATCCTTTACCTACCTGTAGGACTTCCTCTGACAAAGTACTTTAAGTTTTTCTACCAGTAGAATATGTACTACCTACCAATAGAAATTCTCTAATGAAAAAAATGTAAAGTTCTATAGATTTTTCTTTCGGTAGAATATGTACTAACTACTGGTATGACTCTGAACTAATCTTTTGTAGCTCAAGCTACCAATAGAAATGACTTACTACCGTTGGAACCTTCTTTCTTCTGACTTTCTACCGATAGAACACCGATCGATAGAACTTCTCTTTTCTTCCAAAATAATTTCCAAGGCTCCAGCTTCGCTTAACTCAATCCTAACTTGTTCCTTGTCATCCTGTTAATGCTTAATCTTATCTTTTACACCCAAATTACCTGCAATCACAGAAATCAAAGCATAAGACACAATACACACTAAGTGAAGCAAGTTAATTTGTTAGCAAGCCTAAAGCGAATGTGTTACGTTATAAAATAATGCAATATTGAGTACTCAACAGTAGGCTATGTCCTTTTCTCCTAACTGGGGTAACTCAAATTTACCCACTTCTTCAATCTCAAAATTTAATGCCACACCCTTCACTTTCTTGGGTGGAGGATGGTTCATCTCAAAAGTCAAAATTGACCCTACTAGGTGTTCATCTAACACCGTGGACATATTGACACTCATCTCGAGCGAGGTCACCTTGGCATGAAATCTCTCCCGTAGGGATCTCAAGATTTTGTACTTATTGTGGCATCATCGATCTTGGTACCTAAGGCAAAGGAAGAGTTAACAATATATCGCACAATTTGGCAAACAAAATACCAAATGTTTCTTCCTTTTACATCCTCAACATCTCGAATTGTGAGGTGTACCTTTGGAGATAGGACATCTTGACCATTGTAGTTCTTTCATGTGAAACCATAAGAATATCTTATGCTTCATAATTCATTTGGTGTCATGGCATTGAATATCGCATTCAAGCCTTTCGAGTTCCACCTCGCCGATTTGATCTCGGTCTTTGAGCAAGTCTTCACAATAGATCTCTGATTAACCTTAATTAATATATAAATTAAAACAATAATAAAGTCGAATTAGTGTGATAAAATAACTAACAGATACCAATTAGAGTCAATTAGGGTTTATGCAGTAATTAGGATTTTATGTGTGTTATGTTTACAAAGTGTAGATTTAATGCAGAATTACTACAGAATGCGGGGAACCAAGTAGGAAAACATAAAAGAACAAAGGCTAAAATGTAATTTCCCAACAAGAAGAGTCAGCATACAACACAAGTTGCAAATTCCAGCAAAGCACTACCGTCCGGACGGTAGTGATGGCGTTCGGACGGTCCTTCTTGATGGCTATCTCCAGCTTTCCACCTCATGCTTTCCTGATGCCTATATATATTTGTGTTGCAAGCCTCCATTTGAAACAGGCCAGAACCAAGAAGCTTCATAGAGAAATCCAAGAGAGAAAAAGAAAAGAGAACAGAGAACAGAGAACAGAGAACAGAGAAAAAAGCAAAAGAGAAGTGCAACATGATCCGGTCCGTGATACACTTTAGTCCGAACTCTGTACTTTTACATTTCTGTTATATCTGTCTACTAGGATAGTTGAACTCCCACCACTTTTTGTCTCAACTGATAATAAAGGTGGTTATGTTTCAGTTGTTCATTGTGAAAGACATTTTAAATACTGTCTTTTAATTTCAGTTGTGATGAAAACTACCCACACTCCTTGCCTGTCTGTAGCAATGGGGCGTGAGTAGTTCCGTATATCCTCCAGTGAGAGGTAAACATATGTACAATACTATTTAGATTATGGAAATGTTGATATCTTATTTATATTTTATTTATCTATGTATTATATGCTTAATGCATGATACAGTGATGTGCATAATTTTGGTGTTGTACCTTGAATTATGTCGTCAGTGCATCATCAGACCCGCCGGTTAAACAACCACAGCGTTCCTACCGGTATGACTTATCCTCCACCGGAATGCTGAGGATGTTCTACTGATGTGTGATGCAAAACCTAAATGATCCTCATGAATGGCTTGTCCTTCTGGGTTATTAGGGTTATTTAAATACTATATATAACTATATTGATGTTCTAACAACCACGGCATTCCTACCAGTATGACTTGTCCTCCACTGGAATGCTGAGTATATTTAACTAATATATATATATTACATATGACCTATTGGGTAATTCAAGTATTCCTCATGCATGGCTTGTCTTTCTGGTTTACTTGAATTAGTCAATTGGTACGTCTATAACCAGCTTTCCTAAGAAGTTGCTGTTATGTTATAATACCACCAATTAACCTAAGACATGGCTGTGAGATCAAGTGAATAACTCAAGTATTCCTCATGAATGGTTTGTCCTTCTGGTTTGCTTGGGTTAATCAATTGACATGAATATAACCAATTAGCCTAAGAAGCGACTGTGTTATGATTCATTACCCCCAGCTAGCCTAAGAAGCGGTTGTGCTATGGTTTATATACATCAGACCAACTAGTTGACTTGCCAATAAAATGGGAGTTAATCTTTGTACGGTAGCATTTCCAGTATTTAACTAGGATAATGCATATGGAATCCTTAAACTGAAGGATACGTTTTTTTATTGTCTTAATCTATCTGCACATTTACATTTCTTAGACTAGTTATCAATCTAAGCTCACATCACATGCTGTCCTATTTAACTTAGCAACTTGACTATTTAATTTTGTTTCCAAATTATTAAAACTCTTCGTGGGATCGATACTTGGACTAAAAACCGAGAAAACTAGAATTCGACCACTTATACTTGGGTGTATAATATTAATTCGATCACGAAAAAGTGTGAATCAAGTTTTTGGCACCATTGCCGGGGAGTTATAGTAATTTGAAATTAGATAAAATACAAAAGTTGTTTAGTTGTATTATATGTATATAAAGTATATTTTCTTTTTTTATTTATGTCTGTTCATTCATCAGTAGGATATGTAAATCAATCATCTCGTTCGTCTTCATCATCTTCATCTACTCAAGAATCATTTGAACTAAGTATGGCTAGAAACGTACCTAGTGAAGAACAACTTAGAGAACAGGAAGTAGTTCAAAATATTCACCATTAAGAGAATATCTACATCCAACACAAACTAATGTCCCATCATGTTTTACTTTTCCAACAGATGTTCCAAACCTTAATATTAAGCCAAGAACAATACAATTGTTACCACAGTTCCATAGTCTAGAAATTGAAAACCCTTATGTTCATATGAAAGATTTTGAAGAAGTCTGTGGAACTTTGCAAGATAATTCTGAAATGGTCAAATTAAAACTATTTCCTTTTTCTTTAAAAGACAAAGCAAAATAGTGGCTTAGCTCTTTAAGAGCCAATTCAATCACAAACTGGCAAGCTTTACAAGCCGAGTTCTTTAAAAAGTTTTTTCCTATACATCGTACAAATACATTAAGATGTCAAATAATGAACTTTTCTGTAAAATAAGGGAAACTTTTAATCAATGTTAGGAAAGATTTAAAGATCTTCTCCAAGCTTGTCCACATCATGCATTTGAAAATTGGACTTTAGTTGGTTTCTTTTATGATGCTCTTCCACCGACAATGTGACAATTTGTTGAAATGATGGCGCAAGGGGAATTTATGAGTGAAAACCCTGAAGAAGCATTTATATTTTTTGATACTATTTCTGAGAGTTCCCAGATGTGGGACTCGACTTCTTCAAACATAACAGAAACTAAGCCATCTATATCAAAAGAGGAAAATATGTGTTAAAAGATGATGATGATTTAAGAGCTAAAATGACAAGTTTATCTCAAAAAATGGAAGCTTTAGAGATGAAAAACATAAAACAAGTAGCTGTTATATCAACTACTGATCAAATATGTGAAATTTGTGCGTTGTCAGGACATCCTGCAGTAGAATGTCCAACTATACCTGCATTCAAAGAAGTTTTAATTGAACAATCTAATGTTGTTCAACTTATAATAATAAGCCTTATCTGAATCCATATTCTGAAACTTACAACCCAGGATGGAGAAATCATCCAAATTTTAGTTGGAGAAATACACAACCTACAAATCAAACTCAAGGTCCACCACAACCACAAAATCAACAACAATATTAGCCATATCAACCCACACAAAGAAGAACTCTAGAAGATACAATGAATCGATTTATTCAAAGTCAAATAAATTTCAATACTCAAACAAATCAAGCATTTAATGACTTTAAAGCTCAAACATCTCAGAGTATTGAAGATATTAAGAGTCATCTAGCTAAGTTGACTCAGTCTCTTAGTATGCTAGAGAAAGGAAAATTTTCATCTCAACCAAAACCTCTGCAAAGTCAGAGTCAAGCTAATGCAGTGTCATCTGAACCTTCCCCAAGTCAAATACAAGCAATTACAACATTAAGAAGTGGAAAATCATTAACAAAACTATTAAATTTAAAATTTCAAAGAAAATACGGAAGGAAATTCTTGTTAATGAACCATTGGAACCTGAACCTTTAATTGAAAAACAATCAGAAATACAAAAGGAAGATCAACCATGTCCTATTTCATTACCTTTTCCTCAAAGGGTCAAGAAACTCTTAGCTGAAAAAGATCAATCTGAAATTTTTGAGCTATTCAAACAAGTCAAAATTAATATTCCTTTGTTAGATGCTATTAAACGAGTTCCATCTTATGCAAAATTTTTAAAAGATCTTTGCACAATAAAAAGAAGAACAAATGAACCAAAGAAAGCATTTTTAACTGAACAAGTTAATACTATAATACAACATGATGTTGTTCTTAAGTACAAAGATCCGGGTAGTCCTACAGTCTCATGCATCATTGAAAATTTCCAAATCAAAGAAACTCTACTAGATCTTGGATCCAGTTGTAATTTAATGTCATATGCGGTCTACACACAATTAGGACTAAGTGAGCTGAAACCTACAAATGTCACACTTCAACTAACAGATCGATCAATAAAAACTCCAAGAGGAACTGTGGAAGATGTTATTGTCCAAGTTGATCAATTCTATTTTCTAACAAATTTTATTGTTATAGACACTGAACCAATTTATTATGAATGTGTATCCATACCTTTGATTTTAGGTCGACCATTCCTAGCTACATCAAATGCATTGATTAATTTTAGGAATTGAGTCATGAAACTTTCATTTGGAACTATGACTTTGGAATTAAATGTCATTAATAGTGCTAAACAACCTAGAGAAGAAGATGAAATGTATGAAATAAATTGTGTTGAAACATTAACCCAAAATTTCTTTGAAAAGGTTTTTCTTGAAAAAGACTTGAACACAGTAAAATCTATATTTGAAAATGAATTAGAAAATCTGGAAAATCCAAAAAGTGAAAATCTATTATTTAAACTTGAAAACTCCAATGTTAAAATCTTTAAACTAGATTTAAAACCATTTCCAGCCAATCTAAAATATGTTTTTCTAGAGAAAAGTAAAATTCATCATGTAATTATATCATCGAATTTATCTGAAAGTCAAGAAAAAGAATTAACAGAAATATTGAAAAATCATCAAAGTGTTCTTGGATGGACTATAGCTGATATAAAAGGTATAAGCCCACTTATGTGTACTCATTGTATATATTTAGAAGAAAATGCTAAACCATCTCGTCAAATGCAAATAAGATTAAATCCACACTTGAAAGAAGTAGTTCACAATGAAGTACTTAAACTATTAGATGTAAATATTATCTATCCTATATCTGATAGTAAATGGGTTAGTCCTACACAAGTAGTCCCAAAAAAATTGGGTGTTACTGTAATACAAAATAAAGAAAATGAATTAGTCCCAATGCGTACAGTCACAGGATGGCGTGTATGTATTGACTATCGAAAACTAAATTCACTCACCATAAAAGATCACTTTCCATTACCTATTCTTGATCAAGTGTTAGAAAGAATAGTTGGTCATGCATACTATTGTTTTCTAGATGGATACTCTGGTTATAATCAAATTGAAATTACAATAGATGATCAAGAAAAAACTACATTTACATGTCCTTTTAGCACTTTTGCATACAAAAGAATGCCTTTTGGACTATGTAATGCGCTAGCTTCTTTTCAATGTTGTATGTTAAGTATATTCAGTGATATGGTAGAACGATATCTAGAAGTCTTTATGAATGAGTTTTCAGCAGATGGAGATTCATTTCAAATATGTCTAGAAAATCTTGAAAAAGTCCTAATTCGATGTGAAGAAACAAACCTTGTTTTAAATTAAAAAAATGTCGTTTTATGGTTACACAAGGTATTGTTCTAGGCCATAAAGTATCTATGATAAATCAAAAATTGATCTAATAGCTAATCTGCCCTCACCAAAAATAGTAGAAGATATTCACTCATTTCTAGGTCATGCAGGATTTTACAGAAGATTCATAAAAAAATTTAGTTTAATAGTCAAACCTATATGTAATCTGCTATGTCAAGATATCATATTTAACTGGAATGAAGCATGTCAACTATCATTTCATAAATTAAAAAATATGCTTATTTCTGCACCTATTATGCAACCCCCTGACTGGTCGTTACCTTTTGAAATAATGTGTGATGCAAGTGATTATGCGGTAGGAGCTGTACTAGGGCAAAGAAAAGAGAAAAAACCTTATATTATATACTATGCAAGTAAAACTCTAAATGATGCACAAATAAACTATTCAACTATAAAAAAAGAATTACTTATTGTTGTATTTGCATTAAATAAATTTCGTTCATATCTGGTTAGATCATCAATCGTTATATTTACCGATCATGCAGCTTTAAAATACCTAATTACAAATAAAGATGCTAAACCACGTCTTCTATGTTGGATATTATTACTACAAGAATTTGATTTAATCATTAAATATAAGAAAGGAGTCGAAAATGCGGTAACAGATCACTTGTCAAGATTAAACTATGAAATAAAAGAAGAACCAACTCCAATTAAAGAAACTTTTTCAGAAGAACAACTATTTGCAATAATAGAAGTACCATGGTATGCATATATAGCTAATTAGTTAGACTCTGGTACTATTCCCTCTAATTATACCTGGTCTGATAAGAATAAATTTTTGAGTGAAGTACGTAACCTTTTCTGGGAAGATCCTTATCTGTTTAAATATTGTAAAGATCAAATTATAAGGCGTTGTGTACCTAATCATGAAATAGGTCAGGTAATTCAGTTTTGTCATTCCGAAGCTTGCGGAGGTCATTTTGCTTCAAAGAAAACTGTTGCTAAAATTTTGCAATGTGAATTTTATTGGTCAACTCTTTTTAAAGATGTTCATGTCTTTTTTTAAAATTGTGACAGATGTCAAAGAATGAGAAATATTTCGAAAAGAAATATGATGTCGTTAAACCCTATTTTAACTATCAAATTTTTTTATTGTTGGGGCATCGATTTTATGGGTTCATTCCCCCATCGTTTGGATATATGTATATTTTGGTTGCAGTCGACTATGTCTCTAAATGGGTAGAGGCAATTCCATGTAGAAATAATAATCACAGAACAGTGATCAAGTTTTTGAAAAAAAATATTTTGTCCAGATTTAGAATTCCTCGAACCATTATAAGTGACAGTCGATTATATTTTTGTAATAAAGTTTTTGAAAATCTTATGAAAAAATATTCAATTTCACATAAAATATCCACTCCATACCATCTACAAATAAGTGGACAAGCTGAATTAGCTAATAGGGAGATAAAATACATTTTAGAAAAAAATAGTAAATCTAGATTGTAAAGATTGGTCATTAAGGTTGACTGATATGCTTTGGGCTTACCGTACTGCATATAAAACTATTTTAGGGATATCTCCTTATCGGTTAGTATATGAAAAACCATGTCACTTGCCTGTAGAATTAGAACATCGTGCACATTGGGCAATCAAAATAATGAATTTTGATATAGACAAAGCTGGAATAGCTCGTAAACTTCAAATAAATGAATTAGAGGAATGAAGAAATGAAGCCTATGAAAATACAAAAATTACTAAATCAAGAACAAAAATTTTTCATGATAAAAATATCATGCGAAAATCTTTTCAACCATCTCAAAAAGTGCTATTATATAATACAAAATTTTGTTTATTCCCTGGAAAATTAAGATCAAGATGGACATATTCTTATATTGTCAAGCAAGTTTTTGATTATGGAGCAATTGAAATTGAAAATCCATTAACTAAAAATATCTTTAAAGTCAATGGTCAAAGACTTAAACCATAATATGATGGATTTACTCAAGAAATAACTTATGTACAACTTTTTGATCCTGTTTATATTGATGTGTAATTCTCAATGAAAATTACTAATGAATTGTAATTTATTTGACAGAGTATCTTCTGAGTAACAGTTAGATATCCCAATTGGTGACAAAAGATTGTCAGATTTCCTTATCCATGTTAACTATCACTGTTTTCACATTTCATATCATGTTTAAATTAGGTTGGGGAGGAAGAATGTAATTTTAGTATTCATAGTTAAAGTACTTATTTTGTTTTGATATTAATGTCGAATTTGTCTTTGTGACTGGCAGATATTAAAGAACCAGATAGAGAGTCATATAAGAAAAAAAACAAAACCCCTTAGTTAAATTAGTTTATGTACAATGGATGAAAAACTATTTTGGCTTAAGTTTAATTCTACTGCGTCATCTTCCAAAAGATATTCATGCATTGATCATGAAAAAAGCCAGAAGAGTCAGAAATTTAGAAATTTTCGAAAGCCAAGCCCGACCCCTGTGTGGAAAAAGTACATTTGCAAAACATCAAAGAGCCAATCGTCTCGGTGGTTGTGTCCAATGTGGTCATTTACAACATTTAAGACAATATAATTAGTGTGCGGAATCAATTTCAGGTCGAGCGTTAGATCGTTTATGGTGGATTAGGTATGGGCAAAGTAAGGATTATCCTAAGGCGTCATCCTATTCTACCCCAATGTTAACAAGATATGTAAAAAATAAAGTTAACCGTGTCACTGGTAATATTGATCCAGATAGTTTTGACCCTAAAACAGTATGATCATAATTTTTGGAAGAATTGTTCATACTTGTAAATATTTGTAAATAAAAAATTAAGTTAAGATTTATAAATATTTGTAAATAAAGAGTTATAAGAATTTGTAAATAAATGTAAATAACTATAAATTAATTAGGAAATGTAGTAAATATGAAATAACAAATAAAATAAATAAAAACCCACCAATTTTTGTGGCAAGAAAAATAGTGGTTAGCAATGTTTAGTAGAATATAAAAAATTATTGCAAGAAATTAAAGAAACAAATTGCAAGAAATAAGGAAATTGTCAGCACGTCACACAAAGTAAAGAAAAACCCGAAAAGCAGCATCGTCCGGATGGTGGGCTAGGCGTCTGGACGGTAGTGCTTTATTTATATACAGCCACATGCAACTGACAGATCATTTCTGCACTCCAAGAACATCAAAATTCCAAAAGAAAAAGCTCTCAAATCTGCTATACTCAGTCATTTTTCTTCAAATCTGTTCTGATTATTCTCTTACCCATTGCATTTTGAAGATATCTACCGATAGGAAACAAAAGAAATGGAGCAGTTACTAAGAAATCAATAAACAAATGGATTCAAGATGAAGAACGAGAGGACCTTCGAGTCAGCCACAAAGAGATCAACCCGAGCAACCTTAAGCACCTCCACAACAACCAAGACCAGGAAATATATTTAACGAGGTGATATTTGAGAATTCTAAACAACAAGCCTAGTATGATGCTAATTTTTTGAATAAAACTATTATTTCTGAAAGGCTGGTTATTTTCGAAGATTTTGAGAACATAGGAGTACATCAAATTCTTGCAACTAGAGGATGGTTACAGTATGTTAGATTATATGTTCCTGCTTATGACTGTTTAGTCCAAGAATTCTATAGTAATGCTGAGATTATTGGGGAAAGACTATTGCGAGTATTTGTACGGGGTATTATTTTTCAAGTAACACCGGCTACTATTGTCAAATTTTTTCGACCCATGCAAAGACCTGAAAACCCGCAATACCCATACACAGATTTGCCTGATTTAGATATCATAGGAAAAGAAGTGACAGGTAATCTAGAATTTGGGTGGGGCAGACCAAATAAGTATATTAAGAAAGAAGATTTAACTAATAAAATACCGTATTTTCAACTTGATAACTGTATACAATTTGTTACCGCATGCTCAAAAGAATCAAATCTACACTGAGCAAGCTTATTTTCTATATGCATTCGGGATGGGACATACCATTGATCTGCCGAACCTAATCCTGAATCAAATGGTACTTGTTGTAGATAGAAAGAAACCCTCACTTCCCTATGCCATGTTAGTTTCTCAATTGTGCAGGAACAAAGGTGTGATCATCGATCCAACATGGAAGACTGTAGACCATTCTGGCCCATTAGACAAAACTTCATTAAGAACAAGTCATGGAGGACAACCTGAAGAACAACCAAAGGTACCCCACCCACCACAGGAAGAGCCATTCCAAGGCCCTGAAGAATTCATTCCACCAGAACAACAGCAGCCACAAGAGGATCAACCATGACAGGACTGATAGACAGATTTTGCTAGGATTAGAGACTACTGTCACCCAGCTTGGTAACAGTATCACAGATATCAACAAACGTATGGAGGATTCTGAACAAAATCAAGCTGAAATCTTGAGGCTACTGAGAGAACGTTTTCGAGGAGGCCCATCTACTTCCTAGAAAAAACTGAAGATTCTACCAAAAACTCTGCTATCCGTCACTCAACTTTTTAATTATGCACTTGAACTTTAATTTGTGTTTTGCACTTATTTGCTTTTGAACTTATGTGTGTTTTAAACTTAGTTTGTTTTAAACTAATATGTGTTTAAGTTTGTTTATATTAATTTTGAAACTTATGTTGTTAAGTTAGGGAATTCATAATTCATATGATTCACAGCTAAATTAAATTTTTATTCTCATGCCTTCCAAGAATAATCATAATCTGATCATGCGGGATTTTCATATTTTAGTTGTATACTATCTTAATATTTTTGTTTAAACTTATTCTTAAAAGCACAACTAGATTTCTTTATTCTGGAGAATCTTGTGAAATATTATACTCTTTGTGTATATAGTGGAGATGTAAAACCTCTTGCAGATTTTGAACCAATCCTTCTTGGAGAGATATTCTACATCTACTCAAATCTAAATCTTTGATTCAGTGGTAAATTTTCCTTGAATAATCCCATTAGTTGTATTTTGATTAACACTTATTGAAATATACTGTTAGCATTGTCCTTAAACTGTCATTTAAAGATTATACTAATATATGATTTTAGGAAAATGATCCTAGGGCATCTTTGATTAAATCTTGAGCCTTGACCATTTCTTTTACAAAATTTTATCCTTAGTCAACCCTTACTGAGCCTAACAAAATACAAGTTCTTTTTCACAAAACCTGAAAAATACCTGAGCCAAATGAAAATATATCAAACCTACCTTTGGTACATAATTTTCTTGCACCCTCTTTTAAATCTATAAGATATAGAAAAGGTGAGATTATTTATATTTAAAAAAAAAATTCTTGGCTATTCAAAGCAAAAGAAAAAGAAAAACCAATAAAAAGTTGAAAAAATAGAAAGAAAAGAGCCAAGAAAGTGAAAAATGGAAAGAATAAATATTCAAAGTTAGAAAGAGGTGTGCCAAAATACTAAAGATAGCATTTTATATCCCATGACGTCGTTTCATAAACCTTCACTCATGGCCACATTACAACCTAACTAAAGTCCTTTTTGATTCCACAAATCATATATTTATATTAATTCTATCATTCTAAAAAGGAAAATGCTAATAGTATATTTAATATAGTGTTAATATTGTAAAACCCGGTAAATCTAAACTTTTGTAAATAAGGGCAAAATGATAATTTTGTCGTTACAGTATAGGTTAAAAACCTGAATTTTTCTAGATCTCGGATGACGAAATGGACCTCACCGTTAGATTCGTCTTGCAAAATCTAGTAACCACATTAAATTTCATCGAATTTAGAGATAGTCTAATTTTTTACGTTTTACGAGACGGTTGAGTCTCGGGTGACCCAAAAATAAAATTTCTAATAAAATTTTGAATGCTGAAAAATAATTTAAGGTAAATTAAAATAAAATTAATTTGAACTTAAACCAGGGCGAAACTTAATCGTTTCAGGATGAAAACGGATCTGAAAAAAAAAGGGTCGTGTGGCACGTTATGGGCCAACAATTGAGGAATATAAATAAGGAGAAAAAATTAGATTTTCACTCATTCTTATGCCCAGCCATTAGCCGATAGAGAAGAGAGGAAAAAGAGAGAGTGCTTTCACCTTCTCTCTACGATCTACAACTCTACGGTGCTCGGATCCGCTCGAGCCAACAACAAAAGTCATTCTCCTCGCTGAGGGCTACGCAACCACACCAAAAACTACGAGTTTCAGCGAAGGTTGAAAAATGAGATTTTAGAAAAGTGAGGATTTAAGATTGTTTTGGGTTCTTGGAGCTTCCTAACGTCGTTTTATGCTTCAAGAGGTAGGATTCCTTTCCTACTCGGATTTATTTACAACCTAGGGTGTGGTATATAGTGGGTATGTTGATAAATAAATTTTATCATTACCTATGTTGTGAAAATTGATGAAATGGGTATTGAAATTGGGTAAAATGAAATTTTACCTTGAAATGGGTTGTGAATTAGACTCAATATGATCCATGGAATTGGGGGTTATGTGGGCATGTTATGTGTTTACTGTATGCCTTGAGAATTAAGTATGTTGTTAGCATATGTTATGTAATAACATGCTTGTGAATTGTTGTCGAAAATGACATGTGGATATAAGTTCATTGATGTATAGCATTATGAGAAAGTTTGGTAATTATATGCTTCGGATATAAATTGCCTTGGAACTTGTTTGAATATAGTTAATTTTGCTCATGTGGCATTCATTACATGTGGGCATGATGTTGAAATAGCAATGATGCATTACATTGCATATGCACGTAGATATCGTATTTTATGGGTGTGGGTGCATGGTTGGCATCAAACACCATGTAGGTGGATGATGGATGGGCTCGGGGAAGTTGGATTGAATATCCGACTGAGTCACACAATTGCATGAAAAAGATTTGGGTCGGGGTAGTAAGAAGGGCTAGACTATCCCTCGGGTGAGAGACCCTGTATTTTGATACGAACTTCCGTTGGTATAAGAGCCCATAAAGTGTGTCGATGTACGCGGAACTGTTGGTGGTGGAAGTCCATGAATTCTGTGTCGGTTGGGTGATTGTTGGTGTAAGTCCATAAATACCCACCCCAAGACCCGGAGATTTTAGTTAGCCATTGGGTGTGTAACACAAATGGCAGGGGCTTGAAAGCCCAATTTTGATACTCACTGCATAGTATGGGGTGAAGGTAAATAGCCGGAGCTAGAAAAGCTCAGTTTTAATACACATTAGCATTGCATGTGTTGTGGAACCTAGAAGGGCTCGAGTAAATTGTGTGAATGGGCATCATCTCAATTCATGGCATGGTATGTTAGATTCCAACCTTCACTTGCTTAAGTGTTGGTTGGAATGATTGTTGTTGTTAAATGTTGCATGTGAACATTGCATATGCACTTAGGTTAGGGAGTAGCCTCTATAGGAAACATTCTACTAGGCGTTGGCTCACCCTATACGGAAAATATTTCAGGTACGAGACATACTCCGGCGGACGGCTTGCATACGAGGCCTCTTGGGTAAAGAAAAGCCGGGTTTTGGCTTTTGAATACAAGCTTGGTGTAAACTTTTGTTAAAATTCTATTTTGACATGTAATCGTGTAAATGTCATGTAATAGAACTCATATGCATCGTGTATAATGTAGAAAACTTCATTATACATGTTTGGGATGAATTGGAAATGAAAAACTAATGAAACATGAAATTTTGGACAAAACCTACCGGTAGCTAATAGGTAGTACCTGTCTAGCAGGAAAAACCTACCGGTAGCCAACAGGTAGTACCTGTCCAGTAGGAAAAAGCTACCAGTAGCTTACAGGTAGAACTTTTACCGGTAGGTCTAACAAACACCTACCGGTAGCTCTTCCAAAAATCTGAAAATTTAATATTGTTTTGCCAACCTTTTGAGCTTTATTTTCTTTAGTTCCAATGATACAAATGGACATTAAATGAGGTATATTGAGGCATGTTGGACCTCCGTTGAATTAAATGATTAAAGAAATATGGGTTATACGTGTGGGTTATGATCCTAGTTAAGGGAATACGATTGACATGATGTCGGGTCGTGCGACAAGCACGGGTACTTCTGTGGGTTGACGGGTGGTCAACGGTTGAAAAAGGACCCCAGTTTTAGGGGTATCATAGCTTGGTATCAGAGCCTAGGTATATGAATTACCTAGGGCTTGATGGGCATTGGGTTTAGGCTATTGCATGCATTATACATTTCATCTTATGTGCTTACATTGTGTTATATGATTACGTGCTATGTGATTATGTGAATGATATACATGGTAAAATGTATATGGAAAGGGACACTAGGGTTAGAAAACATAACTTTGGGGGTCAAAAAAGAAATTAACGGGATAGTTCAAGGTATAAATGTTTACTAGTGGGTGGTAAAGACTCTACTAGGGAAACAAGGAGAAAAATCTCAATGTTTCAAGTTTGGTCTCTATCATGGGATACTAAATAAATGCTCTATTGTTATCTGGCATGTGTGTAAATGTCAACTAGAGGGAAGGGACGTCGGGGTGGATGGAACAACCAACCACCACCAGCTTTTGACCAACAAGCCTTTTGTGGAGGCTATTGGTGCGGCGGCTGCTACGATTGCACAAGCTAGTACTATAGCTGCAAATGTTGCACAGATGGATGCAAATGTGGGGCAAGGAGGCACGAGCAACCTCCAGAAGTTCAAAGCACATAAACCTCTGGTATTCAATGGAGGGGCGCACCCAATGGTGGCAAACCATTGGTTTCGGCAAGTCGATAAGGTATTAAGATCTATGGAGATCACCTCCAACGCCATGAAGATAACCCTAGCTATGTTTCAGCTGGAGAGAGAATCCCAATTGTGGTGGGATTGGGTGAAAGACTCCAAGAACTTGGAGGCTATGACTTGGGTAGAGTTCAAGGAACTCTTCATGGGAAAGTATTTTCCGGTGGCTGCTAGGCATGCAAAGGCTCAAGAGTTTTTAGACTTGAAACAAGGAACCATGACGATGATGGAATACGTGGCTAAATTCACAGAATTAGCACGTTTTACCGATGATTATGTGGCCACACATATGGCCAAGGGGAGGAAGTTTGAAGATGGCTTAAAGTTGTCCATCCGAGGTAAAATTGTGGGTCTTCTTCAGTAAGACTTGGACTCGATAGTCACCACAGCTATGGCCATTGAGAGAGAGATTGAGGATGCAAGGAGCATCCGAGAGTCGGGTGCCAAGGACAAGAAGAATGAGGGTCAATCCTTTTCTTCTAGCTCAGGAAAGAAGCAAAGGACTTTTCCTCCACAGGGACAGAGCTGTGGCTATCAGGGCCAAGGGCAAGGTCGATCCACCCAAGGCGGGAAAAGCCCAGGGACTACATATCAGGTGGGTCAGAGGACATGCTTCCATTGCCACCAACCAAGTCATATGAAGCGGGATTGCCCATAGAGGCAAGGAACCCAGAGTTATGGGACGTCTCAGTCCCAGTCATCAACCGGGCAGCCACAGACACCCTACATTCTTCCCTACCCCACCATGGGCCAGGAAAGTCAGTACTAGTTCCAGGGTGCTACTCATGCTCCTACCACTACACAGGCGGGGACTCCGTAAGCAGGACAGATAGGTCAGGGCATGGGTCGAGGCCAAGCATAAGGCTCACAAGCCGGTACTTCAGGAACCTAGGGGCCTGTTTATGCCATGGTGCCATAGACTGAGTCGGTGGATCAATTAGTTATACAGGGTACATTTCTACTCTCTTGCTTATGGGCTAGGGTGGTATTTGACTCTGGTGCATCGTATTCATTCATTTCTACATCATGTGTGAGGGATTTGAGCTTAGAGGTGGATGCCTTGGAAGAGCCATTATATGTAAATTCACCCCTAGGAGCTAGGGTGTGTGTTGACTGGATATGTCGGGACTGTGAGTTAGAGATCTCGTGGATTCTACTCACTATAGACCTTAGGATCATAGACATGTCAAAGTTTGATGTGATTCTCAGGATGGATTGGTTGGCGGCACATCGGGTCGTCATTGATTATGATAGGAAGAGGGTCACTACTTATACACCGGATGGTATTTGTTTTAAGTTTCAAGGGGAAAAGCACGACGCTTTACCCCAAGTCATGTATGACTCTCGATGGCACAGACAGTTGATGGGTTGGCTTGCGAGCCTTACCTTGGAGGACGAGGTGAGACAAGAGTTGGGTCTACCTCGGGTTGTGTGTGAGTATGAAGACTTCTTTTCGGATGAACTACTGGGATTACCTCCCCAAAGGGATGTAGACTTCAACATTGAGTTACATCCGGGTACATCTCCTATTTCTATGACTCTGCATAGAATGGCGTCAGCCGAGTTGCAAGAACTCAAGGTACAGTTACAAGAGTTGTTGAACAAGGGGTTTATTAGACCAAGCACTTCACCTTGGGGTGCTCTAGTGTTGTTTGTCAAAAAGAAGAATAAGACCCTTCGCTTGTGTATAGATTATCGACAGTTGAACTAGATCACCATTAAGAATAGGTACCCTTTGACGAGGATTGACGATCTGTTTGATCAGTTGAGGGGAGCTCAGGTCTACTCCAAGATAGATCTCCGCATGGGCTACCATCAGTTGAGGATTAGGGAGGCGAATATCCCTAAGACGGCGTTCAAAATACGGTATAGGCATTTTGAGTTCACTGTGATGTCATTTGGATTGACGAATGCCCCAGTAACATTCATGGATCTCATGCATAGGGTTTTTCAACCTTACCTTGATCGATTTGTCGTGGTTTTTGTTGACGACATCCTGATATATTCCAAGTCTGAGGAGGAGCATGCAGATCACTTGAGGATTGTTCTCCAGATGTTGATAGATCATTAGTGGTACACCAAGTCCAGCAAGTTTGAATTTTGGCTTACTAAGGTGAAATTTTTGTAGTGTCAGCTTCGGGTGTATCCGTGGACCCAAAAAAGGTTAAAGCAGTTATGAATTGGGAGAGGCCTAAGTCAGTCTTCAAGATATATAGTTTCTTGAGATTGGCGGGGTATTAGAGGAGAGTCATTGAAGATTTCTCCCGATTAGCTGCACCTATGACGAGATTGACCCAAAAAGAGGTCAAGTAAAAGTGGAATGATATGTGTGAGAAGACATTCCAGGAGTTGAAGCGGAGACTTACTTCTGCTCCTATTTTGATAGTTTCGGAAAGGGGACAGAGGTACACAGTGTATTGTGATGCCTTGAAGGACGGACTCGATTGTGTATTGATGCAATTCGAGAGGGTGGTGGCTTATGGTTCTCGACAGTTAAAGAATCACAAACAGAATTATCCCACGCGTGACATGGAGTTGGTGGCCATTGTCTTTGCCTTGAAGGCTTGGCGCCACTACTTATACAGGCAACAGTTTGAGGTATTTTTGGACCACAAAAGTCTGAAGTATATTTTTACACAACCGGATCTCAACATGAGGCAACGCCGGTGGATGGAGTATCTGGAAAATTATGACTTCACTTTGCATTATCATCCCGATAAGGCAAATGTGGTGGCTAATGCACTCAGCCGGAAGTCATGGGGAGTCTTGGCTAGTGTGGCTTCCTGGGAATGACAAATGCTCGAGACTGTGGGATAGTTTGGGCTACACTATAGGGATCAGGCTCGGGACATTTTAGGGAGCTTGATGGCTACGCCTTCCTTACTAAGCATGGTGATTGAGTCCTAGAGGCAGGACCCCGAGCTATTATCCATCAAGGACCGAGTACAAGCGGGTACTAGTGACGAGGGTTGGGCCATTCACTCAGCTGACAGCCTTCGGTACAGGGGAAGGGTTGTAGTTCTCCAGTTAGCAAATTTGAGAGAGGAGATCCTTAGGGAGTTTCACTGCTCCCGATTTGCAATGCATCCAGGTGGCACGAAGATGTACCATGATCTTCGTCGCCAGTATTATTGGAGTGGGATGAAGAGGCAGGTTGGTGACTTTGTCAGTATATGCCTCATGTGTCAACAGGTTAAGGTTGAGCACCAGAGACCAATAGAGTTGCTCCAGCCCTTGGATGTAGCTGAGTGAAAGTGGGAGCATATCACCATGGACTTTGTGACCCACTTGCCATGGATATTGCGAGGACATGACGCAGTGTGGGTGATAGTGGACCGGCTTACAAAGTCAGCACCCTTTTTGGCGGTGCAAATGACCTCCCGACTGGAGGAATTCTATAAATTGTACATACAAGAGATTGTCAAGTTACATGGGGTGCCTGTATCTATTGTATCGGATCGGGATCCCAGGGTCACCGCCCACTTTTGGGAGAGCTTCCAACAGGCTATGGGGACTCAGTTAACGATGAGTACAACATTTCATCCCTAGACGGATGGTCAGTCGGAGAGAACCATCCAGATATTAGAGGACATGCTGCAGGCATGCGTCCTAGATTTCAAGGGTAGCTGGGAAGAGCATTTACCCTTAGTGAAGTTTGCCTACAACAACAGTTATCAGGTCAGCTTACAAATGGCACCCTATGAGGCACTTTATGGGAAGCTTTGCCATTTTTGGGTCTGTTGGACGAAAGTGGGAGAGAGACCATCTACGGGTCCGAAATTGATTAGAGACACCTCGGAGAAGGTGAATTTGATACGAAAACGTCTTCTTACGGCTCAGAGCCGGCAGAAGAGCTATGCCGACAAACGGCGGCGACCTCTGGAGTTTGAGGTAGGAGGTCACGTCTTCTTGAAGGTGATACCTAAGAGAGGAGTGGTTAGATTCACGAGGGAAGTTGTCGTTGAGGTTTATCGGGCCCTTTGAGGTACTCGAGAGGGTGGGTACAGTGGCTTATCGGTTGGCATTATCGCCAAATCTATCGAGTGTTCATGCGGTGTTTCATGTCTCTATGCTCCAGAAGTATACTCCAGATCTAACACATGTAGTGGATTGGGGTGAGATGATTGTTGATGAGGATGGGACCTTCGAGGAGGCACCGATGCGCATCATCATGGATAGACGGGAGCAGGTTTTGCGAGGCAAGACTGTGAGGCTAGTGAATGTGATGTGGCAGCACCGAGGCATGGAGGATGCAACATGGGAGCGTGAGGACACTATACGTACCAACTATTTGTTCCTATTCGAGGATGGAGGTATAAATTTTATGATTTTATGTATGAATTCATTGTTGCATATGGATGCGGTTAAGTGTATATGTGTGTGTGTGAATTTCGGGGATGAAATTCTTTTAAGAGGGGAAGAATGTAAAACTCGGTAAATTTAAACTTTTGTAAACAAGGACAAAACGGTAATTTTGTCGCTACGGTATGAGTTGAAAACCTGAATTTTTCTAGATCTCGGATGACGAAACGGACCTTACTATTGAATTCGTCTCGTGAAATCTAGTTATCACGTCAAATTTCATCTAATTTTGAGATAGTCGGATATTTTACGTTTTACGAGGTGGTCAAGTCTCGGGTGACCCAAAAAATAGAATTTCTAATAAAATTTTAAAATTTAGAAAATAATTTAAGGTAAATTAAAATAAAATTAATTTGAACTTGAATCGGGGCGAAATTTAGTCGTTTCGGGATGAAAACGGACCCAAAAAAAGAGGGTCGTGTGGTGCGTTGTCGGCCAAGCATTGAGGAATAAATAGGGGGAAAAATCAGATTTTTCCCCAATTCTTATGCCCAGCCGTTAGCCGATAGAGAAGAGAGCGAAAAGAGAGAGTTCTTCCACCTTCTCTCTACGATCTATAATTCCACGATGCTCAGATCCGCTCTAGCCAAGAACAAAAGTCATTCTCCTAGCTGAGGGCTATGCGACCACACCAAAAACGATGAGTTTCACCGAAGGTTGAAAAATGAGATTTTAGGGAGGTGAGGATTCAAGATTGTTTTGGGTTCTTGGAGCTTCCCAACGTCATTTTACGCTGCAAGAGGTAGGGTACCTTTCCTACTCAAGTTTATTTACAACCTAGGGTGTAGTATGTAATGGGTATATTGATAAATAGATTTTATCATTACCTATATTGTGGAAATTGATGAAATGGGTATTGAAATTGGGTAAAATGAAATTTTACCTTGAAATGGGTTGTGAATTAGACTCAATATGATCCATGAAATTGGGGGTTATGTGGGCATGTTATGTGTGCTTATTGTACACCTGGAGAATTAAGTATGTTGTTAGCATATGTTATGTAATAACATGCTTGTGAATTGTTGTCGAAAATGAAATGTGGATATAAGTTCATTGATATATAGCATTATGAGAAAGTTTGGTAATTATATGCTTCGGATATAAATTGTCTTGGAACTTGTTTGAATGTAGTTAATTTTGCTTATGTGGCATTCATTACATGTGGGCATGATGTTGAAATAGCAATGACGCATTACATTGCATATGCACGTGGACATCGCATTTTATGGGTGTGGGTGCATGGTTGGCATCAAACACCTTGTAGGTGGATGATGGGTGGGCTTGGGGAAGTTGGATTGAATATCCAGTTGAGTCGCACGGTTGCATGAAAAAGAATTGGGTTGGGGTAGCAAGAAGGGCTAGACTATCCCTCGGGTGAGAGACCCGGTTTTTGAATTCGCACTTTCGTTGTTATAAGAGCTCATAAAGTGTGTCGGTGTACGCGAAATCATTGGTGGAAGTCCATGAATTCCATGTCGGCTGGGTGACCGTTGGTGTAAGTCCATAAATACCCACCCCAAGAAAGACACGGAACTTTTAGCTAGTCATTGGGTGTGTAACACAAATGGCGGGGGCTTGGAAAGCCCGATTTTGATACTCACTGCATAGCATGGGGTGAAGGTAAATAGCCAGAGATAGAAAAGCTCAATTTTAATACACATTGACATTGCATGTGTTGTGGAGCCGGAAGGGCTCGGGTAAATTGCATGAGTGGGCATCATCTCAATTCATGGCATGGTATGTTAGATTCCAACCTTGACTTGCTTAAGTGTTGGTTGGAATGATTGTTGATGTTAAATGTTGCATGTAAACATTGCATATGCGCTTAGGTTGGGGAGTAGCCTCTATAGGAAATATTCTACTGGGCGTTGGCTCACCCTATACGGGAAACATTTAGGTGCGGGACATACTCCAGCAGACAGCCCGCATACAGGGCCTCTTGGGTGAAGAAAAGCCGGGTTGTGGCTTTTGAATACAAGCTTGGTTTAAACTTATGTTAAAATTCTATTTTGACATGTAATCGTGTAAATGACATGTAATAGAACTCGTATGCATTGTGTATAATGTAGAAAACTTCATTATACATGTTTGCGATGGATTTGGGAAGGTTTGGGATGAATTGGAAATAAAAAACTGATGAAACATTAAATTCTGGACAAAACCTACCGGTAACAGACAAAACCTACTGGTAGCTAACAGGTAGTACCTGTCTAGTAGGCAAAATCTACTGGTAGCTAACAGGTAGTACCTGTCTAGTAGGCAAAATCTACTGGTTGCTAACAGGTAGTACCCGTCCAGCAGGCAAAACCTACCAGTAGACAACAGGTAGTACCTGTCCAGTAGCAAAAAACTACCGGTAGCTTATAGGTAGAACTTCTACCGGTAGGTCTAACAAACACCTATCGGTAGCTCTTCCAAAAATCTAAAAATTTAATATTGTTTTGCCAACCTTTTGAGCTTTGTTTTCTTTAGTTCCAATGATACAAATAGACATTAAATGAAATACATTAAGGCACATTGAACCTCTGTTGAATTAAATGATTAAAGGAACACGGGTTATACGTGTGGGTTATGATCCCGGTTAAGGGGATACGATTGACATGATGTCGGATCGTGCGAAAAGCACGGGTACTTCTGCGCGGTGACGGGTGGTCAACGGTTGAAAAACGACCCCCGATTTTAGGGGCGTCACAAATATTCTTTCATGATATTATGTCAAATTCCACTTTATTCTACTAACCGCTCTTTTGATTACTACATGTAAGATTATTTGCTTTGTTCCAAACACATGTAGCTTGTGAGAATAGTCACTATAATAGGTGTGTTCTTTTTGCTGTGTATATTGCCGGAAAGGATTGACATCAAAACTACCATGAAAGAGGGTAACATTTCTCAAGTAATTTTTGAAAATAAAGAAATCATTACACACACACAAGTTTTTATAAAAATATATAGATAATATTACAACCAATCTATGTTACTCTTAGAGTGATTAGAAAGAAAATATTCTTGCAATGCATACTAAATATTGATTTAATTTTGCTTATGAAAAATATAAATTAGAACTCCCTGACTACTGAAGTTTGTAGCTAGCTTCACTGAAAATCTTCACAAGACAAAACTCGTCCACTAGGAATCACCAAGGAGTTTAAAGGCTTGTTGCATATGCTAAATGCAATCGTAAAAAAATCTACAAAAATGATTTTACCTCTGTTTGTATTATATTGTGTTAATAGTTTGTTTAAAATTTACTAGGGACTAGTAAAGTTTAAGTTAGGGAGCGTGATTAACCTTAATTAAAATATCAATTAAAACAATAATAAAGTCAAATTAGTGTGATAAAATAACAAAAAACTAGCAATTAGAGTCAATTAGGGTTTGTGCGGTAATTAGGGTTTTATGTGTGTTATGTTTACAAATTGTTGGTTTAATGCATAATTACTACACAATGCAGGGAACTAAGTAGGAAAACATAAAAGAACAAAGGCTAAAGTGTAATTTTCCAACAAGAAAAGTCAGCATACAATGCAAGTTGCAAATTCCAACAAAGCACTACCGTCCGGACGATGGTGAAGGCATCCGGACGGTCCCTCTTGATGGTTATCTCCAGCTTTCCACCTTTCCTGACGCCTATATACATGTGTTACAAGCCTCCATTTGAAACAGGACGAAACCAAGAAGCTTCAGAGAGAAATCCAAGAGAGAAAAAGAAAAGAGAAAGAGAAAAGAGAAAAGAGAAAAAAGAAAAAGAGAAGTGCAACATGATCCGGTCCGTGATACACTTTAGTCCAAACTCTGTACTTTTACATTTCTGTTATATCTTTCTACTAGGATAGTCGAACTGCCGTCACTTTTTTGTCTTAACTGATAATAAAGGTGGTTGTGTTTCAGTTGTTCCTTGTGAAAGACATTTTAAATACTGTCTTTTAATTTCAATGATAATGAAAACTGCCCACACTCATTGCTTGTCTGTAGCAATGGGGCGTGAGTAGTTTCATATATCCTCCAGTGACAGGTAAACATATGTACAATACCGTTTAGATTATGAAAATGTTGATGTCTTATTTATATTTTATTCATCTATGTATTATATGCATAATACGTGATACGGTGATGTGCATAATTCCGGTACTGTGCCTTGAATTATGTCGTTAGTGCATCGTAAGACCCACCGGTTAAACAACCACGGCGTTCCTATCGGTATGGCTTATCCTCCACCGGAATGCTGAGGATGTTCTACTGATGTGTGGTACAGAACCTAAATGATCCTCTTGAATGACTTGTTCTTCTGGGTAATTAGGGTTATTAAAATACTATATATAAGTGTGAGATCCTGGTGTCCCCCATCGGTTTGGGACGGGAAAGTTGTTGGGCTTATTAGTAAGCCCCACGCCTTACATGGCATAAGGTCATTTCCCAGGGATAATGGGGAGTAACAAAGCCGCGAGGGCCAGTGGGCCCAAAACGGATACTATTATGCTATGTGGAGGGTGGGGTGTTTCAAGTTAGTATCAGAGCTGACTCTCGCCTGATCGAGTGTGGCCCCTTGTCGTGCTCGTGTGTAGTGGGCGGGCAGGTAGCTGGCAAGCTGCTGCACAGGGACGTGCAACCCTAAGGAGGTAGATTGTGAGATCTTGGTATCCCACATCGATTAGGGAGGGGAAAGTTGCTGGACACAAATCTGTGAGGGCTAGTGGGCCCAAAGAGGACAATATTATGCCATGTGGACGGTGGGGTGTTACAAGTTGGTATTAGAGCCGACTCTCGCCTAATCGAGTGTGGGCCCCTGTCGTGCTGGTGTGTAGTGGGCGGGCTGGTAGTTGTCGGGCTGCTGCACGGGGACGTGCACCCCTAAGGGGGGTGGATTGTGAGATCCTGGTGTCCCACATCGGTTAAGGAGGAGAAAGTTTGTTGAGCTTATTAGTAGCCCCTCGGCCTTTTCCCAAGGATATTGGGAGGAACAAAGTCGTGAGGGCCAGTGAGCCCAAAGCGGATAATATTATGTCATATGGAGTGTGGGTGGTTGCTGGGCTTATTAGTAAGCCCCTCGCCATACATGGTATAAGGCTTTTTCTCATGGATACTAGGAGGAACAAAGCCGTGAGGGTCATGGGGCCCAAAGCGGACAATATTATGTCATGTGGAGGGTAGGGTGTTACAAGTTGGTATTAGAGCCAACTCTCACCTGATCGAGTGTGGGCCCCTGTCGTGCTCGCGTGTAGTGGGCGGGCAGGTAGCTAGCGAGCTGTGGCACGGGGACGTGTAACCCTAAGGAGGTGGATTGTGAGATTCTGGTATCCCACATCGGTTAGGGAGGGGAAAGTTGCGGGGCACAAGGCCATGAGGGCCAGTGGGCCTAAAGCGGATAATATTATGTCATATGGAGGGTGGGGTGTTATAAGTTGGTATCAGAGACAACTCTCGCCTGACCGAGTGTGGGCCATTGTCGTGCTCGCATGTAGTGGGCGGGCAGGTAGTTGGCAAGTTTCTGCACGGGGTGTGCAGCCCTAAGCAAAAGTGGATTGTGAGATCCTGGTGTTCCACATCGGTTAAGGAGGGGAAAGTTGTTGGGCTTATTAGTAAGCCCCTCGCCTTACATGGCATAAAGCCTTTTCCCAGGGATATTGGGAGGAACAAGGTCGTGAAGGCCAGTGGGCCCAAAGCGGACAATATTATGTCATATGGAGGGTGGATGGTTGCTAGGCTTATTGGTAAGCCCCTCGCCATACGTAGCATAAGGCCTTTTCCCATGGATACTAGGAGGAATAAAGCCGTGAGGGTCATGGGGCCCAAAGTGGATAATATTATATCATGTGGAGGATGGGGTGTTACAAGTTGGTATCAAAGCCGACTCTCACCTGATCGAGTGTGGGCCCCTTCCATGCTCGCTTGTAGTGGGCGGGCTGGTAGTTGGTGAGCTACTGCTCGGGGACGTGCAGCCCTAATGGGGGTGGATTGTGAGATCCTAGTGTAGCACATCGGTTAAGGAGGGGAAAGTTGATAGGCTTATTAGTAAGCCCCTCGCCTTACATGGCATAAGGCCTTTTCCCACAGATACTGGGAGGAACAAAATCGTGAGGGTAAGTGGGCCCAAAGAGGACAATATTATGTTATGTGGAGGGTGGGGTGTTACAAGTTGGATCAGAGCCAACTTTCACCTGATCGAGTGTGAGCCCCTACCGTGCTCACGTGTAGTTGGCGGTCATGTAGCTGGCGAGCTGCCGCACCGGGACGTGCAACCCTAAGGGGGTGGATTGTGAGATTCTGGTATCCCAAATTGGTTTAGGGAAGGGAAAGTTGAGGGCACAAAGCCGTGAGGGCCAGTGGGCCCAAAGCGGACAATATTATGTCATATGGAAAGATGGGGTGTTACAATTGGTATCAAAGTCGACTCTCACCAGATCGAGTGTGGGCCCCTGCCGTGCTCGCGTGTAATGGGCGGGTTGGTAGCTGGCGAGCTACTGCACGGGGACGTGCAGCCCCAAGCGGGGTGGATTGTGAGATCCTAGTGTCCCACATCGGTTAGGGAGGGAAAGGTTGTTGGGCTTATTAGTAGGCCCCTTGCGTTACATGGCATAAGGCCTTTTCCCATGGATATTGGGAGGAACAAAGCCGTGAGGGCCAGTGGGCCCAAAGTAGACAATGTTATGCCATGTGGAGGTGGGTGTACATGGCATAAGGCCTTTTCCCATGGATACTGGGAGGAACAAAACCGTGAGGGCCATGGGGCCCAAAGCGGACAATATTATGTCATGTGGAAAGATGGGATGTTACAAATTGGTATCAAAGCCGACTCTCACAAGATCGAGTGTGGGCCCCTGCTGTGCTCGCGTGTAATGAGCGAGTTGGTAGCTGACGAGCTACTGCACGGGGACGTGTAGCCCTAAGTGGGTGGATTGTGAGATCCTGGTGTCCCATATCGGTTAAGGAGGGGAAAGTTGTTAGGCTTATTAGTAAGTCCCTCGCCTTACATGGCATAAGGCCTTTTCCCAGGGATACTGGGAGGAACAAAACCGTGAGGGCCAGTGGGCCCAAAGCAGACAATATTATGTCATGTGGAGGGTGGGGTGTTTATAAGTTGGTATCAGAGCCGACTCTCACCTGATCGAGTGTGGGCCTCTACCGTGCTCGCATGTAGTGGGCGGGCAGGTAGCTGGCAAGCTGCCGCACGAGGACGTGCAACCCTAAGAGGGGTGGATTTTGAGATTCTAGTATCCTACATCAGTTAGGGAGGGGAAAGTTACGGGCACAAAGCCGTGAGGGCCAATGGGCCCAAAGCGGACAATATTATGTCATGTGGAGGGTGGGGTGTTAGAAGTTGGTATCAGAGCCGACTCTCGCCTGACTGAGTGTGGGCCACTGTCGTGCTCGCGTGTAGTGGGTGAGTAGGTAGTTGGCGAGCTGCTGCACGGGGACGTGCAGCCCTAAGCGGGGTGGATTGTGAGATCCTGGTGTCCCACATCGGTTAAGGCCTTTTTCCTGGGATAATGGGAAGAACAAAGCCGTAAGGGCCAGTGGGCCCAAAGCAGACAATATTATGCCTTGTGAAGGGTGGGTGGTTGCTGGGCTTATTAGTAAGTCTCTCGCCATATATGGCATAAGGCCTTTTCCCATGGATACTAGGAGAAACAAAAGTCGTGAGGGTCATGGGGCCTAAAGCGGACAATATTATGTCATGTGGTGGATGGGGTGTTACAAGTTGGTATCAAAGCCGACTCTCACCTGATCGAGTGGGGCCCCTGTCGTGCTCACGTGCAGTGGACAGACAGGTAGCTGCCGAGCTGCTGCACGGGGATGTGCAGCCTTAAGGGGGTGGATTGTGAAATCCTGGTATCCTACATCGGTTAGGGAGACAAAAGTTTCTGGGCTTATTAGTAAGTCCCTTGCCTTACATGTTATAAGGCTTTTTTCCTAGGGATACTGAGAGGAACAAAGTCGTGAGAGCCAGTGGGTCCAAAGCGGATAATATTATGCCATGTGGAGGGTAGGATGTTACAAAAGATCAACCTGAGCAACCTCAAGCACCTCCACAACAACCAGGACCAGGAAATATATTCAACGAGGTGATATTTGAGAATTCTGAACAACAAGCCTAGTATGATGCTAATTATCTGAATAAAACTATTATTTCTGAAAGGTCGGTTAGTTACGAAGATTTTGAGAACATAGGAATATATCAAATTCTTGCAACTAGAGGATGGTTATAGTATGTTAGATTATCTGTTCCTACTTATGACTATTTAGTCCGAGAATTCTATATTAATGCTGAGATTATTGAGGAAAGACAATTGCGAGTATTTGCACGGATATTTTCTTTCAAGTAACACCAGCTACTATTGCCGAATTTTTTCGACCCATGCAAATACCTGAAAACCCGTAATACCCATACACAGATTTGCCTGATATAGATATCACAGAAGAGAAGTTACAGGTAATCCAGAATTTTGGTGGGGCAGACAAAATAAGTATATCAAGGAAGGAGATTTAACTGATAAATACCATATTTTGAACTTGATAATTGTACACAGTTTGTTCCCGCGTGCTCAAAAGAATCAAATCTACAATAAGCAAGCTTATTTTCTATATGCATTCGGGATGGGACATACCATTGATCTGCCGAACCTAATCCTGAATCAAATGGTACTTGTTGTAGATAGAAAAAAACCCTCACTTCCCTATGCCATGTTAGTTTCTCAGCTGTGCAGGAACAGAGGTGTGATCATCGATCCAACATGGAAGACTATAGACCATTCTGGCCCATTAGACAAAACGTCATTAAGAAAAAGTCATGGAGGACAACCTGAAGAACAACCAGAGGTACCCCATCGACCACAAGAAGATCCATTCCAAGGCCCTGAAGAATTCATTCCACCAGAACAATAGCAGTCACAAGAGGATCAACCATACATACCAATGGATAACAGGACTGACAGACAGATTCTGCTAGGATTAGAGACTACTGTGACCCAGCTTGGTAACAGTATCACAAATATCAACAAATGTATGGAGGATTATGAACAAAATCAAGCTGAAATCTTGAGGCTACTGTGAGAACATTTTCGAGGAGGCCCATCTACTTCATAGAAAAAACTGAAGATTCTACCAAAAACTCTGCTATCCTTCACTCAACTTTTTAATTATGCACTTTTACTTATGCACTTGAACTTTAATTTATGTTTTGCACTTATTTGCTTTTGAACTTATGTTTTAAATTTGGTTGTTTTTGAACTTATGTGTGTTTTAAACTTAGTTTATTTTAAACTAATATGTGTTTAAGTTTGTTTATATTAATTTTGAAACTTATGTTGTTAAGTTAGGGAATTCATAATTCATATGATTCACAACTAAATTAAATTTTTATTCTCATGCCTTGCAAGAATAATCATAATATGATCACGCGGGATTTTCATATTTTAGTTGTATACTATCTTAATATTTTTGTTTAAACTTATTCTTAAAAGCACAACTAGATTTCTTTATTCTAGAGAATCTTGTGAAATATTATACTCTTTGTATATATAGTGGAGATGTAAAACCTCTTGCAGATTTTGAACCAATCCTTCTAGGAGAGATATTCTACATCTATTCAAATCTAAATCCTTGATTCAGCGGTAAATTTTCCTTGAATAATCTCATTAGTTGTATTTTGATTAACACTTATTGAAATATATTGTTAGCATTGTCCTTAAACTGTCATTTAAAGATTATACTAATATATGATTTTTGAAAAATGATCTTAGACCTTCTTTGATTAAATCTTGAGCCTTGACCATTTCTTTTACAAATTTATATCCTTAGACAACTATTATTGAGCCGAACAAAATACAAATTCTTTTTCATAAAACCCGAAAAATGCCCAAGCCAAATGAAAATATATCAAAGCTAACTTTGCTACATAATTTTCTTGCACCCTCTTTTAAATCAATAAGATATAGAAAAAGTGAGATTATTTATATTTAAAAAAAATTTCTTGGCTATTCAAAGCAAAAGAAAAAGAAAAACCAATAAAAAATTGAAAAAATAGAAAAAAAGAGCCAAGAAATTGAAAAATGGAAAGAATAAATATTCAAAGTTAGAAAGTGGTGTGCCAAAATACTAAAGATAGCATTTAATATCCCATGATGTCGTTTCATAAACCTTCACCCATGGCCATATTACAACCTAATTAAAGTTCTTTTTGATTCCAGAAATCATATATTTGTATTAATTCTATCATTCTAAAAAGGAAAACGTTAATAGTATATTTAATATAGTGTTAATATTCTTTCATGAGATTATGTCAAATTTCACTTTATTCTACTAACCGCTCTTTTGATTGCTACATGTAAGATTATTTGCTTTGTTCCAAACACATGTAGCTTGTGACAATAGTCACTATAATAGGTGTGTTCTTGTTGCTGAGTATATTCTCGGAAAGGATTGACATCAAAACTACCATGAAAGAGGGTAACATTTCTCTAGTAATTTTTGAAAATAAAGAAATCATTACACAGACACACACAAGTTTTTATAAAAATATATAGATAATATTACAACCAATCTATGTTACTCTTACAATGATCAGAAAGAAAATATTCTTGCAATACATACTAAATATTGATTTAATTTTGCTTATGAAAATATAAATTAGAACTCCCTGACTACTGAAATTTGTAGCTAGCTTCACTGAAAACCTTCACGAGACACAACTCGTTCACTAGGAATCACCTAGGGGTTTAAAGGCTTGTTGCATACGCTAAATGCAATCGTGAAAAAATCTACTAAAATGATTTTACCTCTCTTTGTATTATATTTTGTTAATAGTTTATTTAAAATTTACTAGGGACTAGTAAAGTTTAAGTTGGGGAGTGTGGTTAACCTTAATTAATATATCAATTAAAACAATAATAAAGTCGAATTAGTGTGATAAAATAACTAAAAGCTAGCAATTAGAGTCAATTAGGGTTTGTGCGGTAATTAGAGTTTTATGTGTGTTATGTTTACAAATTGCAGGTTTAATGCATAATAACTACACAATGCAGGGAACCAAGTAGGAAAACATAAAAGAACAAAGGCTAAAGTGTAATTTCCCAACAAGAAGAGTCAGCCTACAACGCAAGTTGTAAATTCCAGCAAAGCACTACCGTCCGGACGGTGGTGATGGCGTCCAGACGATCCCTCTTGATGGTTATCTCCAGCTTTACACCTTTCCTGATGCCTATATATATGTGTTGCAAGCCTCCATTTGAAACAGGTCGAAACCAAGAAGCTTCAGAGAGAAATCCAAGAGAGAAAAAGAAAATAGAAAGAGAAAAGAGAAAAAAGAAAAAGAGAAGTGCAACACGATCCGGTCCGTGATACACTTTAGTCCGAACTCTGTACTTTTACATTTCTGTTATATCTTTCTACTAGGATAGTTGACCTGCCGCCACTTTTTTGTCTTAACTAATAATAAAGGTGGTTGTGTTTCAGTAGTTCCTTGTGAAAGACATTTTAAATATTGTCTTTTAATTTCAGTTGTAATGAAAACTGCTCACACTCCTTGCTTGTCTATGGCAATGGGGCGTGAGTAGTTCTGTATATCCTCTAGTGAAAGGTAAACATATGTACAATACTGTTTAGATTATGGAAATGCTGATGTCTTATTTATATTTTATTTATCTATGTATTATATGCTTAATGCGTGATACGGTGATGTGTATAATTCCAGTATTGTGCCTTGAATTATGTCGTCAGTGCATCATAAGACCCGCCAGTTAATCAACCACGGCGTTCCTTCCAGTATGGCTTGTCCTCCACATGAATGCTGATGATGTTCTACTGATGTGTGGTACAGAACCTAAATGATCCTCATGAATAGCTTGTCCTTCTGGATTATTAGGGTTATTTAAATACTATATATAACTATATTGCTAGTCTAACAACCACGGCATTCCTACCGGTATGGCTTGTACTCCACCGGAATGCTGAAGATGTTTAACTAGTATATATATATATATATATATATATTATAGATGGCTTATTGAGTAATTCAAGTATGTGATTGGCTTGTCCTTCTAGTTTACTTGAATTAGTCAATTTGTACGTCTATAACCAGCTTTCCTAAAAAGTTGTTGTGTTATGCTACAATACAACCAGTTAACCTATGACGTGGCTGTGTTATGGTTTAATATGTACGCACTTATAATCATGAGATCAAGTGAATAACTCAAGTATTCCTCATGAATGGCTTGTCCTTTCTAGTTTGCTTGAGTTAATCAATTGACGTGGATATAACCAGTTAGCCTAAGAAGCGACTGTGTTATGATTTATTACCCCCAATTAGCCTAAGAAGCGGCTGTGCTACGATTTATATACATCAGACCAACCAGTTGACTTGCAAATAAAATGAAAGTTAATCTTGGTATGGTAGCATTTCTAGTATTTAACCAGTATAACGCAAATGGAATCCTTAAACTGAAGGATACTTTTTATTATTGTCTTAATCTATCTGCACATTTACATTTCTTAGACTAGTTATCAATCTAAGCTCACATCACAAGCTATCACATGCTGTCCTATTTAATTTAACAACCTGACTATTTAATTTTGTTTCCAAATTATTAAAACTTTTCGTGGGATCGATACTTGGACTTAAAACCAAGAAAATTACAATTCGACCACTTATACTTTGGTGTATAATATTAATCCGATCACGAAAAAGTGTGAATCAATCTCTCAAAGGTAAACCAAGCAGGTAAGCAAAAATAAGATATCCCTACTTTGTGTCTATGGACTCGGGGCAACCACATTGTGATACCAATTGTTGTTCCGGGATGGGGAACCCGATATGGATCTTTCCTCACAATTATATACGCGGAGGTCAAGATACTTAACCTAGAGGGGGGTGCATTGGTTTTTCAATTTTGACCCAAATTGATAATAAATTAAAACCTATGTCTACCACAATTACCTCTTCTTAGAAATATGAAGCAATGAATGTGAGAACCCCTTTTCAAACACAACCAACCCTTTAAATCATGGTGATTGATTTTGATTAATACAAAATTAATTCACTCAAGTCAATCTCATGGCGATCCCAAGAAACCCACAAACTCAATTGCACAACTATGGATGATATGATATCAGGAAATCAAACCATAAAAAATATAGTACAATAATCAATAATAAATGTGTGTGCTAACAAATACAAGTGTGTACAATAATCAATAAGAGACACAAGCAATTGGTTAACGCAAAAAACCTTTGTCGAAAAAAATCATGGAAAATCACTCCTAATCCACTATTCTCCAAGTCAATATACAAGTACTTAAGTCTTATACCTCAACCAATACCATGGCTAGATGCTCCTTTTCTTATTATATCTCTTCGCCGAAACTCCCTCTCTAACATTTAGCGTAGCTTCACTTGTACCTCCTAGCCACACGGTTCGTCTAAGCCTCGAGCGACTATGGGCATGCCAACAATCATCGGCATACGCACACCAATTGGTTTGTTCACCAACAAGTTCTTCTTCAAGTTTTGAGGATGGAAAGAATCACTAGTGATAGCCTTTGGATCTTAGGGATCTAGATTGTGGTGAAAGCTCTCAAGGTTGAAAGATAGATTTCTCTCTTCAAAATCTCACAAGAGACTCTCTAAAGGCTTGACCTAGATGTGGGAAAGTCTCTCCCTATTTATAAGTTTGAAATAAGGGTAGTCTTAGTAAATATGAAACTCAGATTCATGAATGATGACTCAATCGGTGGAAGGGCAGTCATAGGCGGTTATCGCTAGAGTGAAAACAACATTTCAAACATGACTATGGTAGGCATTCAAGCAACCATAAGATAGCTCGAGCGAGCCCTATCCTTCCCTAAGTCATAAAGAGACTACTCTAGCAAAGGCTAGCGAACATAGATCGGTCCCTATAGATTTTTAAGCCTAAAATCATGCAAAAATTTGTCCTCTTGAGCAGTAAAGGGTGTTGTTCAAAGAGGTGTATAATTGTGACTCAAATTATATTTTCAAAAATCATAAATGGTTTAGAAAAATTTTCTTTTAAAATCACCTAGGAGTCATAATCGGATCACTTTCAATTTCATTTTCATCCTAATCATCCTAAGTTAAAATAACTAAAGGATCATCTTAGGTGTCTAGATCATTAACTTTGTTCTAAGTATGAAGGTGCATACAAATGTTGAATAATATAGAATTGACGTTTGATCTCCTCCCTTCAATGACAATTTCGGATCTTAAACTTTATAGCATCATGATCATGGAAATGATTGAGATTTTACAAAGGACTCCACGAAATTGGTCAATTACAATAGGCTTAGTATAGAAATGGTTATATTAAGTTATAGAAAAGACTCGAAAAACTAGGAAATCGAGGAATGATGGGGATTTTTGTCTTACGGTGGAAAACCAAATAAGCCAAAATTGGGTCATACCCTATTTGAACCCAATCATGATGACTTTGCTTGCAAAACAGTTTCTAGACTCAACTTTATTTTTTTCTAGTTTATCCTGTATGTTGGGACAAATATGTCCTTCATACTTTTCCATTCCAATCCTCTTAATTCGCATTATGTTCATTAACAATCTTCTAACCCATTCAACTAAACCCAAAACTGGTTTTTCTCTTGCCTCTAAAATAACATTATTGAATGACTCAGAAAGGTTGTTAACCAATATATCACATCTTGACCTTGTATGGAAATGTGATCTTGACTAGTGACATAGTTTGATCCTTCCCAACCATTTAGTAGCATTTATTTTGTTCCCAATCTTTGGATCAGCCTTCTCAATCAGCTTCATGTAGTGTTCAAATTCCTTTACATTACTAGTTGAAGCAGCCTTCCAGAACAAATCCTTTAATTCTTTACCTTTGAATCTAATTTTAAAATTGTTATACATAGGTCTTAAGCAATACTTGTGTTCAGCTACAGGCATAATCACTTCAAAAGCATCTATTAATCCCTTTTGCCTATCAGATATAAATGTCCAACCAAATACATCACATGTTCCAATGTCTTCCATTAGCTCTTCCAAGAACCACTTCCGTGAATTACCACACTCTGACTCTACCACAACCATGGCAATGGGGAACATGTTATCATTTCCATCTCTGCCAACAACACTTAATAGTTGACCACCATATACACTTTTTAGGAAACAACCATCCAAACCTATAACTGGTTTGCAACCATTCAAAAATCCTTTCTTCTGTGCATCAAGCCTCACATATAATCTCTTAAATGGATGAAACATCTAAAGTAGGCCTTTCCAAGAACATTTTCAGTACATTCTTAGGGTTATATTGTTCCCATAACCTGGCATATTGTTCCCTAACATCCCCCTGCATGACATCCAATGCCTTTCTTTTAGCCCTGTAACATTGATGTGTGCTAACATTTACCATTATTGCCCTATGAACACCTCTCACAAAGTTTCTTGGTTCTAACACTGGCTCATCTCTTAACTTGTTGATAAACTTTCTTGACAAACATCTAGAATCTACCAAGTGATTCTCATAACTTCTCCCACGAGTGTGTTTTCCAGATATAGTCTTTATCTGAAATGTCGATGTCCTACCAATTGGAGAAGCATGAATTCTCCAAGTATAGCCCCACCTACAAATTGTTATGATTCTATTGTTTTCATTTTTTATCCACTTTAAGTAATAACCTCCTTGTATCACCCACTCCTTTAAATCCTCTCTAAAGATTTGAGGGGAGACAAATCTCATTCCAACCTTTAAGTTTGGTTTGTCCATGTCCCTTTCTTCATTAAAGTCAACATAAGGATCAATTTCTTCATCTGATTTGATGTCTTTACTCAATTTGTCACATTCATCCTCAACATCAGAATACCATTAGTCAGTTTGAATATTAACATTTTCATCATTTTTAATTTCTACATTTCCAGCATCAATAATTTCATTATAAGCATATGCAACTTCTACACTTTCATGCTCTGCAAATACAGTTTATGCATTTCCAGCATTTCTAGATTCTGAAACCTCTTTTCTAGAATTTTCTCTTCTAGTGGCAGTTTCAAGCATATTCTGTGTCATATTTCCTTGAAGTATAGTAAGACCAATCCCTGAAGTGCTTAGTATCATGGAAAATGTCATCCTCTCCAAGTCTTTCTAATCCTTCATTCATCCAACTAGGATCCCCACTGTCACTTGCTTCTACTGTAGGTTGGGCATTATTTGATTCTAAATAAGCTTTTGACATTCTAGGTCCCACCAACATTTCCCCCTTTGCAGAAATTACTTGAATAGATTCTTGTCCTTTCTCCATATGGACAACAATTACATCAAATCCTCTGTATGCCATAAACATATCCATGATTTCCTTGTCTGAATTAATACCAATCAGCCCATTGTCTGAGCTAAACCCAGGAAGTATGTACCAATTTTTTACAATATTAGGCTTATCTGAAGTCAAATCCTTAACATTCCTCTTAATTCAAACAATGGCATTTTATCTGGATTACGCTCGTATACTGTGTTCACTTTATCCTTCTTGTAAACAACACTTGGCTGTCATTCAAAGTATCCACCATGATTTAACTCAATATAAAAACAATTTTCCATTTTGCATGATTATCAAATATAAACCGAATAAACAATTCAACACTAATAAACAATTCAATGCTAATAAAAAACTCAAAAAAGAAAAGAAAAGTATGCAACTGGAGAACAATAAACAAATAAGAACAATTTACCCACTTAAAAAACCCCAAGACCCACATGTAACTACAAAACAACAAAAAAGTCTTGCCTCATAAAAAGACAAATATTGATTTGAAAATGATGCTTATTAAAAAGGGTTAATTTTATGCAATACCCATGTATTTTAAACCATTCAATATCTCAGATATGCGATGGAGATCTGTAATATACTAGAACAATTTTGCAATTCATGTATTTCATAGCCCATATTTGTAAAAATTAAAATTAACAAGCAGAATAATTCGAAGGCTTACTAGAACTTATGTTTACCTTTACCAAAGCTTGAACAACCAATAACAAACAAGTTCTTCAAAGTAGACACCAACACCTACTAATCCATTCTCGCATACCGGGGAAACAATAAGAATCAATGGAATCTCTTTGCGAAGAAGGGCGGTCTACAATGGTGGTCTCATATCTGTGATCTTCATGCCTCTGTCTCTTTTTCTCTCACTTTCTCAATTTCTCTGTCTATTTGACTAATTTTTTTTTCTTTTTTGGTCATCTATTTGACTAATATTGTCAAGAATAAATCTGTTAAATATAATTTGGGTATTATGATAATTTTATTATTCCATTAATGGTGTCAATTATTTCAATTTGGTACATGGCCACAAGAAAATAATGTGCATAATTTTAAATGTCAAATACGTAAGATACTTCTATCCAACACCACAAGGAGCTAAAAAACAATTACCCCTTTTTTTAATTGAAAGGTAGTATTTATTTCCAATTTCATCCTCATTCCAGGAATGATTCAATTATATATAAATCAGGACCAATGACGTGTTGAAAATGTCTCTAATTTCCACCGACGACCCATAGGACAAACAAACCGACACCAAGAAAATAGGTGCATGCAGATACTTTGGTCAAGTGAGGCCCCTTGTACTATTTATCTGAGGGGCGTTGAGTGTATGCAGATTCTATGAGAAATTAGGGCAAGAAGGATCCACATCGAGTTAAACTCCTTTTATAGCTGAGCAAATCAGCCAACTATGGTTACTTTTTTTGGCGCCAATTATTTACCATGATTAAGGACTTTTTGGAATTTTACCATCTCAGTCACTTCCGTCAGTACATTTACACAAATAAAGTTGAAGGGAGCAAATCGTTGAAATTGAAATGATAGGGAGTTGATTGAAACAAGACCCAAAATTGAAGGGGACATTTTATAAAACCCTTAAAATTATTCCATACTATCTTCAACCTTATTTGCCCAAGCAAACCATTAAAAGATCAAAAAGCATCCATTATCGCCTGAAGCTTCACAAAATCAAAACCTACAACGGATAAGAATATCCCCGAAGGTATCTGGAATCAACCCCTGATTCACGTACCAAAGCAACACGCCCTGTTCGTGCCACCTACAATGAGGAAGCCACACTTGAGAACATAATTATGCACTTTGGGGTCAAAGATACGTAAACGGGGTGGGGAAAGACAAGAGACATCATCACTAGGATTCTCCCAAGTATGTTCTCAAACATCACAAAGTACAGAGTCAAAAAAGACGGCCTAGTGCACACGCTCCTGCAATTGCAGGCCAGAGGATGGTGAGATTTACGCAGTCTCACTCCGTGTTAAGAGAGATTGTCTCCACGCAAAAAAAAAATAGTACAAATGCAATAATAAATATTATTTTATTTACTTTCGGAAAAAAATACTTGGGATGCCCATCATATAGGTCTACAATGTAACTTGATGCACACATAAACGGAGCCAACACGATTCACATAAACACACATGTAAGACTGCCATGGGCCCTATCACATTCGCATTCTAAAACTTTAGCTGGAATCAAGACCATGGATTAGAAACATACCTCACAAATGCCATAGGGCTCCAACAATCTCTGCAGAGCCACCATCTTGTCCAAATCCCCTGTAAGCTGGAACAAGTACCAATGGAAAAATTATTGGTATCATTATTCAAAGAGGAAAAAGAACACCACAGAAATAAAAAACAAACGTAACAGAAGACCTGTGTAGGTTCATGCTAAATGAATTACAAAGCAGCAGCACGCCCCCCAAAAAACAACTATTTGCCACTCCATGTAATACTAATATGAACTCTCTGATTCATATGCCATATAGTAGTATATGCAGTGTGCAAATACCTTTATAAAATAGCCACATGTAATAGAATGTTTGTGGCACCATAAAACTTTTTTAATCCTCTCAATTACCAAGGCTCTGCTGCACTATAATCCGCTACGACTATATCATAAAGCAATATTATATCCTATCAAATTGAATCGTCCACCTTTACTGCCCTGATTTCCATTTAGGTGTGCCATCACGCTCCTCCAACTATTTCACTTCAAAGAACCTTTCCGACTAATCATGACTGAATTTTCCCAAGCATACAGTAAGAGAAAGCCAATGCAACTCTTAGTAGTCACCTATTTTCTATAGCATCATCCCAGCTTAGAGTCGGGAATAAATAAAACTTTAGTTAAGAAGATTTAAAATCAATTTTGATTTATTTCTAGTGATTGGATGAAAATTAGTAAAGGAAAAAAAAAATCTCGTTCAATTGCAAGAACGTCATTCCCATAATGTAGCATCTTATCATCTGACATCTTAGGAGTAATAGATGCCAATTTTCTCAGATTTCTACTGGATACTAGTAAGAACATTCCATCTTACTTTCATTCTCCCCTATAACCTAATGGCACTATACAATTCAATGGATGACCTCACTCTTACAAAATTCTGCTCGTTACAGCAATGTCTATACCAACTTATGAGGTTATATGCAACATAAAACACAATTATGAGTTTATATGCAACATAAAACACAATCAAATTAATTAGCAGAAAGAAAGAATCAATCAATCAAATTAATTTGTTTTCCATAGGAAACCACAAAGCAACTTCATATAGCAGTGATGATTAATCGTGATTCTGGAAGATAACAATGAAATAGCAATGGAGTCAGATAAATAGCACCCATTGTATTGATAATATACGAAATAGAAGAGGTCAATAAGTGAGTTTTTTTTTCAGCAGAGAACAGTCTGAACCACGGGGCTTTTGGAATCATGGCTACCGTGCAAACTCCGTATACACGCAATCACCTGTAAACCATAAGCTTTGGGCTAGGACTCTTATTGGGATCCTCAGATAGAATCCCCAGAAATCTTTATCCGAGCTATCTGGAGGGGTTCAAGTGGTTCAGTATTATTCATGTGGCTCTAAAATCCGTGGAAAATAGGATCAATAGTGATAAAAAATCAGCCCCCCCCCAAAAAAAAAAAAAAAAAAAAAAGGAAGAAAAAGAAACACACATGAAGGAACAAAAAATTCCCCATCTTCCCCCGTTTCGATATATTTTCACACCATGTGCAGAGAACATGCTTAATTCTCTACTATCGAGAAACATATTCACCTCAAGGGTTATTGTATGGTCAGACACATCGACAGCTTTGGCTCTGAAAATGCTGGCAATGTCAAGAACATTGCGCCGGGCAGCAGCATTCACAGCAATCTTAATCAACATCAATTCTCGCTCAGCAAATGGCAAGTGGGTAAAATCTCTGACCTGAAAGTCACCATTTGATAGGTAGGATTCAGTTAGAAACCAGAATGCTAATCACATGGATCAAAAGGTTTTTCTCTGAGTACTTGAATGACCAATCCAGATGTATATGGTACAAACCTTCAATGCAAGTGGTATCCAAGAAAATACGCCAAATAAGGATACTTGAACATTACTTGACCATCCTGGGCCATCTAACTAGCAGATTCAATTAAATTTAAATTGGCCCACACTACAAGTTCACTATGATGTCTAACAGATATTGTCATCCCTTCCACCCAATTAACCACTTCCGCTATCACACCATTTAATACAATTTGGGCAGGAACAATATCTTTGAGAACTCAACATCTTTCCCAGAATTCAAAACAATTGAGTATACATCACAACGACAATAAATATAGCATCATCTCCCATCTTCCCACCAACCATGAAAAATAGCATTTTTTCCTAATGATGGAAGATTCTCACCTCATGAAGATCTACTAACTTATAAAGTTGCTGCACCAACTTGCTAATGGATTCATCAGTACCAGGTACAACTGTTGTAATGCGAGAAAGTCCCTCAACTTCAGCATGGCCAACAGCCAAACTCTAAAACAGGATATGTAACAATGAAGAGCATAAGAACATTGCAGGAAAAAAAACACAAACTATATCAAAGGAAAACTAAACAACATCAACAATTGAACAAGCATACTTGAATATTATATCCTCTTCGAGCGAAAACCCCTGTTACTCTATTGAGAACTCCAGGAGAGTCATTAACAAGCATTGATAAAGTGTGTGAGCGCAGCCCACTTGTCTGGAAGGATCAAGACAAGCATTAATATGTACTGCATCTAGAAGAAACTTTTGCAGATAAAGTCGATTTTTCTTAAATATAGGCACCACTTTTCAAACATGATGTCATTACACACAGAATTCAAGCCCACGTGTCTAAGTTCCATATTTAAATAGAGAATTGACAGATTATATGCTATTCGGAATTAACATATCTCAAGTGCAAAATAATTTAAATGCAGATAACGAAGTTCCAGTATTAAAGACATCAGACACTATATGACGGTGTTTTGATGTTTCAATGTAAAGCATCTGAAGAAGACACTGAAAACTTTTCATGTTGGACAGAATCTTGAAACATCTGCTACCAAGTTCACCCTATATTTGCATTACAACAGCATTTTGATAATCAAAGAGGAGATTAAGTAAAATAACAGTCTTCAACTCCATCATAGGTCCAGAAATTTTGAAATTTGGAAGAAACTAGAATTGCTTGAGCCATTCGAGGGCATTTGCACAGAATTATAAGAAAAGACCATCTCTATATTCCAGGCTCAATCCATAACATCATAATTCCTTGTTCGTACACTCTTTCATCCAAGGGGCAGAGGTTCCCAATTCCCAAAGGGTTTTTCCTACTTATAAGAGGATATGTGTACAACCAGGTGACTCTGGATGTCCTGAATGATCAATCGAGTGTTCTAAAAGGTATGAACTCATCCTCACTAGCAAAACAATCAAAAACTTTCTTGTTGCTTCCCCTGCTTCTCTTTTCAAAACACAAAAATGTCAAGAAATGACTACACAACAAACAAAATAGATCCATTGACCAGAACATTGCATAAAGAACATAATAGATCGATCAAAAAAACAAAATGTGTACAAACATGATCTTGTCCAGAAAACAAAGAAAAGAGAAAGGCCTTAACACCTCAACGGTTAAATTTTATTGGGTTTTCTGCTTGCTAAGCTGTTACATGACAAGTTCCCATCAAAATAAACTTGTAGAAAGTAAACAGACCACTTCTTTCTGGGATAGTTTTATATTCATTTGCTGATTGAAAGATGAAATCTTTAGCAAGAGATGGTTCATAGGATTTCAACCATGTGATTTATATAACCTGACCTCCTTGTGAATTGTTTGGGAATGTGGATACAGTGAGCTTGTTTCCTTTCTTATTCCACATACAACTATTTCTGGACTTAAGATGATCGCACTCTATTGGATATCCCATCTTTCAACAATGTGTGAAGGATGGCATAGCCTGCACACTTCCATCTCCCCTCTAAAATGATCCGAGTCTTTGGTGTAGTTGCACTATCAGATGGATAACCCCGCTCTTTTTAGGTGCTGTCTTAGAAGCATATGAATCAGGCCAATAAATTTTGAACCACAGGTGTTTGAGCAATAGAAGATGCATATAAAAAGTTAAACATCACAAAAGTATGTAGCATTTAACGCAAAAATTACACAAATGAAATGATCTAAAATTTGGTTGGTCAGAAAGAGTGAAAAACAAACTTGGCCAACCAGTTTTTGTCCACTATTCTTGAATCTCGCAAAGGAACTTGTTTACTTCCTCATGTAAGGTGATTTAGGAATATAAATAATGAATGCAGATGATCTTTTAGGTGCTGAATTTGACGTAACCATATTAAATCCTGAATGAATATTTTAGGAAGGAGGACCACGCTTTCAAAATGTTCATTTCATCTCTGACCTACACATCTCCACCAACTAAGGTACCAGAAACATTTAAATGTAATAAAATCATAATCACCATAGTAACTTACGTCTTCATCGTTGAGGACACCCCAGTGAGCATCAAGAACTTGACTGACTGAGAAGTCAACAATTGTCTCTACTGGATAAACATCTCCCTTCATAAACAAACAAAAATAAGTCGCATGTTTAATCCACAGTGACAACAAAGTATAGACTCTCTGAACAGTTAACTTCTCATCAATTTCCACTCTTCCCATCTTCAACCAAACAAGCAGCACCTAAGAATATTAGAATTCACCGAAACTTAAACAAAATAAGAGCTAAGACCACAGATTAAGATGGCACAGTTTCCAACTTCTTCTATCCAACGAATTATATATATAAATATATATACGAGCCATAACCGATACCTGAAGGCACGATGCAACATAAATTAGAGTGTCAAAAAAAATCAATCCCACTAGATCAAATGGCAATTTTTTTTTCTTTCTCTTTCTTTAATTACATGACTTGAAATTAATTTCAACGCATTACTTTTAAAAAAAATTGATAACTTTTCTCAAAATGCATGACTTCAAAAAAATATCAATTTGTATACATTAACAATGCCGGTAATAAACATTGTATTGAGCCACAGATTAATCAAAAATTAAATAATTTAACTTGTTATATAAATGGATGATAGGACAGAAATAGGCCGGAAAAAAAATACTAGCTATCTTATTCGAGAGATGTATGTATACACACACACACACGATACGATACATGAAACGTATCTACGAGTCATATCGTTTTCTTCACCGTATCTTATGATACTCGTTACATATGATACATTTCAATAGAATGGCAAAACGATACTCATAAGATCTTTTACATTTTAATTTTTTAGTCTACACAGTGAAATGAGGTCAGTTCAAAAGATTATTTTTACCCTAAACAGTCATACAACTTTGTTTCCTATACATTATTTGTTTTCTTTTTTGATTTGATCTCAATCAAACTAAGCTCTTTCTTGGGCAGCACCAACAACGATTTTATTGATGATTGGCATGGATGGGCTATGTGGGGGGTGGCAATAAAAGGTGGAAGGTTCTTTGGCGTTTCGCTTATTTTGCTACTATTTAGGAATACGAAGATTTTTATAACAAAAGCAAGGAGATTGAATGTTAATGGGATAGATTCGTTTTCATGGCCTCTTTTTGCACCTCGGTGTCAAAAAAGTTTGAAAACATTCCTCTCTTTTGCATTGCATCAAGCTGGAAAGCTTCATGTAAGACGTAGTTTTATCATGATGTATTTTCTTTTTGGACTTGTCATTGGTTTGGACAGCTTGTCCACCCTTGACTACTAAATGTACTTCCTTTTATTTTGATTTTTAATGAGATCATTGTTTCTTATCAAAAAAAAAAAAAAAAACTAAGCTCTAGATCATATTATTCTTCTTCTTCTACTTCTAACAGACAAAACTTTAGCTACATTTCGATCTCTGGCGTGAAGACACAATTATATTCCCTTCGATCTCCATCGAAAACACGAATCACACAATTGATAAGTGAGTTGAACTAATATTTGTATCACTTGGACACCATATATTTACATATTTTTTGCTATATGTGTGCGCATGTATATATATATTCAAATCGAGTATATCTTACGATACACGATACGTTGTGAAAAATGATACATTATTTTTAAAAATGATACGCATTCTGATACACATTTTGACAACTTTGTTCTCAATACCATAATTAATTCCTTTTCCTAATCAACCATGATCCATGTCCCTACTCTTAAACCCTTAAACCAACAACAGATTCCTCTAAATGGTGAGTCTAGTGATTTCCTATAACGGTGTCTCTTCAATTTCCTTCGACATCATCTCTTGAACGTAGCCAATAGTCGTCCATTTTTCCATAGAACCTATAGCTTTTTTCTGCATATCTAAACTCTGTATCTAGGAGTAATTCAAAACCAAAGCCCACAATGGAACTAATTAAAGATGCCAGAATCCTAAGTTTATTTCCTTAAACAGTCCTACATCACTGCTCCACTACAAGCAGGAGGATAATAATAAAAGATTTATTTTTTCTAGAAAATTGTATGAACACAAATAAAGAAAATTAAAGCACTATAAACCATTTTAGTAAGGTTATTGAGTTGAAATGGTACACCCATAACATCTTCTTGAACGAATCCAGCATAAAATAGTGTCAACAAAAAATTACTAGCCATTAGATTTTCTATCACTTTTATTAAATGCAAATCTTACCTTCCAAAAGGAAAATTGAATAACACCATGGAAAAATGGACCCTTTCTATATTATAAAAAGAAAGAATAAAAATTTCATAAATAGTAGAGGATTTTTTAATCCATAATTCACCTATGGTATGTGTTGATACTGTTCTTTTTAATTCTATTCTTGTTGAGAAAAATTAAGACTATGATACAGGTGTTATGCTTTATACCTCTCATATGAAGTATGATATGTAGGAGATATAACTCCATATCATTCATCTCCAACGTACAAAGAGGAATCTGGAATAATACAAAAGCTTATTTGTTCTTTGGCCTGACAAAAAACCATGACAGCCTGAAAAACAAGCACACAGATACAGGAGGGAGCCGTAAAGGAACCTAAGACCTAAAAAATTATGTTCCAATGTCAAATATATCACCCATCCACTCCCCATCCTAACACGGGGTCGAACTGAGCATGTACTCCTTGTGGGAAGTACAAAGTACCATTCTAGTTAACACAAAGTAGTGAATATCACCTTCATGTATGATTGGAAAAAAACTCATACTTGGCTACAACAAAGATAGCATTCAGAGGCTAGAGGATTGGATACCCCGACAGATGTATCAGATTCTCCATTCTGTGTTCTCTTTGTAGCCCGAAGAACAGTATTTACAGGCATTATTCCTTCAAGATCCGGATATGAAGCTGCTGAAAATCGCCAAAAAGGAGCAGATTCACCCAGCTTTTCCCTTCTCAATGCAATCTAAAACAAGGTATCAAGAAAGAACACATGTTTCAAATGACTATCCAAATGAGTAACAGGGAGAGAGAAGCTAAATGTTAAAATAAAACAATTCATCATTTCACAAAGTATTTAAAGAAGGACTAGCAAACCTTTCCAGTTCTTGCAATTTCTCTTATTCCAAACTTCCTTAAATTTCTTTGAACAGCAACCATCTTCCCTGGATCTCCAGTTACCTGGATCAACAACGGAAAAGGATTTCAGGGATTGTAAAATTATGTATGTGAACATGAAAGGACATACTGTCTGATCCACAAATGCCCTTGACCATGAGGTCCTGTTACATCCTGCTTATCGGGTTCACATAGATGCAAACTTTATAAAACTTGAGTGCTATATATGCTCAGATAACCAAAGAAAGTTTACTTACGAAGATACAAGATCACAATCTCAGTACTTCCCTCGGTATTTCATAATGAAGATTCAAACATTGTCAAAATGCCAGTAATTTGATATTGAAAGATCTATCTTCAGTGTGCAGATCACAATGCCTCTGCTGCATCCAGCTGAATTGTGAACAGATTGGCATAGGTCTCGCACAGGTAGTTGTACCAAGGCAATGAGAGATGGAAGCCCAGCAAAAGAAACAATAGGTGCATGTCTGGTTGCCCAAGCATGGTATTTGGTTGCATGGACCTTAAGGGCTCTAATTGGGAGAGCGCAGCTTTTGAAATGGTAAGAACTTATGGGACCTTAAGCGCTCCTACCAAGAAAACTGTTCTTAATACCCAAAACTCTGGTTTCTTGTGACGGAACCACAACCAGATGATCAAGAATCATTTTTCAATCCTTACCTTTTTACCCACTTTTTTTTTTTTAGCTAGACTTTTTAACTGTGATTACAAATATTAGAATTAACATTAATTTATGCAGCTCCCATCAAATTAACTTTCTTGCTTATTTTGATATGCATACTAAGAAATCCACAATCCAAATATTAGGAATTTATTAATACAAAAACAAATACATTTTTCACATATTAGTCATAGTGAGAGAACATAGAGTATCACGCAAGTAGTGGAAACTTTTTTTCTTGGGATAAAAGAAGCATTGTTTCACAGATGAGAACTGACAACAGAATCACAATATTGAGGACAAAATATGCTCAAACAAAAGTAAGGCAAAGTAAAATTCATATTCGAAAGAGACCAATAAAAACTAAAGGAGATTAGCCTTCCAATTTTGCTCAAAATCCAACAAAAGCAGGTCAGTGAAAGAACAGTCAGCCCATGATATGGTGCTGAGTTCGTCTGTTCGAAAAGATCCTACACTATGGTAGTACATGGGTAAAGGGAAGGCTCCCACCAATGTGTAACTTGGGGTGGTTTATGGCTGAATTACCCAAATTCAGCAAGCCTAATGCTGAACATGTATCCAACAGGAGTCGTAGAAAAAGAAACAAAACATCACAACCACCATAAATACCCTGAAATGCCTTCTCAATCTAGTAATCAGTGATTTTGATATTTCCAAACAAGCTAAGATACAGAAACTTCATTTCTCCCTAAAGGCAGAGGCAAAAAACACCTGGTCCTTTAATATCTCCGGTGTCTCCATGTTGAAGATAGGTTAAACATATAAGAGATCTCAAGACCTAGTCAGACTGGTTGCCCACACGCATACCAGAAGCCATACAACATGGCCAATTACCGACGTAGGCAATTTCTCAATCACAACAGGTCAATCAACTGATGATTCCCCACAGATTGAATAGAACGTGAGGAAGCCGTCTACATCTCAAGGAGGACAACCCTTGCACATGACCTAATATCCTCTCCAGCTCTCCTATTAACTTTATGTAACCAAGAACCACATTCAGAAGGAAATAAACATTCTCAAAAATAAAACAGTAAATCTGTTGGTCATGTAAGGAGTAATTTGTTTATTTGATCATCATTTTATATAGTTGACACAGTAGTTTTCTTTCTATGACTTATCCAGTCAAAGTTCAAAGTGCACCAGCAAACACCTCTATAGTCAATGAGTGATCTGAGATATCCACGATTCTTGCTCGAAAGATATCCACCAGCCGCATGACCTGGAGATTACAACTAAACAAAATAAGGTCACCACCCACCAGACAACAGAATTCAATGAAAATGACTAGAAGTAACTGTAAACACTCATAAGAGAACTTTCCATGATTCTTGAAATCACTCGTTACGCATTCAACGTTACATTACAACATTTAATATTCAACATTCACAGAAAATTGCATAGCTACCTCAGCACGGTAGTTCGGATCTGCATTGATTTTTATTAGCATCAATTCACGTTCTACCTGCGGCTCCTTCGAGATATCTTCAACCTGGTCAGTGGGTTGGAATGAGAAGTTCAAAGATTAGTTATAACAAAAGAAATTATTGCAAAATGGAGAGGAGAACAAAGGCCAAGCCAGATCAGGATTGCAGACATGTCTCCAAAGAGAGACAGAAATCATTCCAGGTTTTGCTCCTCAGCATGCCAGCCACATTTCCAAATTTTAAGGCTACAGCATCTGGACATCCTTACTTTTTCTTTTAATCATAAGTAAGAATGTACAATATAGATGGAAAATTGTCCAGCTCATATCAAAGGTGACTCAGATGAAGATTTAAATTCAATAATGGTGTTTCAAAGGGAATATATTATAACCTTCAACACATTCAAAAGTTTTTGAAGCTGCTCCATAACTTGTACTAACACCCTTTCAGTTCCAGACACAACTATAGTAAACAGAGCCTTGTCTTTGTTCAGACCAACCGCAAGGGACTCAATGTTGTATCCCCTCCTTGCAAAGACTACTGCAATTCGATTTATCATTCCACTTTCATCACCAACAAAAACTGAAATTGTGTGCCGTCTCACCCTGGATTGCAGCAATCAGACAATGATGAATACAAAATGCTACATCAAAATATGCAAATCTAAACAGGCATCTTTAAGAACATAGGTTTTATCTCGGTGGCAAATTGCCAGCTGGTCAACCCAAGCTCTAATTCCCACTCCCCCATCGTTGTGAATAGGAAAAAAGGCATCCTTAAGAAGCCACGGTTTTATCCTGGTAGAAAATTGCCACCTGGACAACCCAAGCTCAATACCCACACCCCCATCATTGTTAATGAAAAAAAGCAGGTATCTATCAAAGGAGGGGTGCAAAAAGCATACTACGACACATTTTCCAGGTAAGTAAGACAAATATATTAGAGTGTTATAAATATATTAGAGTGTTATAATATATTTTAGAAGAAACAATTATAGTATTTTGTTTTGATTTATATTTTTTAAAGGAAAAATTGAATAATCTACACTAGTAAATAAAATATGTTTTGATATATAAAGGAGAAAATAGAGAAATCAATGCTAGAAGCTGGCTCGCATGAGTTCCAAAAAAACATTTAAGTACATAGCAAAGGCAACATGGAAGGAAAAGTAAACAGAATTATCGATAACAGAGTAATAGCCGGAAGTTAATGTCATGAGAAATCAATGGAAGATGATTGAAACAAAATTGGGGAATGTAACTGACTCGGTGGCACATGAATAGTCTGTACCTTTTGATGCCAAGAGTAATGCTGCAGGTTATCCTTGTCAAAACGAGTATCAAAGGAATCACTACTATCACCAATAGGTTGTGGTTGTTGCTCCTCCTTACTAATATCCCCCACTGAATAGGTAAATGAATAAAAATGTCTTTTGACATAACACCTCTTCATCTTTTTTTTTTTTTTTTTTCTTTTTTGAAATCTCTTCACTAGTTGTGGTATTCTCCCACTAAAGAGATGGCTAAGAAGTAGGAAAAAAAAGACTCCAATTCTTGAAAGGTAACATCTATGTTAATATGCATTGTTTGAGATGGTAAATGATTGCACTTATACCCTTTGTAAGGAAAAATGTAACACCTCCTGTGTAGGATCTTTCTATCTATAATATAAAACAGGACGACTTCAACAAACCCATCCTACGGCCTCAATTGCACTAATCCAACGGCCACAAAATCTACTCATAATTTGAAATTCCTCTCTCACCTGTCATTCATTACTCTATCTATTCCTCTTTTTTTTTTTCACTCTCACACATTTCTCTCTCTATCTCTCTCATCTGTTACCCAACTCACTCTCTCTCCAAATACACTCCAGTCTCCCCCTCTGTTTCTCTCTTCCGAGTCACCGACACCAAACACCACCACCCACAAACCTCTCGCCCCCTCCCTACTCCATGTTGGGAGAATACACTCCATCCCCAATCACCATCAACAACGTCACCCACCACCGTTTACCACAACCACAAACACAAACCCTTCCTCCTTTCTCTCTCTATTTGATCTCTTCTAGGATATTCTCTCTCTGATCTCAAATCTTGATGCCGCCAACCAGCCATCTGTGAGGACCCCAATGCTACACACCAACATAACCAATCAACCACCGGCGACCAAGTATCAACTCTTACACACACTAGCCTCTTTTCTTTTGTTGTGAGTATAATGGATTGTTGAATCTTTTGTTTTAATCTTTAATTTGAGGTTGTCCATCTAATGAGAGGCCATTGAAGCCGCAAAAAAAGCTCGAAGGCTGCATTAAGGTCATATTTTCAACTCCATTAAGGCTCCATTAATCATGTATGAACTTTTATTTGTGTCAAATGGGGCTTATAAACTAAATTATTTCTAAGACCACCGACCACCAACCAGCTCCACCACATGTTCGACAAAATTCCTCAAAGAGCTATGAAGCCTCAGATCAAGCAATTGATTTCAATTGCAATTAGGTTCAACTAAATGCAGTTTATTAGCTTAACATTTTTTGTTGAACCACTTCATTTGTTCATTTTTCTCTTATTTGTTTGTTCATTTTACCATCTATTTCCTGTATTAATTTTTCGGTGGCTAATTTTTTTTTTTTTTTGGTTTTACATTTATTTGTTCATTTGCAGCGTAGCATGAAAGAGGATGTGGCAAACTTAACTGCCCAACTGATTGGAGGCCAATCACAAGGTGGACATTCTTTGACAGCTTGGGTGGAGCTATATTTTGCTCTAGTTGAATTCTTAGGATTTGGTCAATTATTTGTTTAAAAAACTGAATTTTTGTTTCTTCTATTATTTTGGGAGTTGTAGGGGTAATTTTCTTCGTTATTTTGGTTATTTGTTTTTTTTCGTTGTAACATGATTGCTATTTTGTTAAATTCTCAAATTTTTTGTTTTTGAATTTTCTATTGAGCTTTTTTGCTCTTTTGTGTTGTCATTTGTTTGAGTTGTTAACAGGCCATAGATTGTATACAACAATATCAATGTAATTGTGTATGTTTTATTATTCATGGTCGCTTCATTTTTTGGCAGGTATTGTTCTTTGTTTTTACATCCTTTGTTTTTGCACACTCACCCTGTCTTTACACACACACTCACCCTATCTTTAGCCTTCAATTTTTCTTTAGCAATTTTTTGTTTTCTAACCTATTACATCTCTTTCTTTTAAATTTGCGCCACACATGCACATGCACATGCACATGCACACACACACACATACCGAGAACACTTATGTATGCCTAATTGTATCACGAGAACACTTACGATATCTGTATTTAGAAATGAAGGTGTGTGATAAATTGATGTTTTCAGATGTTAGTTTAGGTTGTCTCAAAAATTTGATGGAACCTTAATCATTTAAATGTTTTTATTGAAGCTACTTGTGTTCTATAGTTGGGTATTTCTTTCCTTTTTTGTTGATTAACATCTGCTTTAATGGGTATTTTAATTCAAAAATATGCTCCTTCAAGATGATTGAGAAGATTGAGCAAAAACATGAAAGTAAGATTAGGAGTCACATGCTCTAAGCAATTGTATTTTCCACCCACTTCGCATGTCTCAAATGTTCCCACTTTTAGAAGTATGAAGGATGATGACCAATGTATAACTTAAGAGACATATGATAAGAAAGATTAGGGGTGGGAATTAGCAGAGGGGTTAGCAAGATAATATTGTTGTTGTTCCTTAATCTTATGAGTGGTTGAATTAGACTTCATTTTGCTTTCTAAGGTTGAAGGTTTTGTGTAGTGGTCACCACTTGCAATGTATGTCGCTATGGTTTATAAGTGTTAAGAATAGTAGGGTAGTATGTGTAAATTGTTAATAGTAAGAGGATGTATATGTAATTTTTATTATTATAAGTTAACTATAAATACAAGTGATATATGAGAATTAGGTTAAATTTTTAACCTCTCTTTGTCCCTAATATATTATGTTAATCCTCCAAACTTAACATGGTATCAGAGCTTAAACGATTCTAAATATATGAACACTATTGTGTGATGTCTATTGATCGTGTGATTTCTGTTCGCCCACTTGCGTCATTTGTGGTGGCTGTGGTGTGTGATAGTGTGATCGCTTGTGGTGGTGGTGTGGCTTCTGTTCACCATCGAGTATGGTTGTGGTCCCAGTTGATGTGGTGGCGTGATAGCTTGTGGTGGTGGTGTGGCTTCCGTTCATCGTCAAGTAACATTCTCCGTGGTAGTGGTGTGGTTGTGGTGGCTGTGGTGGTCTTGCTATTGTCAATTTGTGGCGTGTGTTGTTGTCGCAAACCAGGGGGAGGCTTCTTGGAACCCTAAGTAACGAAGAAGAAGAAGAGCTCCAGACTCACTTGGGTTGGATTGGATCAGGTCAAGCCCAAGACTTAAATTGTTTTTAAGTCCAAACTCGGTTCAGCCCATGGTTCAACTTGGACCGGATCACGGGTCAGGCCAGTTCAGCGATTCAGCTTAGAGCGAATCACGGTTCAGGAGTCCAGAGAGCCTAACCGGTCCGGTTCAGAGGTCTAGAGTCTTGCTAGTCCGGTTCAATGGACCAGCCTGGTTTTCCAAACCAGTTTAGCAGTCCAGTCCACTTTTCAAGCCCGGTTCAGTGGTCCAGTCCACTTTTTAGCCTGGTTCAGTGATCCAGTCCATTTTTCCAACCCGATTCAGTGGTCCAGTCCACTTTTTCAGGCCGGTTCAGTATTCCAGCAGCCTTGTTTAGTCGGTTTATCACTCCAGCAACCTTATTTGGTCCGGTTCAGGCCCCTAATCCATGGTTTCTCCTTTTTCTTTGCTTCTATCATTGCTATATAATTATGGAACCCAAGAATAAAAATGATGATAGTCAGATTGATCTTATTTCATCCACGTCCCCAAATTTTTCTCCTACGGTTCTACTTAATGGTCTCATGACATCTGTTAAACTCAATGGGACCAATTATGTTTTGTGGTCACGATCTGTTCAAGTGTTTCTTAGAGGTAAAAGCTTTAAGAAATATTTAGTGGACACTAGACCCAAGGAAGGTACTCCTGGGTATGATAAGTGGGAACAAGAAGATGCTCGGATTATTTCATTGCTATTGAATAGTATTAAGCCTAGTATCAGTTCTACGTTGCTTTATCTTGACACGGCCAAAGAGATCTGGGATCACTTGGCCACCATGTATTCTGGCACTGGGAATTTCACTCGTGCATATGAAGTATGCAAACAATATTTTCGTCTGGAGCAGGGTACTCTGAGTCTTGAGGATTATTACTCTCATATTTGGGGAATGCGTGAGGAGTTGAAGCTCTATCATCCCTTTACTACTGATGCAGCGGTTTAACAGAAGCAACATGAGGATTTGAATGTTGTTCGTTTTTAGTTGGTTTGAAACCTGAATACGAGTCTATTCGTTCTCAGAGATTTTGGGTGGCTCTACTCTTCTATCTTTACTAGAGGTCTTCTCCCGCCTGCAGCGTGCTACCTTCTCTACCGGTTCATCCAACACAGAGTCTGGTGTGCTTGCTTATCGTTCGGTTCTTATTGTCCTGAGTAGCCATAGGGACAGTTCCCGAGGTGGCCGTAGTAACCGTTGTGGTCGCGGTGGTCGGGAAGGCCGTACTCGAGGTCGGGGAGGGCGTTCAGGATCTCGTTCATGCTCTCACTGTGGTCGTGGAGGCCACACTGTTGATTATTAATGGGATTTACATGGCAAGCCTTCGGGTGTTACTAATCAGGTTTCTTATCAGGATGACACCCCAACTCCTGCCGCTGTATCTCGGTCCGCTCCTCCTGATTTTGTATCAGTTACTCTTACACGGGAGGAGTATA
>CAUOFW020000795.1:0-191795 GCA_963454935.2 Ilex paraguariensis
ATTAATGTTACTATAGTGACACTAATTTTACTATAGTGACACGAATGTTACTATAGCGATACGAATGAGATTGTTTTCTTTAAAATACTCAATATCCAAAATAAAATATTCTACCATTTCAAATAGTAAACACAAACTCAATCTCAATTTTCATTTACACTATCAATTGCAAACCTTTAGACGTATATTATATAATATACATATTTAATTTTCACAATAATATCAAAAGTTTGTACTCAGTAACACATCGACTTTTACAAAATATAAGATAATGGAGTTTTCACAGTAACATCAATTTTCAAAAGATTATAATGAAAATATGATCCACAAATTAAAAATTTGCAAAATTTTTGTAACGCCCTAAAATCCATCCTTGAAGGCATTACTATGTACAAAACATCCAGTCATAAGAGCAACTAAAGATAACCATTAATTAATAAACCATTCATCCAATTGAGAAAGAATAAATATTAAAGTCAATAAAATATTGTTATTGTCTAACTTACAATTCAAAACCAAAGAATATCTAGCAGCGGAATAATTAAACTAATTAAAACATTGTTTCATAAACATCTCTCAAACACTAAATCAAAAATAAAACAATTTTATTCTTCTAAGACAGGGTCCACATCTTAATTCTCCACTAGCGAATAATTAACTTGATCATCTACATACACATCTTGTTCTATACCAAAATTTGTAAGTGAGTTGTAGGGGATGAGCAAAAAACTCATAAGAAATCCCTCTCAAATTTCAACAAGATTTATAAAACAATTAAAAAAAGACAAGTCCCTTTTGAAAATAGCATATATAAATTTTTGAAAGTAAAATCATGACAATTGTAATTATCTCAAGTGTACGGAATACAATAAATTAATGAAAGGAATAAACATATCTGAATTAAAGCAGTCAATTAATAACTCAGTAGTATCATCTCATATTTTCATGTATATTTATTCATCCTCATTCTCATGTATGTTGATTGCTTCTTAGGAGGAATCTACACAACGATTCTACCTCATTCATCTATCACAACCACACAATCTCAATCATTTTTTGCAAGACCAAATCACAAACCACTTTAGGAAGGTGTATACCGTCTCGCACGACATTAACAAATCCTTCATATGAAAGGTATATCATCCCTCAGCCTCGAATTTACGTAAATAATAGTGGTTGCTCTCAAAAACAACAATCAACTACAAGTGTTAAGCAACCATCTTACCTCCACTGGAATAAACTAACCTCTAACACTCTACGGAAACTATCGAAAGCAATTCAAGTCCGTCATACTCAAACCATAAAAGAGATGAAATCATAATTTTCTCAACAACACAATTTTAACCAATCACAATTTTCATTGATAATTCAAGTATCACAATTGCACAATTCTAAACAGACTACAATAATAAAGGAATTAAAATATGCAAAAGATCATATCAATAAAACCTTCACAATTTCAATATCAAAATTCAAAGATTTTGCCAAAAATCATAATTTCTTAGAACAAAAACAAGTATTAGATGAAAACATAATTTAATCAAGAATAAGAATTTAGAAATCAAGAATTCATGTATTTTTTATAACCAAACATATATTTAGCAAAACTAGGGTTTTAAAAATTCAAGAACAAATATTGTTTGAACTCAAACATATATTTTGTTCAAAACTATGTTTCAATGATAAAGAAACCAAGAACTTATAAATATTTATCATATAACTATTAAGAAGATTGAAAACATACATAAATAAATACTCTAAATCTCAATGAAAGAACTCAAAAACAATCCCCTACATTTAATCCGCTGATTGAAGATAACCCTCACGTGTTTGAATCCATCCCAAAGCGAGAATTCTACTCGTGTCTCTTCTCTTTCTTCCTCTCAAGCTTTCTAGGGTTTTCTTGAACAAATAATTGTTAAACATAGGTCTAAGAGTCGTTCCTTAAGTATTTATAATGTCAAAAGTGGAGAAAACTCTCAACACAGATCATTCAATTTCTGCCCGGTGCGTCCAGAGGTGTCTGACAACATACCCTCGACTTCTAGCACAATTTTGACCTATTTACAAGTCGATTCAGGAAATTTTCTTGAAATACACTTTTGTAGCCCTTGAAGTTTAGTTTCTATTATCCAAAAATCAGCTCGATCAAAATTTAGATTAAAAAGTTATGACTAAAATACTAAGGCAGTGTCAAATTTCTTCTACCCAAATCCTCTCCAAAATAGGTCTTAACTTCGGAATACTTCTAATATATATCTCATATAACCTCTTCCAATGTTTTTCAATTTTTCGGATTCAATGGAAATCTTATTTTTACCTAAAAATATTTACAAAATTACTTAGTCATCATTCTCAAACTTAAACACCTTCGAAACTAAGTTTGACTCGAAAGTTAATTTGTCCAAAACTCAAACTTCATGATCAATCTTTCGACAACAATTCAAGATTTCTACAATATTTTTATTCATCTTAGGACAAATATTAAGATGATATTATTTTTATTTAATTCTAATACGGGGTCTTACAATTTCTAGTAGTAACACATAGTTGACAATTAAATTAGAACACTTAACACCAATCAAGAATATCAAGACATCGAAATTCTGAAATTCATTTTTCAGTTATTATACAGTAATATGATCTATTTCAGAGACACACAACAAAGAAAACAACAAAATTGAATTATATAACACTTTAATTTAGTAATAATGAATCTCAATTTTTAAATTAAGAATGCAAAAAAAAAAAAATGGATAGTTTGAACTATATATTATGTATAAGTTTTTTAAAACCCTACAATGAACATCAACTTTCATGTAAAATCGCATAACTTAACTCTATTTTTGAATCCAAAAGTTGTGAAGATGTTTTGAATGCAAAGAATAAACTATAACTTTGTCAATGAATTTTCATAGTGAATAATTTTGTCAATGGATGTCACAGTAAACTTGAAGAGTTAAATCGAAATTAATGTTGGGTTTATGTTATTATTTGAAATGGTAGAATTCTTCATTTTGAATATTTAGTATTTTAAGAAAAACAGTCTCATTTGTATCACTATAGTATTATTCATGTCACTATAGTAACACTAAAGTTAAGAAAATTTTGAATTATTAAGGAAATTTTGTGATCTTATTTTGACTTAATAGACCAACGATTTATTCGTATATCAAGCTATCACATATAACTATCAAAATATATAACTTTCATATAAAACTTCCATTAATTATCATAATATCAATGATTTTTATATATACCTCAATAATCTAACGTATATAACTTTTCATAACTGAACAAAACTAACATCGTTAGGAATAATTTTGAAATTTAAAAAATAAATAAACTTAAGTATCTATATATAAGTTTAAACATGGACTTACCCCTAAATAAATTTCTTTTCAGAATTCAAGTCATTATAAATCCATTTAGAGAAACTCACTTTCAATTTTCACTATAAAAAAAAGACCCTCTCACAAGGATTGCCTAATAGGCCCGGCCAATGAGTGACATGTAGTCTACCCCTACCTGAAGCTCAATCCGATTCGGCCAATAACTCATCGGGGTAAAAGTTTGGGCCTACCCTACCCAACCCGAAATTTTTTTTAAAGGCCTAACCCAGCCCAGGACACCCCTTGCATCTCACTCTGAAACAGTGCCAAACTACATTACTTATATACAAATTACCATTACTTCCAATCTTGACCCTTTTTTTTTTTTTTTCCGCTTACTAGATTTTGGCGGGTGGGGGCGGGGTTGATCGATTCTCTTTAATACATGACACATTATTGGATCTGAATGCTAACATCCACCCCTTGTGTGCACGTACTAATTGTTGATGGCCTAATTTCCTCTGTAAATATCATCTAGGGAAAAAAAGCTGTTAACCAGTGGGAAAAGAGAGAAGGTAAAGGAGTAAAATTAACCAATATATGTATGTCTCTGAGTGTGTGTAGAGAGAGAGAGAGAGAGTGATAGAGAGTTGTTCATATATGAACTATGAGTACTGGTATGCACTATCTAACTCCAATAAACACGACACAAACATATAGGAAAGCACCCTGTAAAGTGCTGGGATTACAAGCTAAAAAGCAGGCATTTAGATGCTAACTACAACATTATACACAAATATTACAAGCATACCTGTGCAAAAATTTAATTCAGGATCATTCTTGCTGGAAGGCAAACTCCAGGAGCTTGCTCTTCCAAAAGAAGGCCTTCACAAGTAACCAATTTCAGAACAGAGTGAGCAGTGAGCTGGTATCTCTGCTGGGCTTCCACAAAGCCCCTACAAAGAACCTGTTCGATCCAATCCTCCACTGCTCTCTTCCTGTCTGACAACCAAGCAGCTGCAAGTATTTGCACAATTACTTCTGGATCAATCGCCAGCTGGATGTCAACTCCGATCGTCTTCTGGAAGCTTAGGCTGATTTCTTTCAAGACTTTCTCAGCAAGAGCATCGAAGTCAAATGGCTTGAAGACCACTTTTTCATCTAGTTGGTCCAAGAAATCTTCCAACCATCCTTCTGAATTGTCAGAGCTGACATCACTGTCACAGTTTCCATAACCATCATCCTCCTCCATCTCCTTGACAGGCAAATTCAAATCCAACCAGGACTTTGATGTCTTGTGTGCCCATTTTTTGGTTTCAAATGTTTTGTCCTGCTCTGTGGAGTCACTAATGTCAACCAGCTTCCTCTTATTCACAGAAACTGAGCTTGGAGTTGCTTTCCTAGGCTTAATAAACACATTGGAGCTGCTTGTTCTTTTGGCGTCCCCAGCAACACAACTAGGTAATATTTTCATTTGCAAACCTTTGGATCCTAAAATTCTTTCTTCTGAAAATTCAGGGGTTTCTTTCCCAGAAAGGGAATTTTTACTACCCTTCATAATACTTGTAGTATTCACAAAGATAACATTGTTGATGCTGATTTCTCTCCCATGCAAATCTTGAAATCTACCAGTTCTAGCAGCCTCAGACAAGCTATTTTGAACCACGAAATCAGCCTTATCTATGTTTTCAAGGAGGACGACAGACTGACGTTTCCTGCTCAACTCCTCAGCAATGTAATCAACAACTGTCTTCCCCCTAAATTTTATATCATTGCTGTTCAAAGCATGATGGTCAAAAACACAGTTTGAATGGCGGATTCCAACTTCAGAGCTCAGATCCACAGAGATTAAGCTTTCCTTGCTGCCAAAGATTATCTCGGCAAGTGCTGCAGCAATTTTTTTCTTTCCCACTTTGTCAGGTCCAAGAAATCCGAGCCAGATATCTCCTCTCTGACTTGAGCCACCGTGCCTACCATGTCCAGCCCTACAACGAGATACGGTCTGACCAATTGTACAAATGGCTTCATCTTGCCAGCCAACACTTTCAGCAAGAACCCTCCAGAAATACTTGAGATCTTTTGTGTCCAACTGCCCTCTGAACTGAGGACCAGAATAGGAAGAAGATTGAACACGATGGATTGAGGCATTTTCGCTACTCCTATTAAACTCAGAAGAAACAGTTCCAGAGAAGTACTGAAGACGATCTTTGTGATCTTGAAATACGGATTTCCTTAACTCTCGTTCAGTGGATGCATAAAGAGTTCCGAGCCCTAAATCAGTGGTCACGGGGGTTACATATGATGGTGACGTATGGCCAGGGACCATGCTCAAAGTGCACAGAGGTTGAGAAGGATGCCAGGGACTCTCCCTCTCTGGCTGCTGAATCTTCAAATCTTGCACTGGTATTTTGGATTGGAAACTGACATTTTCAGCTTCAAAAGCGATTGGAATTGGTGTCTTTTGTTTCAGCAGAGAAATCTTTTGAGAGTCCAATGGCATGCAAGAACTTAGGTTTGTACATCTGTTTTCATTCAAGGAAGAATTTGTACCACCGATTTCCTTTTTATCACCAACAAACTTAGCGCCCTCAAAACCTGCAAATTGAGACCTGGCTTGTGAAGTATCTTCTTGAAATGATCGAGCAGAATGAAGGCGCTGACACATATTGGTCCATTTCATTTGCAGCCCTGTAAGTCTTGCATTCAACACAGTTCCATCATCTTTGGCCTGCACTGAAATGATGGAGCACATGTTTACACAAATATTTCAGAAATCATTTAACAAAACACCCTGAATATTGTCCAAAAGTCAAAGAGATCGGAGTCAAAGAATTCAGACTTTGAAGGAGTTACACACCTCCATTAAATCCACTTTCTTGCATGTGTCATGTTCAGGCATTAGTAACCAAGAAGATAAACTTTTTGAGTGCTGATCAGCAACTGAACCACAGGATCCTCCATTCAGAAGAGCAGAAACTTCTTCCTCACAATGTTTATTACACAAGTCACAACGGGTTGCAGACTGATTTGTGCTGTTCAATAGATTTTTGAACTCAGATGGTGTAGGAAAGAACCCACCAAATGGAACAAATGACCCCATCAAGCTGTAAGTGTATCACGAGCAAGCAACTGTGAGATAAAAGTTCGTTTGAACATAGATATGAGGGAAAAGCCCTAGAATATAGTACATACCTCGCACATAAGAGCAAACAGCCCTAGAATATGTAGTGTTGTAACACTAAAGTAATAAAAACACTAATTAAAAATAGAATGGGAAACCATGCAGAAATTTACACAACAACCTTCCTGATGTTATCACTCTATGGTATGATCAAGCCTTCGTCTCATTCAGGTCAAAAACCCTTTTCTAGGGCATAATGCATCAAGAGAAACCATACATATAGAAAATCGGAAACCCAATGCAACAGAATGGAAACTAAAGTCATTTAACCTCTTCATATCTTTTGGACAGGAAGAATTAGATCACCCAACAATTTAGTTAAATGAAAAGGAGTCATCAAACTGAAGGCTCAAGTAGATGAATGCTTTAATGAATATCCCTCCAGCTGAATAACAATAATCATCCGAATTATGCAGTTCAGCGTACTTCAAACTTGAGCACAAAGTTCATTCAGAGGATATATATCATTCAGGGGTGACTAATTCATCTTCAAAGTTCAACGATTAACAATAAATCACCCTAGCAAGGATTCAGGGAGCTGCATAATTCCAGTGTCGAGTACAAATGTCCCTTCTATATCAGCTATAATCTTAAAGTAGGATGAAAGCAAAGCTCCATGTCCTCCCATGAATAAGACGACAACAACCAGAGATGTGACTTCAATTTCACAAGGTTTTGGAAAGGTTACAGTATGTTACAACAGAGGTCAAAAATGTGCAATTCAGTTATCACAACAAAATCGGATGCCAATTTGTATGAGGTTTTACTATCATTAATCTTTTTGCTAAACAAATTGCAAACTATTAGTCAAAGACTTTACAAATGAAAAAAAACATTTAACATTATGCAAAAAAGGGTCAGTTCAACATGTACTTAATGTACAATTATATTGTCTAATTCACTAAGTATGCATGTCACATTTCGAGCTCAAGCCTTATGCAGATGGGCTTTTCACCCCATCTCTACTCCATATAGTATTTATAGATCTAGAAAAAGCATATGATAAAGTGCCTATAAATATAATATAGAAGGTACTTGAGAGAAAATGAGTGACAAATAGGTATATTGAGGTGATAAAGGATATGTATGACAGGCTATGACTACAATTAGATCTTGTATGGAGAAAGTAAAGAATTTTCAATCACGGTGGGATTACACCAAGGATCAGCCCCTAAGTCCATACTTATTCGCCCTAATTATGGATGAACTCACTAAGCACATTCAAGATGATATCTCACGGTGTATACCATTTACAGATGATATTGTATTAATAGATAAAACTCGAAGGAGAATTAACAATAAGCTAAAAATTTAGAGAGATACACTCAAGTCGAAAGGGTTTAAAATAAGTAGGACTAAGATTGAATATATGCAATGCAATTCAATAATAAAAGAAGTAGGCATAGTGAAAAAGTTAAGATTGCAGATCAAGAAATACTAACAAGTAAATAATTTAGATATTTAGAATCCATATTAAAAATGATTGAGAGATTAGAGGTGATGTAACTCATAAAATCAACGCAAGTTTGCAGAAGAGGAGGAAAGCGTCTGGCATATTATATGATAGAAGGACACCAATAAAATTGAAAAGTAAATTTTATCTTATGAGTACAACAATGTTGTATGGCACAGAATGTTGAGCAAATAGGAAATAACATAGTGACAAAATGATTGTAGCAGAAATGAGAATGCTAAGGTGGATATGTAGAAAAACTAGAGAGAATATAATAGGAAATGACTGTATTAGAGAAATAGAATAGGAAATGACTGTATTAGAGAAATTGTAAGAATAGCTTCAATTGAGGATAAGTTAAAAAAAAATAGATCAAGATGGTTTGGTCATGTTCAGCAGAGGCCAATAGAGGCACCGGTTCGAAAAAGTGAGAGAATTTCTATTAATGGTACTAGAAGTAGGGGTAGACCTAAATTAACATGGAACGAAATAATAAGAAAAGATATGAAAATATTTAACTTAAATGAACGTATAGTGCATGATTAAAATGAATGGCGAAGACAGACTTATATAGCCGACCCTAAATGATTGGGACATAAAGCCTAGTTTGCTTTACTTTGATTTGATTTAACTGTTGAGATTACTGGTTAATTGACTCAGCAATCTGTTCTCTGGCATTTCTCCATACCATTCGCTGCACCACATCTCTTAGTCCTATAATATAATTTACAATACATTTCGTACAAGATTCGAGCTGTTTTCTCGTATTCCTCAAATTAAGCACATTCATATTAAAATCTTGTTCAGTTTTGTAAAGCTCCTAAAATAAAATTACAGTAATTTATTATAAAATTTAGGTATTGCCCACTGGCCACAGCCCAGAAACCCATTTGTTTTCAAAAAATTTGTATCATTGAACTTTAAAAGCACGGTAAAATATAAAAATCGAAATTCAGCACAACACCCTGAAATAGCGCAGGAGATATTTTATTTTATATTTTTTTGGAAAGAAATTGGACCACTCACCTGGATTTTGAGGATAATCCTCCAACAGAAGGTTGGGAAGTGATTGGTAGCAACTGCAAATCCCAATCTTTCTCAATTGAAGGAAACCGAGCCAGAAACTTCATGTAGGTCTGGTAACTCCCTGCCACCCCAATCAGCCACAATTTCTCACAATGAACCTTCACCAATCTATTCAATTGTGAAACCACATAGTTAATCGCATCAACAGACCCAGCATCAACAAGTATCGTCAAATCTCCATAATTTACAACAATACCAGCCCCTGTACAGTGCTCTACCATATCATGAATCTCCTTGAACTTCAAACCCATCATTTCTTCACTCCCACCTTTACCAACATACTCTAAAATCTCATTATCAATGCCAACTACAATCAACCCATCAATTTCGGCTGGCAAGACACCATTTTTACCTTTCTGTACATACTGTGCAAAAGAATTAAGTGCATCGTTTGCGCAAACTCCGATTAATAACGGGTTTTTTGCCTTCTTATTCACAAGAACCTCACAAATTCTCTTACAGTTCTCATCACCAGTCTCAGACCCAGAAAACCCTGCAAATGGAAAATTAAACCCACGTCGATTTAGCTCAGAATCATCCGATAAATTACAGAGAAACAAAGGTGGTGGATACCGAGACACCGAAAATCTTGAAATGGGTGGAGGATTAACGATTGCAAGCTTAACATCACAGCTCCGAAAACCCGCATCCCCGAATACCCGACTAACAATCGGGTCATCAAGGATCGATAATATAAAATGTTTCAGCTCGACTTTCACGGTTGATATCGACGACGATGAATTATGATTTTGAAGCTGTTGCTGGTACAGATGAAACGTTTCGGGATGTCTTCTTTGATTCGCTTGAGATCTTTTGATTGCAGCCATGAGAGAGTTCGATATCGGAGGCTCGTCCAGGGTTTTAGAGGATGGTAAGCGATCGAGGGAGACTCCGACACAGAGCTCAAGCGCTCGGAACTGTAAGCGTGGTGAGTACGCGGAGCTCCGAGAGCGTGCACATGCTTCTCGGAGAGTGGAGGAGGGGAAGGCCAAAAGAGCAGAGACAGCATGGAGAGAGGTGGTCTGGGCGTGGCTGCGACGGCGAGCCACGGACACAGCGTCATCTAGTGCACGAACAGCCTCCTCTGTTAAACATTGCCGAGCTGTGCTCACCGACGTTGGCATCGCCGGTAAGCCTATGCGTAAACGCGTACTATATATTAAAGACTGTACTTGGAGGTTTCCCTCAACCAAACTCGAAAGAAATAAAAAATTCCAAGAGTGTTCGCTTCATGAACTTTTGAATTATTTATTGCTGAAGTAGATGATTACCACAAAGGGTGAGAGAGAGAGAGAGAGAGAGAGAGACGCAGAGAGTATGTTTTGTTCTTGATGGTGAAGTGGGTCCCCGTCTGAGGCACTGGAACGAACACATGGTGAGCATAGATTCTGCTACCAATCAAAAAAAGAAAGATCTTTTCTTGAATCCGTGTATGGTTTTATTTGTAATAACATTGTTGGAATTGGAGAGATAAAGATGAGGGCGTGGGGGTGGGGGTGGGGGAAAGAGAAGGGAATGCCGTGTCCTGTGTCCACTTGATGGTCAAATGGGCCAAATTAATCGATGGCACTGAGAGTCGCTGTCAAAGCTTTGAGAGTAGAAAGGAGCATTTTTCCTGATAAGAGTGGGGGGAGAGAGAGAGAAGGGTCAATTCAAGATCATCAATTTGCTGAATATTTTGCATGTGATAAGGTGGTAAGAAGGGTTGAAACTGAAATCAACCTTCCCTCTCTCTCTCTCCACGACATCCTCCACCACACATATCTTTCCTTCACAATCAACTTTGGAATGCATGGGATACTCTAGTCCCACGCGCATTTAATTACATGTTCATCACTCTCTATATATAAGAAAGACTGATTTTTAATTCTCCCATTCTTGCAATAAATTGTTACCTCTGAATGCTAAGCATGTACATAAGCATCATTATTCAATTTGGTCACTAAGAATTAATAATTAGTGGTGCAGTGCAGTGCTCCTATGAAATTTATAATCTCTTCTTACAACTACTGTTCTTGTTGGCTAGTGACAAATTGGAATTTATTCCTTGTTATGAAAAAGGTTTAAATTATTTAATTATTGCACTTTTTGTAAAAGTGTTGTTTTCCGCATAACAAGTTGGTGGAGAAGTGGGAATTGCCAAGTCGCGGAGGAACTCTCAAGGGGCATAAAGGTGTGATTTTGACCTCCCATTTTGTTTTTGTCCCCTTTTAATCTTGTTTTCTTTTTTATGAAAAAGAATAATTGAGGGCAAAGATGTAAGTGAAAATATAATATTATTCAATTTTGTCGCTTGATTAGTCCATAGAATATAAAGTACACAATCTATGGTACGAGATTCACATCCATCACAAAGTTGGGAAGAAGTATACAGTAAACATTTTTACCTCTTATTTAAAGTTAATTATCACTGAACTTCAACTTGTCGGATTATATCTTGTAGAAAAAATTCCATCTCCACCTCTGTTGAATAGGTTTAAATTTAATGATACTTTTTCTCATTTTTTTAAATTTTACTGACACCCTTATCAAGATTTGTCCAATAGCGGCAATGACGAAAGTAACATTTTTACATTTATACCCATACTAAATCTATTAATTTACCAATATAACATATTTATTTATCTAAATATTGACTCATATAACTTAAACAACATCCCCTCTCAATTTTAAAACTTCATTACACTCCATTTTAAGTCTATTATATTAATTTTCAAGTTTATCAATTTAATATTTAATTTTATTAAATTAATATTTTTTTTTTAATTCAAACTAAATTAACATTCTTTCTCATCAAATTAACACAAATTTGATATTTAATTTAATCAAATTAACATTCAGTTACATTGATTTAATATTTCATTTCATCAAATTAATATTATTTTTTTAATTTAGCACTAAATTATCATTTTTATTATTATATTCTATTAATTTAATATTTAACCTTATCCAATTAATATCATTTTTTAATTTAACATCAAATTAACATTCAATTTTATCAAAACAACATTTAAATTTATTCAATTAATATTAAATTTTATCAAATTAATACTAAATTAATATTTAATTTAACCAAAGTGAATGTTAATTAGATAAATTAAATGTAATTTTAATGAATGTGAATATTAGTTTGATAAAATTTGAGATTTAAGCCCGTTGTTAGTGGCTTAAAGTATATATAATAAGGCAAAAAGTTGAGGGCATTTTAATCTATTAACATAATAAAGGGTAAGTTTAACATTTTTAAAGAATAGATAGTCAAATTGTGCACTTTTTCTAGTGGTAGAGATGGAAGTTATCGTTAGTGGGTGTCCATGATTTTACACTACAAATCAAAAAGGGGTGTAGTCAAAATTTAAAATTGAGAAGGGGTATTATTAAATTTAAACCTAACTATAGAGGTGTGAATGAAATTTTCCTTTTCTTGTAATATTTACTCAACTTTATTGGTTTGATAAGACCCAACCTTTTGGAACACTATTTTTATTTTAACTATTTCTTTTTGCTTTAACAAAATTTATTTTATTTCTTTTTTTTAATTCTCTCTTTAAAATTGTTTTCTATTTTTCCTCCCTTATCTTCCGAACATGTTGTAAGAGTTTTAAGACTAAAATTCTTTGGGAATTTTAGAGGAAATTTTAGTAAGAAGAATTTTATAGTGCTGCCAAATGCTCTCTTTCTCTCTCTCATAATGTTGGGTAGGATGGGCAAGTTTCCCACACCAAAGCCTGTGCATAGTTATCATTCTCCCGTGTACCCTCTCAACGCCCAAAGGGCCATGCGCCCCCACAAAAAGCTTATCGATGGCGATGGGCTGATAGCTCCTTTTGGACTTTCACTGCAATCAACTTGCACTGTTGCACACTTGTACTATGCCAACTATCATTTACCACATTGCGCGTCTATTCTACTTCGAAAATCTGGACACTTGGTGCTACACCTGTTAGTGGGGATGTCAAAAACATTGTCTAGTAGTACTAAAAGGAAAGCAACAAACTAACCAAAAAGCAAAACTTCCTAAAATCTAAGAGCGACTCCTCCAACCCAACTCCCTATTTTAAATTCACAAAATATATTTAAATATTATTTTTTTATTTTATAAAATTATTTTTATAAATTCATTCTAATCGCACTCTTTATTTTAATAAACTATTTCACCTAACTTTTAATAATTTAAAGAGAATTACAACATATATATATATATATATATATATATATATATATATATATATATATATATATATATTAGTCATAACTCGTGCTTGAAGGCACAATAAAATATAAAATTCGAGCGTCCAAAAAATCGATCAAACTATATTAAATTTTTTCAAAATATATTAAATACAAATTAATCAAATATTAAATGATTAAATATATGATAGAAATGAGTGATATGATATTTTTAGGGATGAAATATATAAATGATTAAACATGTGATAGAAATGAGTGATGTGATTTGACGTTTGAGTCTGATAAATAGATGATGGGTGAGGTAAGTGATTGATAATGATTTTCAGAGGACAAATATGACTGGGATAAAATTTAAACACACTTCTATTTTATTATATAGATATATAAAGAGAGATAGGGATAGAAAGAGAAAGAGATAGATAAAGAATTTAGAGAGATTGAATGACTCTCTATATTTGAAAAACTATTTGGGTGAAATAGGATATAAAGTATGGGCTGAAGAATTTTTTTAATGTTTGACTAAATAAAATAACTAAAATAGAATAAATAGAGAGGGAGTTAGTGTTGTCCCAACGAAGGTGAAGATGTCAATTTTACTTAAGGTAAATTGCATCAATAACACTAGAGATTTGTCACTAATTAAACTTTGACCCTTAAAATTTTAATTTCATCAATTTTACCTATAAGGTTTAAACATTGACCCAACATAATCCTTTGCAGTGACCGCGGTTCAAAAAATAGAAGAAAAATGTCGTGTGCAAATCACGTGAGAAAAATTTTGTTACTTTCCAAACAAAGAGAATGAGCAAAAATGGGAAAGATCGCCAACCCTAACTCCAGCCCTCAACCCACATTTGCCCCTTGCAACTCTCCATCCCAACCATCGGCTGCCACCACTTCCACTCTTCCACCACCCAAAATTCATTCACCTCCACCACCACCACCACAAAGGCCAGCCCCAATCAGCTAGCCCTTATCCGTAACCCAACCACCTCCCCCTCCTACTCAGTCACCTGTATGCCCACCACCACACGCCTGCCACCTCCATCAAGACTAATTGTCAAGCACCCACGAATTGTAGGGAAAGAAACAGAAAATTCTAGAGAGAGAGAAACACAATGTTAGAGAGCGGTATCTACAATCAAAGCCAAATACCCTATTCAAACTTAGGTCTTCATCAATTCAGCTTTGGGGACGTGATAGTAAAGCAGACTGGTGCTCAATTCTGGGGCATGTGCAGAACTGGAGCTTGATATTGACGAAGATCTAGGGAAATCGAATGATGGTTTCAGCTTTAACCCCACTGCTAAAGCAAAACCCAAGCCCTTTGCTGTCATGTGATTGTTCCAGACACAAAGAGAGGAATTTTTTGTTGTATGAGCTACAAATCTAATTGAAGAGAGGGATGCGTAGAGATAGAGAGGTGGTTGTGCTGTTTTTGTTTTGTGGTGTGCAGTGTGCTGTGTGCGTACTAAAATCCTTTACTAATATAATAGAAAATAAGATAATCAAGCCTTATTGTTGTAAAGCTAATTAAAACGACTTGGCCTAAAAATACCATAATAGAAAATAACATAGACCCAAATTGACATCTTTGCGTATTAGAAAAGCAAGGCAGCTTCGTGGACTAGGGATGTATTACACGCGCGCGTGGTGCTTCAAAGCTCATAAATACTACACAGTAGTTTCTATTGGTTGAAATCTGGAGAAGAAAAAAAGGTGTATCTAGTGATAATGGCTCATAGATCTCACTTTCCGCTTAAAGATGCTTTTGCTTAGATGGGAATACAAAAAAGCACTTATTCCTGCCCAATTGTTCTCTCCTAATATGGTCATGCTCCTTTTAAGCCAAACAGAACCTCCAACAGTTCAGGACAACTAGTGTTGTAGGATATAAAAAAAGGAGTTGATTATGGTATGCATTTATTGCATTTGTCTTTGCTTTTATTATATTTGTGAAGATTTTTATTGTTGTTGTGGTACCAAAAAAATAATTATCATAACAATAGTAAAAATATATATAAATATAATAAAATATTTACAAAAGTGATAAATTATCCACAAAAATAATAATTATTTATAAATTGAAGAAAAATAATAAAATAGTTACCACAAATGTGAGGAAAACAATCATAATAGTGGTAAAAACTTACAAAAGTAGTAAATTACCTGTAAAAGTGGTAATTTTTTTTTTTTATAAAATGATTCACAAAAATTATAAAAAACATTCATTAAAGTAATAAAAGTTAAAAGTACGATAATGAAATTTTTTTTTTTTTGATACTGTAGTCCAGCCCAAAAAACAAAGATGCTTTTTTAGGCCTTTCCATCTTTGGAAGAGTTGTTTTGTTGGGGGAGATAACACAAAATATTTTAGAATAATGATTTTTAGATCCAATTATGTCACAAATTAATATAATATGTTGTTATTAATAAATTAAAAGGGGTCATGTTATTTGATAAGATCCACTATTACTCTCACAATAATAATAAATTAAGTCACTAAATCAAGTAACATAATTAGATGTATGTAACATTTTGAAATATAATAGTTGGGTACTTTTTTCTTTTTTTTTTGACATTTTTCCATGTTTTCTAACATCATGAGGTCATTTTGTAGTTATCATTCTCAAATCAGACAAAATTTCATCCAACTAATGTCATTGATGGAAAATAAGTTCACACTGTCAACTAGTCAACCACTAGAACCACAACAAGTGGGGTTGATTTTGGGTTTTAAAGCACCAAGGCAAGTTCTACTTCCTTTTTCCATCATCTGGCCAGGTGTTACCTGTTGTATTTTTTGAAATTACAAATATATTGACACTCTAAAAACTAATTATCACTTTTTTTTTTTTTTGAAAGGGAACATTATTATGTGGAATCCAATTCATACTGAAGTGTCAATATCATTTCTTCTTTTAAAATGGAGGTGGAGGCATCTTCAAAATGCCACTTTTTGAATTGGCTTCTTTTGCTAGTGATGCAAATCCAATAAGTATTGTTGTCCACTCAAATCACATCATGTTTGTTTCAAGCAAAAGGGTCAACAATTGGCTAGATGAATAAATTTGATTTTGCTTCCAAGTGGATTTTTTTTTTTAACCTTTGCTACCATGTGGTTGACAATAAGAAAAGTAGACGATATGATCTCTCAACACTTTTGTGAAATTATCACAATGTGATAGTGTCACGTCCCATCCCGGTCTTTTAAGGATGAGACGCGACTAGATTTTACATACACTTGTAAACAATTATTATAAACTGGACTATCAAACATGATATAATCTCACAGGTACAATAACAACACTCATCACCTTAGTTATTAAACATGATGGTAAAACCTGTCTGATAACTTGTACTATATATAAACACCTGTACCAATCATTTATTTCCCAGGTTATAGACATATACAAAATTTCATACCCACATAGCATATATCACAAAGTATGCTTATTGAATCTATTTACAAATATATACTATTAACATGTCATAAATATCTCTCATAAATATAATACACAACCCAACAGTTAATCATACCGACACTCAACCTAAGTGGTATTACACTAATGTTGCACAAAACTCAATCAATTGGACAATGTACCGGTCTGCATTCTTCTCTATAGTACCTGAAAGAATAAACTATAGGGGGTGTGAGCTAAACTACGCGCTCAGTGAGTATATATGCAGTATATGAAATGAAAATGATAATAATACACTGAAGTAGATAGCTACTACGTAGATACACGTATCAAACAACAACATCAATCAAATTTCAAAGAATTCACAAATCACATCATATCTACACTATCCCTCATTGGGTAATCGATCTCACATGGATCTGTATCTCCCGAATCTCCTGGAAACACTATAGTGCTAGCACATCACTGCACGCCTAGTGACTAGGCATCAACGCCCCTGTCTCAAACAGTGCGCCACATTTCACAATACACAATACACAGTACAAAACATCATTCAATCACGCAGGCAAATAACACATAATTCTGGAGAAATGCTATTAAATTCTATCATTTACTATCATCTTATAATAGCATTTTCAAAACATATAAAGATATACACTCACCTCCAATATACAGATCTACAGCTCTTCGGTTCTATTGATGGATCTTTTCGGTGTTACCGTATCCGTTCCGACACCAACTGTCTCACCCGTTTCACCTAACACATGTGTAATTACAATATTAATATGTTTATCACATTTAATAGTTAATAATGCACTGATGCATGCAAATGATGCACCCCAAAGTGTCCCGGTAACCCCGGCTACCACACTATCTATTTACACATTAACACCTTTGTTTTAGGGATCACATTTCCTCCTCAAATTTCCAAAATCACTCAAATTAATCACAATTAGGATTAAGTGGGTCAAACACATTGACCGGGGGTCCATTTTCACACATTTTCGACCTCGAATTTCAAAAATTGTACTTCTGGCATTTTCATACGTTTTGCACCAGATATTATACTCATTTGCATTCAAAAGTCACATTATCACATCAAGCATTATTTAAAAATGCTACATGCAAAATTTCAAGTCATTTGGATTAAAATTCGCATATGTAATAATAACATTTAGAAATTTGGGTTTCGACATTATCGGCATCTGTTTCCCACTTCTATTGCACTTTTTGTTTAAAACTGTTACACTTAAATTCACATACACATTTAATCAATGCAAAACAACCTCTAATTGGCCCTTTAAACCACTCATTTCATTACCATAATTTTCATTTTCAACCTAGCTCGCTAAATACTTCCTGATAATCATTTTTCACATTTTTTTTTCATCTTTCTCATACTTGGATTGCACAGCCCTTTACAACCCTTTGTAACAACCCCTTAAATCAACTAACTACACTAAATGACACTCTAAAAAAATTGGTTTGATCTGAACATAAAACAACCCGTTATTTGTACAAAAGACAATCCACTAATTATGTTTAATGCACTTAATTTAAACTCACAAAAAATATGTTTTTAAATTACATGAAAACAACCTATTAAAATTTAACCGAAACAGTCCATGAAATCAAATTAGAACATTCACTAATTTCAAATAAAATAGTCCACATAGTTACGTACATACTAAAATTAATCACATCTTATGCACAAAGTGAGTCTCATGTACCTTCCTTGCTCACGGTTCAGATGGACACACACACTTATTTTTTTTTTTCTTTCTCCCTTGCTCACGGTCCTCTTCTCTTTGTTTTTTTTTCTTTCTCTCCCTCGCGACTCTTCAGTCAGACAATAACACACACATACACTTATTAATATATTAAACACACACACTTCACACTTAAAACTCGCACACACCCACACATGGCACACACACGACACACTTAAAAAAATGACTCACCTTTCCTTTCTTTTGTTTTTTTTTTCTAAATCCTACACCTGTAAAGGTAAATCAGTAAATGGAGGAATTACACTTGCCTCCCCCATGGTTTTAAGTGGTTTCAAAATTAACTCACTAGTATTTTCACACATGAAATTCCTATAAATAGGTCTCACTAATACATCACTAACGGGGTCCACCTACCCAATGTATGCTCATTCACATCATGCCTATAAAAGATTTAATTTAATTCACCTTTTAATAATTTTACATAATTATAATTTAACCCACAAAATTATATTAATATGCATGCAATGCGTGATTGGGTCTCACAGATAGACTTGCACAAGATAAGATAATTATGTGATTGAATAAAAGACAAATTTATTTTGTATATCTTAGTTTCTTGCTTGTAAAAAACTAATGTATACTAAATATATTTGATTTGTGAATAAATATATGTGTTTAAAACTTGTGATATAATTATGAGTGCAAATAATGTGTCATCAAAACACTTTTCCGTTTCAAAATAAAACGAATTTAGTTAGAGGCCAAAACAAGAAAGTCAAGATGACTTTTGTCACATGTCATAACTTCAATATTGATAAACTCAAGCGTAGATTGTTGCGAAATAATAAGATTCGATAATTTGAGGTCGAACTATATAGAATTGGAAAAACTTAGAACACAAGAAAAAATAAAAGAAAAATACTTTGAAAGTTGTTGTAGGAATTTGATAGTTCAAAAGAATAACAAGTTATTTAATTTAAAACCAAAAATTTTAAATTCTAAAGCATTGATGATACCCTTTCATTTCCATATGTCAATTATTAATGATCTAATTTTTAAACTCAATTAAGAATTAGCTGAGGAGTGCTCACAATCGAAATATATAGCAATGATAATATTGAAAACATCAAATTCATAACCAATGAATTGTCTGAATAAATATAAGAACTTATTTGTATATCACAAGCATTCACCTGTCCAAAACTACGACAAATCAAACTTTCCAAAAGGTAAAATTTATTTTATTTCAAATAATAAATTAACTATTTTATGAAAATTCTAGTTAATTAATTCAAGTATGAAAAAACTAGTTATTTGACTCACATAGAATCTTAAGCATTCGATATACGTGACACAACAAATCAAGAAATTGTACAAAACAAAAATTTTACTAAAAGATAAGAATTAAATTAAAAGATTAAATCATTCATTAAAATAATATTAGATCAAAAATAATATCGTACTTCGTTGAAAGTTTCTCCCCTAGTTTTAGTTGGGCTTTTAGCAAGATATAAGGTTTTTTTTTAATTCTCTTTTTTTTGTTTGTTTTTTGGGAAGGGGAGGGGGAGTGGGGACTTGAACCCTTAACCTTAAGAAAGCAAAGTTTTCATAAAATAAGGAGTACTATTGAACCAAAGGTCCATTGGTATAGCAAGTCATAAGGAAAATACAATAAAAACTAAAAAAGAAAAATACCGGATAAAGAATGAATAAAAAAACAAAGCTTATATTCCTTTGTATAGGCTTTAGTAGTCAAAAACCTAATTTACATCAATGTCTATGGGGACGGGGCAAAAATCGTCATCTCATCCGGACACGTGTTTTCAACCGTCCACACGCACCTTAAAATCTTGGTCTCTTTGTCCATCATGTCCAGACGTTTGTTTTGGACTGTCTGTATGCACTTAGCATAATAACAAAATTAGTAATATTACACTTATCAAATTTTGGGACTAAATTTAAATCTCAAATGATATGGCAGCTGATTATTTGGAATTTTTATTGGGGCCAAATGACATGACACCAAATAAATAAGTCCAAGTCAGCTGTCATATTATTTGAGCTCCAAATTTAATCTCAAAATTTAGTCAGTATAGTATTACTCTAGTAAAATCTCACTCCCAATTTCCTTTTTTAACTTACATGATCACAAATAAAAAAAATTACTTCACAACTCTAGGTCTTGAATTGGAGCTATAGTTTTTGAGCAATCAGAACACCGTTTGAAATTCATTATGTAGGAAAGTTTTGATTACATTCATTCAAAAGAGAAGCCTTAAGCTTGGGTGGGGGGGAGCCTATCCAATCCAATGGAAGAGAATTGGATAATTGAGCGGCTGTCACCCAATGAACAACCTTATTGTAGGCTTTAGGTTTGTGTAAAAAGCTAAGATTTCTAATCCTAGCAAAATGTCTAATGTCACTAATAATTACACTTATCTCCCATGGTGGAGCATCCTCGGTAGAGCTAAGTTTGATTACACTAAGACAATCATTCAAGATTGTTGCATTAGTAGCCAGTTGGGCCTCAGCAAGGAGCCAAGCCTATCGCACAACCTTTGCCTCTGCAAAGCAAACTTGACCCTGCATGGAAAGACTTGGCACTACCAAAGACAAGATCCCCCCATCCTTCCAAGCAACCACCCACAAGCCGTCTTGGCAGACCCCGGTAAGAAGGCTCCATCTCAAGCAATCAGGGTCTCAGACACAGCAGGTAGAGGCACTTCATCACCCCCTTGAGAAACCATAGGTTCAGTCTGATCCGAAGCATGCACCAACAAAAACCGTTCATTCCACATTCCCTGGGCCTTGACAACAGTAGCAAAGGCATCAACCGCAACACCATTGAAAATGAAGTTATTCCTAGCCTTCCAAATAAGCCAACCAACCGTTGCTAAGTGACCCAGCGCATCAAGGCCCTCTTGGCCAAAACCAACATGATGCAAAAACAAAGAAGATCTGCAAACCACAGACAAAAAGGAAGAAGAGTTCGACTAGATAGAAAGATCCATACCAAACCACACCCTGCTAGTCCAGCCACATTCGAACAGAAGGTGCTCAATTGATTCAGGAGCAGACGAACATATTTGACATGGAGGGGAAGAGGTGCACTTCCTCCTGAAAAGGTTATCATGTGTAGCAAGGGAATTATGGCAAGCTCTCCACCAAAAGTGCCTCACCTTCGCGGCAACAGTCATACGCCAGAGACACTTCCAAAATCGAGATGGGATAGAGACTAAAGAGCCAACCACCTGAGCGACAGTCGTTTGCAGGTTACCCAAACGATAGGTAGACCTCACTGTAAAAGACCCATTCCTATTAGACCACCAAATTCATTGATCAGCACCCCCTATAAAAAGGAAGAGGAATGGCTTGGAAAGCATACAATTCATCCCTATAGATAACAGAGGAAAGCCTGGGGATGTTCCATCTCTTGGGATTCGGCCTGATGAAATCAGCCACCTTCAGCAAAGAGCAATCCAGGGGCATCTAAGAGTAAACAGACTTGCTTGGGAGCCTAGGGATCCATTTGTCCTTCCAAAACAAGACATCGTTGCCGTCACCAATTTCCCAACAAAGACCCTTATCCAACAGCTCTCTGTCATAAAGCAAGCTCTTCCATACCCAAGAGGGTCTAGAGTCACATGTAGCCTTTATAAAATCAACCTCAGGAAAATAAATCGCCTTCAGAAACCTAGACCAGAAGGAGTCCGGTTGCACAATTAAGCGCCAGCATTGTTTGGCTAACAGGGATTGATTAAGCAATCTGAAGTACTTAAAACCCATGCCACCAACAGCCTTAGAATTAGCCATCTTGTCCCAACTCCTCCAACAAACACCAGAATTTTTATCAGATCCACTCCTCCAAAATTTTTGCACATAGCAATCAAGCTTCGCACAAAAGTTTCTAAGAAAAACAACCACGGACATGGCATAATTAGGAATGGCTTGGATGACAACCTTAATAAGGACCTCCTTACCCGCTTGAGAGAGGCAAGAACTTTTCCATCCCTGAAATTGTTTAGCAACTCGTTCAAGCAAATAGCTAAAAACTTCCTTTTTAGAACGTCCCCAAACAATAGGTATACCCAAGTATTTAGCACAATGGGGGAGGGGCTGCATTCCCAAAAGATGGCATATGGAGGATCTTTGATCTGGAGAGGTGTTGGTAAAGAAAACAATACCAGATTTTTGGTAATGTGCACTTTGACCCGAGGCCACACAGAAACAATGAAGTAAACGCAACAATTCCTCTAACCCTCCCCTCTTAGCCTTGATGAAAAACAAAGAATCGTCAGCAAAAAAGATATGGGACACAGTCGGGCTTCGCCTTTTTACTTTAATCCCAGATAACCTTCCATCATTAACCCCTTTCAAAATCAAAGTAGAGAGAACATCGACAACAAGAATGAATAAATAAGGGGAAAGGGGATCGCCTTGTCTGATGCCCTTAGATGGAGAAAGCTTACAAATATAATTACCATTTAAAACGAATTAGAAAGAAACAGTAGTAACACATTGCATAATGAGGCCCACCCAAGGTCGTGCAAAACCCATTTGAAGTATAAGAGCCTCTAGAAAATCTCATTCAACTCTATCATATGCCTTAATAATATCCATTTTGATTGCCATCTCCGAAATAGCACCCTTCCTTTTCCCTTTGAGGTGGTGGAATAATTCATTCGCAATCCCAATACTATCCTGGATTAGCCTATTGGGGACAAAGGTCGCCTGACTAGAGGACACCAAGGAACCCAGCAAACTTTTCAATCTATTAGCAAGCACTTTAGAGATAATCTTATACAAAAAATTACAAAGGGAAATTGGGCAAAACTAGGATAAAAATTCAGGGGCAGGGTCTTTGGGGATAAGAACCACATTAGTACAATTAAGGTCCCTAAGCAGCAGACCAGATTCAAAAAAATACTTCACCACATTAACAACATCATCCTTAACAACATGCCAAAATCTTTGAAAAAAAAAACCCTAGGAAGCCATTCGGGCCAGGGGCTTTAAGAGAACCCAACTCTTGAACAGCACCAAAAACCTCCTCATTAGAGATAGGATTCAATAACAAAGAATTCATTTCCCCCGTAACCTTGCAATCAACCGCAGACAAAGCCTCCCCCCAATTCCTATCCCCCACAATAGAATACAAATCAGAAAAGTAATTATAGATAAAAACCTTCAGGTCATCAGCCCCCTCAACCCAATCCCCATCATCAGACTTGAGTCTCAGAATATGGTTATGGTTTCTTCTTTGCGTAGCAGTCATGTGAAAAAATCTTGTGTTTTGGTCCCCATCTGTGAGCCAACTGATTATTGATCTTTGCATCCAAAATTTTTCATCACCTCATCTAAAGGAGACGATCTGAAAACAGAGCTCAGCTTCCCAGATAAGGGTCTCCTCAGATGGTTCTAGCCCTTGAACATGAGAGAGTTCTCCCAACAGATTCCAAATGACCATCTTTGAGTTTCCAAATTTTTGTTTACTCTAGGCGGAGAGACGTTGCCTATATAAATTCAGATTAGAAATAGCATTAAGCATTGCAGAAATTCGAACCCCATAGGACCAGCAACTTTTAATCACATCTTCACATTCAGGGTCATCCAACCACATGAATTCAAACTGAAAACGAAGTCCTCTTCTGGTTAACACCAAGATCAATAACAATAGGGCTATGATCGGACCTCATCCTTACCTCGTGGAGAATGTGGGTGAAAGGGAAAAGGGAGCTCTTTTCCAAATTAATCAGCACTCGATCAAACCTTTCCTGGACATTTGCAGACCCTGGTCTATTGTTGGACCAGGTAAAACAAGGACCACTAAAGCTCAATTCCACCAGACTACAATCAGATATAAGCTGTTGAAGTTCCTCAACCCTCCGAATATTACATACATTACCACCTTCCTTGTCCCCCAAAGATCCAATCACATTAAAATCCCCTGCCACCAGCCACTGCAAATCAGCATATCGAGTCATCGAAATTAACTTTGCCCATAATCCTTGTCTAGTTTCAAACTTTGAATCCGCATAAATGAAAGTGCACTGCCATAAAGAAGGATGACTGAGAAGTCTGCACCGAACGTTTATCAAGTTCTTATTCTTCTCAGCAACATGGAGGTTAAATCCCTCCCTCCACCAGAGAGCCAATCCACCCGAAAGACCAACATGATCCACATAATCAAAAAATTCGAATTTGAGAGATCTTCTCAACTGCTCTAACTTATGAGACTTATTTTTGGTCTCCATAAGAAAAATGATTGAGGGACGATGGGTATCAATGAGCCCTCGTAGATTACGGACTGTCTGGCGTTGTCCCACTCCCTGATAGTTCTAAGAGAGAATCAACATGGCTCGTGTGGCTTTTTAAGGTCAGCCACCACCACCTTTTTAGAACCACAAACAGCATTACCCGAATCAGACATTTCTTTAGCAAGCTGGGCAAACCACTGAGACATGCAACAGTTGAGATTGTTCTCTATATTCCCTTTAGTTTGATCCATATTCTCTTCCTTAGTGTCTCTAATAATCTGTTGGTCCGCAACACCCATAATGGAAACATACAGCTCAACCTGAGATTGATCTCCCTCTCTCACTATGTTACCGGGTTTGCTCCTCTTTGCTCTTCTCCTTAGAGCGTGTTTTCTCCCAAAGTTCACAAGAGACATATCAATAGCAAGGGGTGGACCAGAATATGTAAAAGAGTGGGGAGGAGCCTCTGGGCCACTATCTGAAAAAGCTTTGCATTTTTTCCATGGACCTGGTTGGGCCTCCATCTCATCACAGTTCAAATGGGATCTATTTTTTAAAGACATCGTCTGAAAATGGGTCTACATAACGTCTCTCTACACCTTCTCTTCATTGTCAAATATGTTAAGAACCTCCTTTGCACACCTCTGCTGGGGCTCCCAACTGTCCAATGGTTCAAAGACATAGTAGGACCCCTTCTTGACAGCAACCAAAGTGTTTGGATCCTCCTGGAAAAAAGAAAATGATAAAAAAAGACTCTGGTCCCACTCTTGGTCCTTCTTGACATAAAGAACCAGAGAAAGAGGAACAGAAGGAGCATGGCCCTGGGGCTTGCACTGTGGCCCATGCAAGGGACGTTCCACATTCAGGGGCTGTGGCCTGCTTCCGCTACCCCTCCGAACATTGAGATCATAAGAAGAATCAGCCTCATCAGTCCTGTCACCATCAAAACTCCTACGATTCTCCGAATCCAAGCCCTCTTCAGGGATCCGAGCTTTACCTTTAAGTTTTTCCTTCTGCTCCATATCCTCACGTGTTTTCAGGGACCAAGTTTCTCTAAAGAATCCCGAAGATTGATCGCTTGGTGCTCGCATCTCCAGCCCATAAAAAACATTAGACCTAGACATCCTTCTTTCTTTACACTGGCTTTGAGAATGACCAATCCACCCACAATGATAGCAAAAATCCGACAATCTCTCATACTTCAAATTAATCCAAATATCATCCTAATCTTCACATGTCAAGAAGAAACCCTTTTTTCAAGGGTTCAGTCAGGTTAATCCTACACTTCACTCTCATGAAGCTGCGATGAATTTGGACCTCCCCCCCCCCCCCCCCAAACTCCTCCAGTTGGGTTGGTTCACCAATAACCTTCCCAATACGCCAAGAGTTATTCTTGGTCATCATATCAAGTGGAAGCCCCCAATTTTGAACCCAGAATTCAACCTACTGAAAATCAAAATCACCGATAATGGACTGTGGTTGGTACACTTTCAACACCAGAAGAGCCCCATAGACCGACCATGGACCTTCCTTAAGGATCTTATCCCTGTCCTCTTCATCCTTAAACATAAACAAGAAGGTATTTCTCTCCCAATAGGTTATTGAGAAACCTTTGGAAGTCTTCCAAGAGCTTTGAAGCACATTACAAACCCCCATCCTATTAAGGGCAGTATTAGTAAAGAATCTGCCCACAAGGTAGAATTTCTCGAAAGTCTTGGAAGTGTTAGGGTTTGAGAAGAGAGAAATCCGTGGGTGGTAGATGACATGAGATTCGACTTCCGAGTATTTATCCATTGAAGATCAAGGGGAACAGTGAGTTTAAAGAGAAGAAGATGAGGCTAAAACACAAGGGTGAAGGCTGAAAGGGGTAAAATAGAAAGGTGGGTTTGGGTTAGGGGTGTGATTCGAAGATGGAGGAACCTAAAGGGGAAGCAGAAGAAACAGAAGAAAAATCACACAGCAACAATCGACGTGCATAGCAAGAGAAGGGTTTAAGGAAGCGTCTAAGTGGAAGAAAGGTTGGAACAAGCCAGTAAAAAGGTGGGATGGTAGTGAAGAGATTAGAGGGAGCATAATAAAAAGGGAAGAGAAGAAAGGGGAAGAGGAAATGAATTGGCAACATGCATAATACCTTCTGGGATTACCAAGGTGACCCTTGCATTGGGATTGTAAGAAAAAGAGGGGAAAGGGTATGGTTTTCTGCCGAAATAAGTGTAATGAGCAGTATCTGGATGATGATAGACTAGGAGAGCTTCCTCATTACCTCCATTAATGCACATTGAAAGGGAAAAGATTGAGAAAATGGAGGAGAAGAGACGGATACAAGAGAACAAAAATCTCAGGCAAAACCCTAAACTAGGAGGAAAACTCCCAAACGAGGAGAGACAACAATGAATTGGAGCTATAATTGAAGGTTGGAAATTAGTAAGCTCGTAGATTATTTCACAACTATAGTACATCTGTTAGTAAATTATATTCAGACCCCTTGAAGTTTGTAGGCGTATAATACTTAAACCTCTCAAATTTAAAATGTTTTACTTTGACTAAAAATACTCTAATCAAATATCATATTTCAAATATTTTAACCAAAATTCATGTTCTATTATGACATTTATTAAAATAAAATCAGAAATAAAAATTTAATTTTTTTAAAAAAAATTATAATTAGTATACAATTATATTATTTATTGAAATTTAATTCAGTCGTTTAAACGACCAAAATAAACTACCAAACTATCTCAATTAAAGTTAAAAGATAATGTATCAATTACAGTTTGACTCCTTATTTGATTTTTTAGTTTTATTCCAATAGATGATATAATTGTATATTAATTATGATTTTTAAGAAAAAATTAAATTTTTATTTTTAATTCTATTTCAATAAATAACATAATATAACAAGAATTTTGGTTGTAAAATTCATGTTCCATTATGAATAACTTATACCCCTTTTTCTAATAGATTATATAATTATATATTTCCCTCCCCCTCCTCAAAAAAAATAATTTTTTTTTAAAAAAAATATATATAATTATATATTAATTAGGATTTTTTAAGAAAAAATTATATTTATATTTTTTGATTTTATTTTAATAAATGATACAACAGAACATGAATATTTAATTGGTGTATTTTCTTCTAAGTATAACATTTTAAACTTTAAGATCTAAGAAAAATTTATATAATTTATTAATGGATATACAGTAAGAGTCTCAGTATTATGCGTGTATAAATCTCAAGAGAATTTTGTATAATATTTTTAATATCAAAAAATTCAAGTGATTAAATATTAAATTTTAGAACTTCTAAATATAATCCTAGCTAAATAAACAAGATGATGGGAACAGAGATTGTGGAGAGAAATAATGGGTCGGGCCGCGGGAGACTGACAACCATTGGTAAAAGATTGCAGAATCTGTCTGATTGATTTGCCACTATGTAAGGTTATCTGGGAACAAATTCAACTTTCCACTCAGCCCTCCTGTTGAAAACTGCTTTGTACCTTCACTCATTGTATTCTCATTTACTATCTCACATCTCATTTATGGAGATTTTGTCTACGGTATGGGAGAAAAAAAAATTGTATTATCATTTATAATTTTTGTGAATAATTTATTATTTTATAATAACAATTTTTATCATTTTTGTATTAATTGTTATCGATCTTTAAATGTTAGGAGTTACCACAAAAATAATAAAAATATTCATAAAAATTATAAAAATATCTACAAAAGTTATAAATCACCCACAAAAAATATAATATTTTTATTGTAAAATAACTCACAAAAATTATAAAAATACCAATTAAAATTATAAAATTTAGAGATCCGGTATCGATTTTTTTTTAATACCATTATCTTCTCCCGTTGATGGAGTATGAATGTTTGCTTTTGGTCTGGAACTTAAATGTTCAGTAGTATTATTGCCGATGAATAATTCTCAGATAGTACAAATTTTGTGAGGGGGTGCCAGCTAGCTTAGTTGATAAATTCTTTAGGTAATCATACCAAATACCTGGAGTATGAATGTTTGCTTTAGGTGTTCGTGGCATTGACATTTGATTTGACTTGTTTCAGTGTTAAGATTGCTCACACAGCTTAAAAAAACAAAAAAACTCACTTTCTTGCCGGAAGTGATCCGATTATAAAAATATAATACAATATAATTAACCGACACAAAATTGATATTAAGTTAAAAGAGTTTGAATTAGATTTTAACAAGTATAGATGATAATGAATGAACCTGTCAGATGTGTTGGGATTTAACACGATTTAAATTCACTAACAAACACACACAATTGAAGAACAAATCAAGAATATAAAGCAATAAGAAACAAGAAAGAATAAGACACAGATTTTATGTGGTTCGACAATTTGCCTACGTCCACGAAGTTGCAGGGATTTCATTATTGAGAGAGTTGAATACAGAGAGCGGCTTTACAATCCACAATAAACCCTAATCACCAAAACAACAGGGTTTATATGTCCTACGCACTGGACTATATAACGGGCCCAAAAATTTTTCTCGGGGGCCCCCACGAGACTTGTCCATGAGCACTACGGCTTGGGCCTATCGGTCCAAGCCTTCGCTCCATGAACTAAGCCTCAGAAAATTTTCTATTAAAAAATCACACAACATTACTTCGGATCGGATTATCATCCGAATCATATATACAAAATAGACTCCATAAAAAAAAACCAACAAAATGCATGTTCCAGTTATATGGCCTCTAGCCCTATTGCTATCTAAATCCCAAAATCGTGGTATTGATTAAGATACTTGTTGCGAATAGAAGGTGACTCATATTCATTTTGCCCAAAAATCAGTGGACGGAGGGAAAAGGAAAGTAGTAAAGAGTGTTGCATAACGTAAGATTTAGTATAACTAGGTTTTTTAGTTATATTGTAACGTTTTGGATTCTACTTTGTAAACTTCGCGTTCTTGATTCTTGATTGTTCACCGCAATGTATGTTCCCAACAATACTTCTGATAGCTCATGCATGCATTTGACTGGTATTACTATGAAATTACATCCGCAATGCTACTTGGCATGTTCAGGTCAGCCAATTGCATGTTAACTTGTTGGATGTTGCATTGTGCATGTCAACTCTAAGCCGTTGTGCCCTTCTGGGCTCCTGATATGACCTCTTGAAGACCTCCATTATTGTGAACTTGGTTTTTTGTGGGTGAAAGTTACCTTTGTTGTAACTAGTATCATTTTTGGGAGAAAAAAGGAAAGTGTTGCCCTACATTGAATTTCTAGTAAGTTTATAGCCCTGTGTCTGCTACCACGATGAAATAGTGGAAAACAACTTCTACCTGATTATGTTTTTAATCCAATGTTCCTTGGGATTAGCACAGGACATGGTCAAATTACGAAAATATTTCCTGTGAAACAAGCTTTAGCTTCATACTGAACTTTTAACTTTTTCTTTTCTTTTTCATTTTTGATGCATCAAATAAGCACTTCCTTGGAAGAAGTATGCTGAAGCATGAAATTTCCACCATAAAATTGTGTGTTGTGCCAAAAACAAGGCCTGGGGGAATACAATCAACTGCTGTTGTTGGACTAAGTTGTCAGTTTTTCTTTTCTCTGTTCAACTCACCTGGTTGAAACTGGCTCAATTTTGGACTGAGTTATCAATCCATATGAACAATCGTAGGTGCGTGAATTGATACGTCCTAAGCTGAGGCTACTTTTTCTTTCAAGCTGCATGTTTAATAGTGTCGTTCAAGTGATACCACCAGTAGGAGTACATAAACTTCTGCAATATGTCTGTGCATATATAGGATCAGCATGACAAACTGCTACAAATTCAATTTCTTACGAAAGGAAATGTTATGCTATTTAATACGTCTGTTGTCCAGGCTGTGCTATGTCATTTCTTGAGTTTTCTGCATGCAAAATGAAATGCATGTTCTCCCTTATTTTATGTATGCCTTCTTGGCCTCTACTTTCAGCTATGATTTTATTCGCTTCTCACCATAAATTTCTTTATGCGATTCTATCATGTTCTTATCATTTATGCCCCTGTACAACTCTCTGCAGGATCTTGATCTCACAAAGCCTGGTGTACGTAAACCATTCAAGAGGCCTGAGTTTGAAGTAACAACAGAGGAAGTACTGAGAAAAGCTGATTTTAGGGTGAGAATTTGGCATACTAGTAATTCTAATTTCTAATCCCAGGTTTTTGGTCAGCATCAGCACGTTTATGTTCTGTGACTGTATTAGTTGGCTTATGGTCACTTTTGACCATGGTGCATTTGCTCTAAACAAAATCAAGATGCTTCTTATCACAAATGATAATTTTCTTGTGTGTGGTAACAAATTACACTGCACTGCTGCACCAGTTATGTGATCAAGGTATGCACTATTACCCTGTTCTTTTAGCTGGCCATGTTTAGTTTAAGGTGACCTCACCACTTGGAATGTCAAACACCATGAATCAGCGAATTGGCTAGCTGACTGCTCTTCATTGCTTTAAGTTACTGAAAATAACAAACATATATGCACTTTCCTCCTCCTCCTCCGGTGCCCCAGAAATTGATCTCGTTTCCATTTACTTGATGAGTTTTTGTCTCTGGGTCCGGTTGAGCGACTTGAAATTTTGACAGGTGACTGGTGATGTGGTAAATGCAGTGGGCAATTAATTCTTTTCCCATCCTCCTTTCCTACCTGCTTCTCCTATAGCCCAAATTTTGTCTAAAATATTTCACCGGAATTAGTTCAGGATTCTTAGTTCTGGTCCAACAAGTTACTTTTGCGAATTTGTCCTCTATGTGCCTTTGTTTCAAGAATCCATAGTGAAATGTGAGCCTGTTTCTCAGCATAATTTTCCTTGTTCATCCTGTAGACCAGAATTAGCGCCAAGGCCCAAAGGAAAATTGGCAGGGAGATCAAGACAGCCTGAGCTTTTGGCCTAATGCCTTTCACCACGACGGGGACAAAACAGTTTGTTTTTGGAAAAACAATGAAGGATCTGGACAAGGATTATGAATATGACACCTCTGATTTTCAGAATTACGTGGATGCAGAATCAGATGAAGACCCTATTGTAACCTAACAATTTTATCCTCAAAAAGTAATTTTGGCTGCCAATATCTCTGAAATTTGGTATGTGAGATGAACAATATGATAACTATCATTCTGAACAAATACCGTTCTTTTGACTTGATGTTTATTAGAACGTTCTTTTTCAGTGTGCAGGAAAACCAAGCCTGCTTAACTACATACTCTTGAACCCTTGAAAAGTAAAGACACGAAAACACTCTTGAACCCTTTTTAATTGAAATCATCTACTAGTAGGTGGATTTATCCTCTGACAGGATGCAGCAAGTATGATTTAGCCTCTGCAAGTTTGGACTATAAACAGATTGACTCGTCAACCTCGTTTAATAAATCAGCCGAAGCCAATTCGAAGTCGGTCAAATACGATTTATACTCAAACACAAATTCAACACAATACCAACTCAATTATACATCCAATGACAAGTGAATCGAGTATAAATTGAGTAACTTTAATATTTGTAAACACCGCCTGAATTTGTTAAGAAGGAATTAATGCTCCCCCCCCCCCCCCCCACCCACCAAAAAAAAAAACAAAAAAACAAAAAAACAAAACAAAAAAAATCCTTCGGTTTGGCTTTATTATCCATGTCTCCGGCTATGTGCAACAATACTAATTATGTTAATTTTGAGAATGACAAAAGCTATAATCAAATTAGTTTGGTGGTGCATGTACACAAGCTTTCTAAGAACTCCTTCTGCTTCTTCCTCTTTTGTAAACAACTACGAAGCTGTGAAATTCAGAAGTCCAAGCCAATGGCTATAAGAGGTGTTTCTTATATTCTGGCAGAATGTCTATAATGCACACCCATAATATGTGACAATTGCCAGTATTGAAGGTCTGTAGTGCATAGTAATATCATATAAATCTGAAACCCATAAGAAGCCTTACAGATTTGAACCTTTCTCCCTTCTGATCATGCAGTGGAACACATCGGATCCCAGTCCTCAACTCAGCCAGTGGTAGACATGTTTGGCCACCAAAGTCAGGTGTTTTGGATGTGTCGTACTCCATAACCTCAATCCGAAGTAAAGCCAGTTCAGGAACAGTGAGTGGGAATTCAAACACCTTATCCCACACTGGTATCCACTGATCCTCAATTGCCGTAGTTTCCATCATTCTTGTATCAGCAGGAACTCCTGCAATTCCAACCTGCATATAGATCAGTCAGTGAACACATTCCTTTCTGCCAATTTTATGCTCCTAAATGAGATTGATTTCAATAAGAAGTTTTGAGTAGCATCGAGATGCTAAAATCATGTGTGAGAGAGTGAGAGAGAGAGATAGTAAAAAAAAGATATTCATGGTAATTAATACTTTGTAAACTTACTTCTAGTGCGTACTAATTCAAAAAAAAAAAAACTATAAGCTGTAGGTGGAGCATCGTCAAGTGTCTCAAATTTGACCCAACATAACACTATTTAAGTGGCATCAAAATTGAAAGGCAATGACCATCCATCAACCATTTGATGTATGCAGATGACCTGATAATTTTTTCCAGAACCTCTTTGTAAGAAGTTGCAGCCATCAAGCAATTCTAGGAGCAATATGAAACCTGGTCTGACCAACAAGAAAATAACACAAAATCTGGCATATCTGTTAGCCCCAATACAGCCCCACAGATAAACTTAACCTCAACTTGGGTTTGGGATATGCAGCGCCTATCTCCATGCCATAAACTTGGGACTCCTAGTGTTCCTATCAGGATCAAAGTCCGCTACAAGATGTATTTTGCAGGCAGAGCAACACAGATCAAATAATTCATATCAGCTCTGCCAGCATATTCAATGCAAGCCTTTTCTCTTCCCCTTTCCTTCTGTTCAAGGATTGATACTTAAGTGACGAGATTTTGGTGGGGTTCAATATATAAATGAAGATCGAAAGGAGGGTTAGGCTCCATCCGTATGCAGGATATTAACAAAGCCTTCCTTTCCAAAATGGCTTGACAAATCCAAAGAATGACTCTGAATGTGACAAATAGGCAGCCCTTAAATAGTGCTCCAGATCTTCCTCCTGAAAATGTTCAGGTCCATCAGTCTGATACAGTAATTTGGAAAGGCATTATCCAAAGCAAAGACAATCTTTGAGGGTAATTATAGGAAAATTGGAAATGGACAATATCAACATGTGGACCAAACCATGGGTGCCCTTCCTTCCCAATTTCAGAGTTACTCCAAAGAGCTAAGTGATCACTTCCCCATTTGGGTAGAAACATATTGACTGGAACAACTCCAAAATGGAACGAAGCCCTATTAAATGAGCTATTTCATCAGAACACGGTTCAAACTATCCTACAGATCCCAATGCCACAATTTCCTACGTAAGATTTCTGACTTTAGACCCTTGATACTAGAGGTCTATTCTCAGTCTCTGAAAATATGTTCAGGATATATATTCTTATTTCCCGAATGAAGCAAAATTTCAGAAAGGCACATCATGGCGCATCCCTGCAAAAGTGCTGCCAACAATAATATACAGATTGGTCTCTTCCTCCTCGAGGGAAATTGTAATCAATGTTGATGCTGTAGTCAGAACAACATTCATTTTTCTATAGACTCGAATGGGAGCATAACTGATATGTGGACCACATATTCCCCCCACTTGACCCATAGAGAGACCCTAAAATTTTTGAAGCTTATGCCCTGAAGCTAGAACTCCTGAGAGCTAGTAATGAAAGCTGCTCCAATGTTCACTTCAAAGAGGATTCCCAGAAATCCATCTCATATGCCACCTCTCGTGTCTCGTCTGTTCCCAACTGGAGGATTGCAAAACTTATTGAAGGTGTGATACAATTCATACAATGTCACTCAAACTGGAAAATAGCTAAAATTCACAGATCGTTGAATGCTTCATTAACTAGCTCAATGGGCAGCCATACCGAACTTCTCAGGTTCACTTCCACGAGAAAAAATCATGAGCACTGCCCAAGTAGCAGGAAAAAGACTGGAAAGAGTCTTCATCACCCCATCATAGTCCCAAATCACCTTATTTAAATTCAATTTTGTTGTCAATGTTATTCTCTGCTTTTGTTCTAACTTTAATTGCTGGATAGTCTTTTCTAATATTACCCTTGTATAGAAGTCTGGCGGTGAATATAGATCAAAGTGTGTATGGTGGAAATCTGAATGCCATCCTTCCCCCATATATATTTGTACCTGTTTTTAACAAAAGGCAACATAGATGCATTTCAAACCAAAATGGAAGGTGAGCATCACATAGTTAAAATTTGTGTCAGACTTTTGCACCTGCAAAGTAGTCTTAATTGGTAAAGATTCCCTGGGATCAAAATCTCTATTTAATAAAAGATCTGGTTTTTTCACAAAACCACAGCCACCATTGGCTCTGAACATTCCTTCTGTCACCCAAAGATGCTTTCCCTGTCCCTGATGAGGAAGAAAATAACTTAATAAAAAAGCACTCAAATAGAGTACAAGCAAATGTTCTGATCCATAATTTGCTTGGATATTTCTAATAAGTCACACACCAATGTTCTACTTGACTGAATGCATGAGTTGATTTATATACAACAAGGAACAATAGCTAATTTGCACAATTAGGACACACAAAAACGCTTTTGTGCCCATACCATTTAAAAAGTTTCCACAGAATAGAAATTTTAAATATCCAAACACATTATATTCTGCTCTCAACTTCTTTACCCAAAGCGCTTCTTATTTTAATCACCTACAGTTGATGCTGATTCAGAGAATGGCTTCCCTAATGACTCTTGTGATAAGAGGATAATCACATTCATTAGTATCCTGCCAGGGGAAATCATGTCTGATGGCATCAATATCCTGTGTGTTCTAACGGTCTTGTGAAACAGTGGATGCACAGAAGTGACCCCAATTTCTGCTTATGCCTCTTTACATTGCAAATATAAGTCTCTCTCTCCATCTCCAAGTACCCTAAAAATAATTCAAATATTATGGCTGTTTCCTAGACCTACCCATCAGAAACTGTAATTTGAAGCTCATGCAGTGGAGCTGTGTTTCTCTAGACATCTTCAATTTAGTTGTTCACTCAGAGTTGCAGCAATATTTGGACTTTTGAACAGTAAACGGGTCGTGCAAATATCAGATGGCATGGAACAGAATATTAGAGGCAAATGTGTTTGAGGGTTAACAATTGACTAGTATACTAAAAGTAGTCTGACCTGCATGTTCAATGCAACCATTTGAGCTCCATGCATCCAACCAACCAGAGGATTGTAGTTAGATGAGCCAATTCGTGTACCCTTGGGGTATATTCGCAGCAAATTCCTCTGGGTAAACCTAGAGCACCAACATGGTGCAAACAAATGGTAAAACTTCATAGATAACCATGTTACCAAGCAGACAAGGTAAAATCCTAAGCTATCTTTGCATGTCAGATAACCACTCGATAGCACATATTGTGCAAGTCTGGAGCATGATACTTGTATATGTACCTCACCTTATGGATGCTCAAGCCTCATAAATGAAGGAAACATACAATTACCTGTTTAATTGTAAATTTTATTAATCATGAACCTTACCATTAGCCAGTTGACATTATTTTTTTTTATAAGAAACACTGATTTCATTAAAAAACCAAAAATTACGAAGGACAAATCATAGTTGGACAAGATATCCAAAAACTAAGATACGAAAACATGAAAAAAAACAAGAACAAAAAAAAAAAAAAAAACTCATGCATGGGCATGCAGCAGCACTACATTCCACATGTTGCAATCCAACTCGAAATAATGCAAGAAAGAGGGATATCTTGAAACTCTTTAGCCATAGACGCCTAAAAGGAAGCCATAAAGTAAAGTCGTTCCCATAGTTCTTCAACCTCCTCACATTTGTCATAAAAAATCACCCAAACAATAGCATTACAAGCACAACACCAAAGGGTTTTTTATTTCCTATTCCCACCCTGCTACATCCAAATATATCATCATAACACAGCACTACGGTCAAAGACAAAATATTAAGTCTTCTTCTTTGAAGCACATCATAAGCATTAAGCTTACCATGAGTAATTATCCATACACAAATTTGCACCTTAAGAGGCACTTTAGATTCCCATATCACCTACGAAGGTGAAAACAACAGCATCAATGGATAATCAATTAAAGACAAAGAATCGTATGAATGAACCAAGCTAGGGATTCGCACTTTGATTGCCTGAGAAAGCCGTAGCCCTTTAATTGCTTAGGAGTACCGGCTTTATTTAGTAAAAGTCTTTTCTTGTTTGACGTTTTCTTATCTCGAGTTGTTCCCCGTGATACTTCTATGAGATTGTTTGCACCAGCTTTGGATTAAACAAGATTAACCATAAAATCGTTTGAAATGTTCCATAAAATTGTTTGAAACGTTCCATACAATTCTACTTGAATCCACTTAATTTTTTTTACTGATAAAATCCGTGCTCAAAAATAATATTTTTTTTAAGCATGGATATTTCTAGTTCAAGTGTATCTTTTATTTACCGTGAATTATTTTCTTGGTTAACAATAATTGTAATTTTGCAAATATCTGCAGTTCCTTAATTTTCTTTCTACACCATAAAGGACATAGGGTCATTCGTTGGTATACTATACTTGATCCAAAAGGAAGAAGATGAAACGAAGGAAAAAAATAAAAGTGATTAACTGAACATCCAATTACGGAAGAAAGATTTCACTATAATCAATATAGTAAATCAAAGTCATTTAATATTAAGTAATAAAATGATTTCTAAACTTTATTTCAAATCGTTGTACCGTATTTTAGTTAAGTATCTTGTAAAATACTCTTACCATAGATCCCATTTTCTATTCTGCCTCTATTCCTCTATGATTCATTTCATTCAAACTTGAAACTTGAGTCTCGCAGTTGTTGAATCTACTTTTCATATCCAAAGCCATCGTTCTTTGTTCATCTTCGGCTTCGTTGCCAAAGTCTTCTATGAAAAGCTCATCCCCATCATCCCTACCTCTCACAACTAAATCCGAATCCATTTTCACTCTTTTTGATCCATTCGACTTAGAACCCATGGCAGAATTTCACTTGTGGTCATTGGCATTGTCATCACACCTCACCGAATTATCATCAAGGGAATCTTGGATAACCCTAGAAGATGTCGCTTGAGAAGAACCATATTTTAGGCTAATACATTAGGCCTTTTCAGACCCAAAGCCCACTTTTCCCGCCTCTTTAATAATAACTGGACCCGACCTTTTAAGACCATCAAATGCACTTGTTGGATTTAGAATGAAAGAAGATCTCAGCCCACCTTGACTAGGCCTAACCCCTTGGGCTTCAAAGTGTTTAGTATTGCCCATTTCCTAAGAGCCCACCCATTTGGTTTTATTAACAAGCTGCAAACCCTTCTTCAAAGCAAATTTAAATTTAAAGTTAGCATTTAAACATCCTTTATCTCCTTTTCCTTGGTAATTAGTATATTCTCCTCCGCATAAACACCTAAATTAAAGCATTCTTATCGTTAATTGATATTTCCCTTTGACTTCCTTTCACAACATCTAACTTCTGTATACCCCTTCCTCCCGTCATGACACGTACCCCATCAACCCTATTTGCTTTATCTTCAACCTCATGACTGTAGAATCCTTTTTTGGTGTTATCTGCTCCAAATAATCTCTTTTGCTCATCACTATGGAACTTCCCTATATTATGGAAAACCCTAATTCTAATGGAAAAGATTTCCTATCAAACTCAATAGTCCACAATGTCCTCAACAGACCAAAATGGGGTTTATGAACCCTAAGCCTTGCTTGAAAGAGATTCTCACAATTTTCTATTTCACGATCAATTTCTATAAAACCACAACAATTTTCAATTTGTATAAAAACATCTCGATTCCACATATCCACCCATCCATAAACAACACTATGCTCTGGTTTGAATTCGATTCTAGACATTATTTTTTAAGCTTCAAAGTAACAGAGTCCAACAAAAACCTGTTTTTCTTCGACAAATTTTTTCAGCCCTCAAAATATTTGGACAAAAAAGATGGCCTTGTCAGCTTGAAAAGGTTTTAAACAAACCTTAAAATTCAAAATTTTTGAAAGTTTACACTGAATCAATCCCCAAGGGTGAAAAAAACATTCCTTGATGCAGACCACAACATTCTTCCATTTTTGAAATTCTTTATAGATCATTTCATCACCTTTAAGGATAGTAGCATCCAGAGAATTCTTTCTACTGTTACATAGCTGATGCATCTTTTCATTCTCAACCATAGCTTCTCTATTGTTATCCTTCCGAAATTGAGATTGCTTATGTCCATATAGAACATCCTCTAACAACCTTTCAATAATTTCTTTTGGAATAATCAATCCTATTCTCCTTCCATTATCATCACCTTAGAAACTCTAACAAAGTCACCAAATCTACTAGAGTCCATTTACATCAAAAGAAAAAAGCCATTACCTTTGTACTTTTTCAAGAACACATCCTTCCTATTCCATTGAATAACATTCCAGATAAACTCCTTCAGCCATAACAACCCTTCTTTATTGAACTTACAAGAAAAAGAACCATATTGATTACATTCAATAATACAAAAACACTCTCCAATCGACCCTTAGTCTTCACATAAAAACATTTCTTCTCAATCGAAACTTCCCCCATTCAAAAAGAATATTTTGGACCGTATCATAGTCAGTCGGTTGACATTATTGATTAAATATTCAACGCACTGATGAAGTATACTTTATTATGTCCATTTAAATCTATGGGGAACCTCACGAGAATCACCAACTATATATGACATACTGATTTTTGAAATAGCAATACAATCAACAAAAGTTTAGCCTTCAATGTCTACAATAACAAGGATTATAAAAGGGAAAACAATGGTCCAATCCAGAATATTTTGCTTTAATACACACAACTGACCAAACTTTAAAGTTGAAATAGACAGTTCATGCAATAGACAACTAAATATATAGGAACAACTTTTAATACCAAGTTCCGATTTTAAGCTGATAAAAAAACAAGTTACCGGACGATATGGGGTCCATATGTTCTGGCAGCATTTTCCAACTCTTGCTCGCTCAAACTGAGACGTCCAACTTTATTAGGTTCAGTGCTTAGCGAGCCTCTAATTTCAGTTTTTAACTTCCCAGCATGAATAGCAATTAAACGCCTATATTCCGGAGCTGCATCTTGCACATCTTCGTCCTCCCCGCTTGATTCATCCTGTCAACAATGGTGAGACTGTAATTAAGTTGGTGACATGTAGTGCACTAACTGTCAAAGAAAAATTGACGCTACTCACATTCCCCGTGTCATCAGTTTTGAGTTCATTGCCAACAGCTAGGTTCTCATTCTCCCAAGGTTCTTCCTCTGTTGAAGCCTTCACCTTCTGTGGATTCCCTTTTACCTCCATACTCTGAAACTCAAGGAATTCTTTTGGTGGTTTGGTGGAGATCAAAATTTTTTTCTTCAAAAATTCTGGTGAAGGGAACTCCTTTAGGTCTGACTCAGGGTAGAACAACATGTCTCCAAATGTTCTAGTTACCATCTAATTAAAAACAAAATACAGCCATAGACTCACAAAGACAACTCATTCCAAAACTTTAAAACCGGCTTAAAATTCATGTAGTAGGGTTTTACTCACCCGAGCCACTTTAGCTTGAAGATCTGAATTAAGGTGGTCCTCAAAAGTTACTACAACAGGATATTCAGAAGCATAAAATGCGTACTCCTTAATAGCCCGCAGACACTTGATAAGTTGGACCGGAGTAGTCAGCGTCCTACAGATTTAAGAAATTGCATCACTCAATGCAGAACAAATAAAATTCTAATGGTTGTTAAGTAGGGCAATGGAAGTCAGTTCATCAGCACAAATTTCTTGCTTTATATTACAGCAAATGGCGTGATATTCATACATGATATTCCCATACATTAATGGAATGTGATCGGCTGATCTGATGTCGTAGGTTATAGATGCAAATAAATTTGAGAAGCAATTTCAGGCTTGTGTTAACAAGAGCAATGTTTTGAAGGACATTTTTTATGGATGTGACACTTCATTATCCTCAGATATCTTTGATTTTGTGCAGCTCATTCTTCCATATCCTTTCAAAACCAACTGGATATAATAGCATATGTTATAAATTCTTGCATCATGTAGGGCTAGTATGAAAAATATGATAATGTCGGACATGATATTTGACTTGATATTGCGCATGTATGAAATGCTCCCTTATTTGGATATTATGAATGATGAAACACAATATCAAACAATAACTCCAAAGCAATTCGAGATGCATGTTCCCTAAGCCCTTCACCATCAAAGACTATACTGTTGAACAATGTGTGTAGATGAATTATTGGCTCTAATAAAAAAGAAAAACTCATTTGCTAAGAGAGTTAATTAACAAATGTTAACCTCCCTTTTTGTTCTTTAATGTGTGTAATCAATAAATTGCTAAGCAAAACAAGAAAGGATAACACAACATTTGAATGCCAGATCAGAACACATCAGATGTCTAGAAGCAAATGCAGATTAACTTCATACCCTCCATGTTTAACATCCACATCGTCTCTCGTTGAGTTTGCCCACAAATCCAATTCAATTACTCTTACACCTTTCTTTAGTGCCTTAATGATAGGATCAATACTGCAGTCACTGCTTATTTGATTCCCAGTCAAGTAAGAGTTATGGCCTGTATACATGTAATAATGAGCCAACGGAGCATTCATGTCGTGATGCACCTGAATCCAAGACACTTATCACAAAATCAATATTAAGGGACAGAAGATCAAGATAGTAAGAAAGCCACAGAAATTGTTGGAATGCAAGTAAAAGTGCAAAGATTTGTAGTTTATATGTTAGTAATTTTTCCAAATTTAAAAAAGGCATATAAGGGTTTGCCCTGCAATATAATATGGAGTATGCACCACAAAAACTAATTTAACCCAACCTTTTCCCAATATTTAATTAACAATGCATATAAAGAGTTGAATGCACACAATAAAGTTGCACAGCTTATGTATGTCTGAGAGCAAGGGTTAGATACCAGTAATGTCAAAGACTCAAAAAGTATATGACTATACTGAAAAAACATAGAATGAACTGCATAGACAAGCTTAATGCCCGTTGATGAGAGTATGATATGGCCAGTTCCCTGCTTCCCAGGGTTATCTTGGGGCGTCAGACCTTGTTGAATGACAAATCAATCATTGGTCATTGGGAATTAGAAGCTACAAGAAATCTCAAAACTACTCTTTTAGGAAGAGTAACCACTGGAGCTCCCAGATGTTTAAGTTCCAATTGCCCAGACTGGCTATGCTGCTATTAACTTAATTTCTGACATAAGTCTGGTTCAGTGAAAGTTATTAGCATTCTTTAATTTTCTCATATCAACTTAATATTGAGAAGCATTAACTCAAATTCATACAGAGGCAAATAATGAAAATTTATACCACCTAAAGTTCCAAAAAAGAAAAAAAAAAAAAAACAAATTGTTGATAGTTGCACGGGGTCAACACACATGATCAATTCCAAAATTATGGTGCACAGTGACATTTTAAATGAATTGAAATTTTTTTTTCACACAGCTAAATAATGAGATTTGTCACATAGCCATAACAGGTGAAAGAGCAAGATTGCCAGAATCATGAACAGAGAGAGAGAGAGAGAGAGAGAGAGTAAAATGAGTGAAAGATTACCCCAAGAGATGGTGAGATTGCCAAATTATGATCTCCAATGAGATATCGAAAGAAAGCTTCGAGATGGAGGCCTTTACGTTGGAAGATATTGAGGTGCTTGAGACTGTTGAATATCTCTTGGACTCTCTCGTCCGTTGCATTATCTTCCTCTTGGAATTCCATCAAGAAACTTCGCAAGTAATTGGCACTCATGGTGCCATTATCTGAGTAACTCTCGAAAAGTCTCCTAACATCATCTGGAGGCTCAACCGCCCTCAGCTTGAATCTTCTCCTGAAGCAGAAACAAACCCTGAAATTTTGCTTGGACATTTGTCAGAGAGATCGAGAGAGAGAGAGGGCGAGAGAGAGAGATGCAATGAGAGAAGACAAAAAGAAGAGGTCGGTTGGTTCCATTGATAAATAAGAGGAGGAAGGAAGGTGGTGAGACTGAGGAGCTAACTTTTGGGTTTCTACGTTCTTCTGAGGAATGGCGTCCAATTGGAGTGGGGAATATATTCTTAGCTGAGCTTTGGAATATATTCTTAGCTGAGCTTTGGAGGAATGGCGTGCAATTGGAGTGGGGAATATATTCCATGCTTGATTCCTAAATCCCAGACAATAAATAGCAGTCCTACACAATAAGAAAAGTCATTGCTTTTGTGGCAAATCCAATAAAATTACTCGCCATCCATTGTCCAACAAAAAACTCTACTTCTTAATAAATAGTATAATTATATATTAATTGTAATTTTTTTTTTAAAATTTAATTTTTAATTTTAATTTTATTTCAATAAATATCATAATAGAACATAAATTTTGGTCATAAAATTAAAAATATTTGATATTCAATTTTTGATTGAAGTATTTTTTATCTAAATATAATATTTTAAACTTGAAAAGGTCTAAATATTAGATACCTACAAAATTTAAGGGGTTTAGATGTAATTTATTAACTAATATACTAATGGGTATTGACGGTAATGATATAAGTATTACGCGCGTATAAATTTGAGAAAGTCTATGTGTAACATGTCAAACTTTAAGGGATCTAAGTGATTAAATGACAAATCTTAAAAAATCAACCGTATAAAAATTATCAACAAGAAACAGCCTTCCAATTATTTCATAACAATACAATAGAAATATCTTGAAGCTCATTCGCTGATGTTGTCCATAAAGATGCCAATAAACTAATTATGTCCCATAAAAACTCCATGTTCTATTCATTTCCTACAGAATTCCTACAAAAATTCTGTTAATTCTCTCCATTTACGGCACCCAAAATATGGCCATTATAACACACACACATGGAGACTCATACGACCCACATATACACATACATAAATAGACACACACACATAGGCCCACATATACACGCACACATCTATAATATAGAATAGAACAAGTTTTAATAATGTACCCAACGATCTCAAATAGATTCATCTAACGATCATCAATATCTCTCTTAAAATTATTAACATTACACCGTACTTTTAAGGACGAGTTACCCCTAGTACACACATAAACGCACACACCCACATATAGACACATATAAACGTACACACCCACATATAGACACATACATACAGATGTAACTCAAATCTACATACAGATGCATATAATATATTAGATCTAATGATGCATAAATTGGTTTGCACGCCACCTGTCAAGTAAGCAGTATAAAATGCAGTATAAAATAAGTATAAGGAGAGAGAAGACAAGATTTATAGTGGTTTAGTCAATGTGACTTACGTCCACTTTGAATGGCAAGGGCCACGGGTATTTTAGTAACTCAGGTGTGTAGGGAGAGTAAAGAGTTACAAGCTTTGAAAGGGAGATGGGAGAGTTATGCTCAAATGAGTGTGATGCCCCCCAAGTGTTGGCAGAACTTACAATTTATAGTTGCCTCATAGTAATTGAATAACTAGTCTGTTAGTCATAACAGATTGGGGTGATTTAATGGTAATTAAATAGTTGATCTGACGGAGGTGACGACCTCTTCTCAACGGGCGACGCAATTAAAATACTCTCCATGGGACTCGATCAAAGATGAGGTGAGGGTTGACTCTCTTCAAGGCAATGTGGATGAGGCTTTGGGATAACCCTTACTCTAGGGTGGCTAGGAGGAGGTTCTTGCATAACCCTTACTCCAAGATGGCTAGGAGGAGGCTCTTGGATGACCCTTACTCCAAGGTGGCTAGGAGGAAACTCTTAGATAACCTTGTATACTCTCTGCTGATGTGGCTCCTTAAACTTGATGAGCTTGTTTGAGTTGACCACATTAAGCTGGACTTGTTGGATCTCTTGGAGATGGACTATAAACTCGAACTAGGCTTATAATTTGAGTTAGGCCCTTAGGCTTGGCTCATCAAGATCTATGCATAGATCTACATATCTATGTATAGATCTAGATAAAGCGAAGTTCAACAGAGATGTAGATGAGAGTCCTTCAGTTCTGAAATTGAAGCCCTTTAGACTTTGCCGGCAACTGAGAAAGGTGAGAGAGTCGACAAAGACGACAGAGAGAAACGAGAGAAAAAGAAATATCTGGTGAAAGAGATTTTATAGTTCAATGAAAAAACTCTAATTTTGTGTTAATGGGGTTCGAAGGCTAAATCTCATTGTTGTTTTTGAAATCATATATTTTTTGTTTTTTATTTGCAGTTTTGAGCCTTATTTTTAGACAAATTAGCTCATTTTTTTTGGGCAAAAATTGAAAATAAAAACAATTACCTAGCGAAGCCTTCATTTGCCATTTTTCCACTTACATGCCCGTCAACCAGAGGAGATGAAGGCCTCACTCCATCGTCTCACAATCTCTAGCATCAATCCTTAGCAGTGTTTTAAAATCTAGCCTAGCCCGACTGGTTAAACCCAAAAAATCGGTAAACTAGTGCCTAAGCCGAACCGATTTCATAATTAGATTGATTAAGCAATTGCCTTGCTTGAGAACTATTCAAACTAGTCAAAACTGGACAACTTTTATGAAATCGTTGCAAACCGCTCCGGTTTGCAGTTCCATGCCAATATAGGAATATAAATTGGGAGTATTACACTTAGACTCTTTAAAGTTTGTCACTTAATCACTTAAACCCCATAATATTTGAAATATCACACACAGACATCCTAAAATTTGTACCCATGTAACACTTAGACTCCTATCGTTAACATCCGTTAGTAAATTATATCTAAATCCCTTAAAAATTATATATGTATAATATTTAGACCCCTCGAGTTTAAAATATTATATTTAAACTAAAAATACTCTAATCAAAGATAGAATATCAAATATTTTAAATTTTACAACAAAAAATCATATTCAATTATATCATTTATTGAAATAAAATTAAAAATAGAAATCCAATTTTTTTCTTACAAAATCGTAATTAGTATATACAATTATATTATCTATTAGAATAAAACTAAAAAAATTAAATAAGGGGTCTAAGTCATTCATAATAGAACATGAATTTTACAACTAAAATTCATGTTCTATTATGTCATTTACTGAAATAAAATAAAAATTAAAAATATAATTTTTTCTTAAAAAATTATAATTAGTATACAACTATACTATCTATTGAAATAAAATTAAAAAATTAAATAAGGGATTAAACTGTAATTGACACAATATTTTTTAGCTTTAATTGGGAGTGATTTGATCGTTTAAATGACCAAATTAAATTCCAATAGATAGTATTGATATATAATAATTATGATTTTCTAAGAAAAAATTATATTTTTATTTTAATTTTATTTCAATAAATGTCATAGTAAAACATGATTTTTGGTTGTAAAATTTAAAATATTTAATATTCTATCTTTAATTGAAATATTTTTTGTTTAAGTATAACATTTTAAATTTGAAGGGTCTAAGTAATACACGCTTACGAATTTTTGGAGGTTTGAGTGTAATTTACTAACAGATATACTAATGAACATTGACGATAAGGATCTGAGATCTAAATGTTTTGTGCATATAAATATTAGATGTTCTATGTATAATATTTTAAATATCAGAGTTCTAAATAATTAAGTGACAAACCTCACAGATCTTGGTGTTATTCTCCCATCTAAATTTTAACACTTAACTTATAGATGGCCCGCTTTAAAAGGCAAACGCCACTGCATCAATGACATGCTTTTCGAAAGCAATCAATACTCATCTCTCATTGTCTGTGTCGATGTGAGACTATATGTAGTATATTTAAAAATGACATGATTATTCTTCGGCTCTTCTATTTTATCATTTCCTTTTAGTTTACATTTGAGCTATTTTCCCTTTCTTCCACTTTTTATTTTATTGTTTTAGCTCATCACATTGTTACTGTTTTTATTAAATATTCAATACCTATTAGTAAATTTTTTTATATTCTTGCACAGGTGAATTCTTGCAATGAATTAAGATTACAATATGATAAACGATCCTGGATGATGAACCTAATACAATCAAAGGATTAGGAAGGGGGTCGGGTACGTACCAGACTAATTCCCTCCGAAGATCAAGTCAGTTGACATTAGAGTCATCAACACAATGTATTCTCTATTTTCAGATTGCATACCTTAGCCAGCTTCTTCTAGAGTATTTATACCTGGGTTTGCAATGATAGTAATGCCCTTGAGTCCCATTTTAGAATTTAATGGCCTGCACTCATATCCTAGCATAATGAGTGGCATCCAATCAAATCTTCTTAGGACTAGTCTATGGGCGAGTGGACCTATGCTCGGGACCCACCGAACATTCATGGCTCAACCCCCAGTCATTAAATACCTCTTCTTGGTACTTGACACATACGTCTGAGCACTCACTAGTTGGGAATAAGCACCCTCAGGGTTGACTGATTACTTCATATTGGTGTAATAGTCATTAATGCCTCATAATGATGACTGTGTCTGCACTTTTCGAGGATCTGGACACTCATTAATGGCTCTGTTGTAGCCATTCAAGACCCCCATTAATGAGTTATCAGATCTTTTTTAATGCTAGGCTCTGAGGGTCGTACTTGACCCTTTCTAACATAACTCCTCGTCGTTTTTTTCAGGCGCGCTTTGAGCGCCCTAACAGCTGTAACTGCCCATGTGTCCATTAATGATGACTGTGTCTGCCCTATCAACTGCTCTCCAGCCTTCATTTTTTTTACGTCATGAGACAGGTGACGCACGAAGAGTGGAGGCTTCCTCAGCACACCTGAATTTTAGGGGCAGTTACCCACATGTCTGGCGCCGGATTTCAAATTTTCAATTGATGGCTTGTTTCCTCGATTCCTGCTCACGTCGCAACCAGCAAAAATATGGGAATTTGTGGCCCATACGAGACTCTTTGGATTTTCAACCTCTTAAACTGAAACTATCTCCTGAGCAACTCTTTTTTTTAAACTCTCAAGCAGATCCTCTGAGGCCACTGAATTGCAAGTATTCCTTTGCCTATACTTTTTTCTTCCTTTCTTCCATTCTTTTCTGCCTCTTTATAGAAAGCCTCAATGGCCAAGGGACACAAGAAGATTGAGAAAACCCAAGTAAATGATGCCCGTATAGAGAATTTTAGGTCCACCTACAATATTCTCGAGTTTGTTTTCGACCCCAAATTCCATAGGACAGACATGGGTAGTGTTGACCTTATGCCCTTCCACACCAAGGGCGCCATAAAGGGTAAAGTTAGGTTCCCTTTCCCGCCTCTTCTTCTTAAGGTCCTCTTGCGCCTAAGACTCTTCCCTCTTCAGTGTTGCATAAACCTTTTTAGAGTAGTAATGGGGCGTTGTCACCTTGAATGCTTGGCTGGGGATGAATCTCAGGGTGGATGATATATTATTTTGTTATAACTTGAAGTTGGTCAATAATGGCAAGTACTACTTGAAATCACGGGACCACTCCATGTACTTTGTGACACACATGCCTGACTTGGACAAAAGATACACTCGAGAGCTCATCATGCTCAGCGATAGATGGGAGATGAGTGAAGAATCTGAGTATGATGACCTCTATTACCCCCAAAGTACCAAGGGATCCAAGTGGGCACTTCATCGAGTTCATCACCACTCGGCTGTTATTATTGTTTCTAACCTTTTGTTTTCTTTGTAGAGGGGTACAAAAGGGACACTGCCCAGCCTCCAAAAGCTTCCATCACCTTTGACGATTTTCTAAGGGTCTGGTCTCACAACCTCGGTGACCCCTTTGCTCGGGTAGTAAATGTGATTCTCGGATACCGCCCCAGCCTCACTCAATTCTCTCAAATCCCTACATTTCGATCTTTCCATCTGGGTGGACTGTTCTTCAGAATAAGAGGACGAGGAGGCAAACGTTGAAGAAGACCTTGACTGTGACTCTGAAACCTCCCCATTATTACACCACTCTCCTTCTGAAGCCGAGATGTTTTGCATTCCCCTCATCACTATAGAAACCTTGGAGGCCACCACCGTGTCTAGGAAGGCCTTGGCCTTTGGGCCAGGAAGCCCTTTAGGAACTGCGCCCATTATTGTTCCTCCCCCGCCCCTCCATTGGGGCAAGAAAAGCCACAACAATAGTAGCAAAGGCAACAATAGCAACAATAGCAAATCCTACTAGGGGTCCAACATCAGCAACGAAGACAGCGAGACGAACCCTCGGAATAGAGTGGCCATCAACAAAGGCTATGCCGCAGATGGGATTTTAACTCGTTCATTGAGTGTCGAGTAAAACATCAACATGACATCCCGGTACCTTTCAATCTTGTCGAATGGGCCCCCGAAAAATCACATGAAGGGGGCAAGCCATTCTAGAGTTTGACTCTATCATTCACTCCATCGATGTGGTCCTACCAATCAGCAGAACCATGCACTTCAACGCTGACATGGCGATTCTAGAAGAGTATATGGACAACCGTCTCCTCCAGGGAGTGGTTCAGCACAACTTGGTGATAAGTATTTCTGATTTTTTTATTTCTTTGATGTTTTCCTACCGTGATCGTGTCCTCACACTTGGAATTTTTCTTTCCCAGACTTGCCAACAAATAGGGGTCATCATCAATTGTTTCTAGGCTTATCGGAGCAGAGTCAAGAAGTCCCAAGCTGAGCTTGCGAAGAAGGACCTCTATATTGGCCATGTGAAAAGGATGGTCGCCAATAAAACAAGGAGCATCACTGACCTAATCCGAAAAGTCAAGGCCTTAACCTACGAGTTGGACAAAAGCAAGGAGGCTGAGGGCGAGTTTGTGAGAAGGATGGAGGAGGCCAAGCTGAAGGTTTTCTCTGTAGAAGCCAAGTTACTGGAAGCAAAGGCTAACTACATGGCACTAAGTTAAAAAATGGAAACGCTGGAGAAAGATAAAGCTGGGGAAATGGGGACGACGAACACTGCCTACGCCGATGTCTACTAGTAGTGCCAGGAACAATTTATCCCGACCTTCGACAATGGGAAAAAGAAGTCCTTCAAGAAGGGTTGGGATGAGGCCCTCCAACCTGTAGGGGTGGCTGTCGACTCTAACTTCTCCTCAATGCACATTTACCTTCCTCAATAGAGGGTTGATGTGCCCGCGGCTCCATTGGAAGTTCCGCCTAGTGCCAAGGTGGCCCCAACCGAGGAAACGGTGGAGGCAGCCGCTGCGATAGTGTCGATTACCGTGAGTGACAACAATTCAGATGGAATGTCTCCTTTCCAGTGTCACTCCCTGAATATTTATTTTCTTTTAAAAAAATACCCGAGCGTGATTAAGGCATAAATTCACACCGAAATTACGATAATCTTTCTTGTATTATTAAATTTCATGTACGAGTACATTATCCTCACATGATCATTTCAAATATTGTTGATACAACATAAAGAGAAATAATAATAGCAGACTCTATCCATCGTCCTTTCAGCCTATCCTCCTGTCTGGCTTCATATTTCTGAAAAATGTTAGATAGGGATGAGCTTACCTGCTCAGTAGGATAACGTTTATCAATGACTACCAAGGTTTTAAAACAATGCATAATATAATTAAACAACAGGTAAATGCATGAATAGAGCAAAATAATGAATTAAATAAATAAATAAATTTTAACACATATCGATCATATCAATTCGTCAATTTTCTAGTCCATGCATGAACCGCCCCCGGAGAAAATTTTGGGGTCTTGCATCTTAGGGAACCTAATGCCCTTCTTGCTTTTCAAGGAACACCAATACCGAGAATTATGTGATGCCACACAGGCTGCCATGACAACCGATGTTACTAACCAGTGAACCCAAGGACTAGTTGGAATCCTATGAATTCTCGCAAGGATCATGTATCTACTAACCCTCTGCACTCGATTATGTGCATTCATAGTAATTTCATCAAAATCACAAAATAAAGTCATATCGTAGTTAGACCCAACAACAAATCAAAAATTAAATAATAATAATAATAATAAAATATTTATTATACAACGTGGTTTCATAAGATAATTAGGGTCTCGATATAAATAAAAATACAATATGTGCATGATCACGATTTATTTATAAAACCCCAGTTTGACCCTATGATTATAGTGATATATATTACATTATATAATTAAATATAGATTTGATATGAAACCCTAAAATATGCATGAAATGCATCAATGACAGTAAAAGATAAAAAAAATCTTACCTCTGCCTGGACTTCTACTCGATACCGGATACTGTGACAAAACGACTAAAATAATATTTTAGAATAACAATAGGTAATAAAAGATTAGTTAAACTAAAATAATTTTTGGAATAACGGGAATAACTAACAAAAAATAATGATACTTAAATTTGATTCAAAAAAATTTAATGAGAATCAACCTTAAGTGACTCGAACCTATAAAATTACTAAATAATGACTAAAAAAATCTTACCCAAAAATCACAATAACAAACTCTTAAGTCGACAACTTTTTGACCCCTTTTCTCCCTCTTCCTTCTCCTCTCTCTCTCTCTCCCTTCCTTTCTTCCTCTTTCTCTCTCTCCCTTCCTTTCTTCCTCTCTCTTTCCCTTCATTTCTTCTCTTTTGTGCCTTGCTCGAATGGTCAGGTGATGGCTATTTATAGCCAAGAACCCACCCCCAACATCACTTAATGACATGAGCAAATTATCTTCACTATGGACAGTTGTCCCGACCTTCTTCATAATTTTTTTTTCCTAATAGACCATATGTCTATTTTTAACACACTTGACACCACATGACACCTATATACATATACATACACACACACACACACACACACTCTTACATATATTATATATGTAATGAACGTATTACTCATATATCATAATATGATATTTTATTTTAACACGAAATATGGCCTATAGTATAGTTAATTTTCTCGTTTCAACGTAAGGAATTCATATTGAAGGTCCATTTATTTATTTGAATTTTTTTTCCTTAATTATATAGAAATTTCAACGTAAGAAATTCACATTGGAGGTCCATTTATTTATTTGAATTTTTTTTCTTAATTATATAGAATTATAATTAACGACCTAATTTGCGTGTCAATGCTTAATTTCTATACGGGTCGTCACAATCCATCCTCCTTAAAAAGATTTTCATCTTCGAAATTTGATACTAACCTTAAAAACTGAAAAGATAGGGGTATCTTGTACGCATATCAGTTTTCAGTTCCCAGGTAGCTCCTTCAATACCATGATGTTGTCATAACACCTTTACGAGTGGTATAACCTTGTTACGTAATATTTGCTCCTTTGTGTCAAAAATTTGCACTGGTTGTTCTTCGTATGTTCCATTTTCTTGAATTTGTACATCCTTCCAGTCAATAATATGAGACGCCTCTGGCTCGCATTTCTTTAACATAGATACATGAAACACATCATGTATTCTTGACAACGGAGCTGACAAGGCAAGCTGAAAAGCTATATTTCCAATGCGTTGTACTATCTCGAAGGGTCCAATGTATTTGAGAGCCAACTTACCTTTTTTCTCAAATCTCAATATTCCTTTCCTAGGGGATACCTTCAAGAATACATAATTACTCACTTGAAATTCCAAGGGTCTCCTCCTTTAATCTGCATATTTGTCTACTCTGAGCCGTGCGTAGCCGATCTCGAGCTACTTGAATTTTTTCAGTGGTTTTTTCTGACAATTTATGGACCAAATAAAATGCTCTCACTAGCTTCGGCCCAACGTAGAGGTGATCTACAAGGTCGCCCGTACAGAGCCTCAAATGGAGCCATGCTAATACTGTTTTGATAGTTGTTATTGTAAACAAATTCCACCAGTGAAAGATATTCATTCCAACTACCCTTGAAATCTAGAGCGCAAGCTCGCAACATATCTTCTAATATTTGGATCACCCTTTCAGATTGACCATCTAATTGAGGATAGTAAGCAGTACTAAAATGCAACTCGGTTGCCATGGCTTTTTGTAAATTTTACCAAAATTGAGCCACAAAGCGAGTATCTGGATCTGACACGATTGATAACAGTATCCCATGTAACCTCACAATCTCCCATATATAAAGGTGACTTAACGTGGCTAGATTATCAATATTTTTTATGGCTAAGAAATAAGCTGATTTGGTAAGTCGATCCACTATAACCTATACTACATTGTATCCCTTGGTAGTTTTGGGCAATCCAATCAAAAAATCCATAGTGATATAATCTCATTTCTATTCTTGAATATCTAAGGATTGTAACAACCCACCAGGTTTCTAATGCTCTACTTTACTTGCTGACATATGGCACATCAACCTATAAATTTAGTCACATCTTTCTTCATTCTTTTCCACCAATATTGGCGCTTCATATCTTGATACATTTTCATGTTGGCAAGATGTATGAAAAACTTAGAGCGATGTCATTTCCTGAGTATTTCTTCTTTCAATTGAGCATTATCGAGTACACACAGCCTTCCTTGATATAGTAATTCCCCATTTTCAACCACCAATTGTCAAGAGCGTTTCCATCTTCCAGTTGGGTGCGGATAGATTCTAGGTACGAATCTGAACGTTGTAATTCGACAACTTTCTGTCGGAGGATAGGTTGAGCAATGAGGTTAAATAAATGGGGTTGACCTTCTTCTTCACCCATCAAGATGTCAAAGTCCTCTAGTGTCTCCCTCAATTGTCATTTCTCCCTCATCACGTTGATCACTATACTTTGAAATTTTCTGTTCAATGCATCAACTACCACGTTAGCTTTTCTTGGATGTTATTGAAGTGTGAAGTTGTAATCCTTGAGATACTCTATCCAACGTCATTGTTGGAGATTCTAGTCTTTTTGAGTGAATATATGCTTGAAACTTTTGTGATTCAAGTAAATTTGAATTTTTTTTCCATATAGATAACAACGTCATAGCTTCAAAGCAAAGACAACAGCTATCAATTCCAAATCGTGGGTGGAATAGTTTCATTCATAAACTTTTAATTGTCTTGATCCATAAGCAACCACCTTGTTATTTTGCATTAATACACATCCAAGTCCTTGTAATTGTACATCTGTATAAACATCATATCCGATACCACTTTTGGGTATAGTAAGGACAAATGTCGTGGTCAACTTCTCCTTTAAGATATTAAATGCATATTCACATTCTTTGGTCCACTCAAACTTTTCTCCTTTTCGAGTGAGTCGAGTCATGGGCAGAGCTATGATGGAAAATCCTTCCACAAATCTTTGATAGTATCTTGTCAATCCCAAAAAACTTTGAACTTTTGTTGCGTTCTTCTGTTGGTCCCAATTCATTACTACTTCAACCTTAGTTGGATCCACTGTTTCTCATTTTTCAGATATTACATGCCCCAGAAATTTGACTTCTTTCATCCAAAACTCAAACTTACTTTTCTTAGCATACAACTTGTACTCCCTTACTATTAATAACACTTGGCGAAGATGTTGTACATGCTTCTCACGTGACTTTGAGTAAATGAGAATATCGTCTATGAAGACGATTACAAATTGATCAAGATAGGGCCTGAATACCTTGTGCATCATCATGTCCATGAAATCTGCAGGTGCATTTATAAGTCCAAAGGGCATCAACAATAATTCAAAATTTCTATATCGAGTACAGAAAGCTATTTTGGGGATATCGTCCTCTCTGATTCTCAATTGATGGTATCCAGTTCGAAGATCAATTTTAGAATAATAACGAGAACCCCTGAGTTGATCAAATAGATCATCAATACGTGGTAGAGGATATTTGTTCTTAATTGTTACCCAATTCAGTTTTCTATAGTCAATACAGAGTCTCAGTGTATTATCTTTCTTTTTCACGAAGAGAACAAGAGCACCCCAAGGCGATGTACTTGATCAAATGAATCCCATAGAAAAAAGTTCATCTAACTATTTTCTTAATTCCTTCAACTCTAATGGTGCCACACGGTAATGGGCAATAAATATTGGCTCTGTACCAGGATATACCTCAATAGTAAATTATATCTCTCTTTGTGGGGGTAGTCCAAGTAATTCCTCAAGAAATACATCAGGAAGGTCATATACTGCCAAGATAACATCAACTGTGATCTTACCTAGTTCTTCCCCAATTAAGTTGGCAAAGAATTTCAAACTAATTTTGTTCCTTGTAGAGAACGGATGCGAATAGTGACATTCACCTATGAACTCAAACTCTACATCTCCTAAGGTACAAAATTTGATTTTCTTTTTATAACAATCCATGATGGCATGATAGCAAGATAATAGGTTCATTCCGAAAATTATGTCGTATCCAATTATTTCTAAGGCAACTAGGTCCACAATCAACTCGCTTTCCTCAATTCGAATTATGCAATTTCTGCATACCCTGGTCGTTTCCAAGGAATTCCCTGTAAGTAGGTTTATACGTAATGTGCGACCCAAAGGTTCGAATTCTAACCCTAATGCAACAACATATGAAGTGTGAATGAAAGAATGTGTTGCCCCCAGATCAAACAAAATATGTGCTCAAGAATTATAAATAAGAATGATACTTTCAATCAATTCGTTAGCGACGTCGTTATCCAGTGTAGCCATTACATAGATCCGAGGTTGGCCTTCAGTAACTAATATTCTACTTCATGGATTTTTTACTGTGCCTGATTTGAAAACGACTGCGAAGGTCCAACTTGGGTTATCGGTCCTGTCGCCTGATAAAGGTGTTGTTGTGGACGAAATTGATTGAATGCCTGATAGGAACCTTGATTGGCCGACTCCTGGGAAAACGTGAAGGGACACTGATTTTTATAATGTCCTATTTTCCCACATTTGAAACATCGTTTTGTGTCATTGGATGTTTTGTTCCAATTCCCAGAATTTTGTCCCTTGTTCACACTCCTCTTTACATTGGTACCTTGCTCTGGCTGTTGATATGGGGTTATTCTCTGGTGCTTATTACTGCCATCATTTATCGTTTAACTTCCTCTGCCTTGCTGACAACTTTTGATATTTTGGGTATCCTCTAGATCTCTTTCTATCAGCATAGCTCTTTTCACTAGTTTCTTATAGTTTCTAAGTCGATGCGCTACGAGGCGCCCTCGGATAGAAGGCTTAAGGTCTTGTTCAAATCGCTTGCCCTTCTTAGCATCGATGGAAACTAATTTTGTAGTAAAGTGAGAAAGTTTAGGAAATTTGGGCTCATAATGTGTGACTGTCAGGTTGCATTGTTGCAACTCTAGAAAATTAGAGAACATTTTATCCCTTATAGACTCTGGAAAATATTTATCATTGAATACTCTCTCAAATATGGTCCACGCCATTTGGTCTACGTTCCTCATTCTTTTGACTGGATCCCACCAGTGATCGGTTTCACCCTCAAAAAGATAAGAGGCCAAGGTAACTCGTAATTCTATGGCAATATCCATGCCATCCATCACCTTTTTCACTTGTCAAAGCCATCTCTCTGCATCAAGTGGCTCTGCACTTCCTTGGAAGATAGGGGGAAGTTGTCATAGAAATTCTTTGAGTATCATCATTCTTCGGGTTTCAGCCATATTTGCTTATTTATGAACTGTTGGTTGTATTACCATAGTATGGTTATTATTTTCTGTATGTTGGCGTGCCAAAGTGGTCAGTTTTCTCAGGCATTGGTAAATGCCGTTCATGGTGTCTTACAGTGTCGGAGGGGACTGGTTATTGGGGGACGTCTCCTGTTGGTCATGAGATGTGTTTCTCTCCATCTTATACATAGTCCATGATATTATAATTATATTTACAAACTACCACCATATTTAAAAAATTAAGAACAATTCTAAGTTAAGATAGTTAGCAGAAATCATGCATCTTAGCATATTAATTAACAAAAGGATTACACTTAGTTTACTATCCTAGATATTACTGTTTCATACAGGCCAAAGATCTAAGCTAGTCACATTCAGGTGATGCATTCTTATATAAAACTTTCACTATTCTATGGCCTACCATATCTACAAGCAAACGTTCCTAGATTAGTGAGGTCAAAAGTGAGATTAGGGATTCAAAGCTTCATGCCCCTTCTCTAGGGCGCACGTTCACAGAACCGATAGACAATGCATGATCGTTTTCCTTAGGTGGTATAGCATCTGGGCCCACATTGAGTTCACTGGTCTATGGTTCAACCATCTATTAGTATTAAACGGGTTAAGGGCTTCAGCTGGTTGTCTCAAGTTAGCTGCAACTGGGGCCCACTAGAGGTCTAATACTACCAATCCATCTATAATCTCCTGATAAAGGGTGGGGTTGGTCTTCATACTAAGCGCTTCATGGATTACCCTTAGTTGTGAGGTTAGCTGATAATGCACCAGTCTCTTTTGCCTAGCAAAAGGTGTAAAAGGCCAAGTGTTAGCTACGTCTTGGACCTCTCGGACTAGCAGATTGTAAGCTTCTAGAATGACTCTATCACTTCGAACTTCACTAGCTATTGCAGACCCCATGTTAGTTTGTGTTATGTAGATATCGTCCCACGCTGCCATACCTATATTCATAAAAAAATTAGCTTTATAGATATAGAGATAAACTGTTCATAATGAAGCATATTTAGTACTAGTAAATTAACACAAACTATTTATTTTGACTAATTTATTTTCCATAATTCTCATGTAAGATCTAATTCCTAGGCTCTGATACTACTCTATCACTCCCCAAATATTTTTTTTTTCTTTTAAAAAAAATACCCGAGCGTGATTAATGCATAAAATCATACCAAACTTACGATAAATTTTCTTGTGTTATTATATTCCACGTACAAGTACATTATCCTCACATGATTATTTCAAATATTCTTGATACAACATAAAGAGAAATAATAATAGCAGACTCTATCCATCGTCCTTTCAGTCTATCCTCCCCCCGACTTCATATTTCTGAAAAATGTTAGATAGGGATGAGTTCACCAGCTCAGTGGGATAACATTTATCAATGACTACCAAGGTTTTAAAACAATGCACAATATAATTAAACAACGGGTAAATGCAGGAATATGGCAAAAGAATTGAATAAATAAATAAATTTTAGCACATATCGATCATATCAATCCGTCATTTTCTGGTTCATGCATGAACTGCCTCCAGAGAAAACTTTGGAGTCTTGCACCCTAGGGAATCCAATGCCCTTCTTGCTTTTCAAGGAACACTAATACCAAGAATTATATGGTGCCACATAGGCTATCACGACAACGAATATTACTAACCAGTGAACCCAAGAACTAGTAGGATCTTGTGAATCCTCGCAAGGATCACGCATTTACTAACCCTCTACCCTCGATTATGTTCATTTATAATAATTTTATCAAAATCACAAAATAAAGTCATATCATAGTCAGACCCAACAACAAATCAAATATTAAATAATAATAATAATAATAATAATAATAATAATAAATATTTATTATACAACGTGGTTTCATAAGATAATTAGGGTCTCAATATAAATAAAAATACAACATGTGCATGATCACGATTTATATATAAAATCCCAATTTGAGCCTATGATTATAGCGATATAATATTACATTATATAATTAAAAATAGATTTGATATGAAACTCCCAAATATGTATGAAATGCATCAATGACAGTAAAAGATAAAAGAAATCCTACCTCTGCTTGGACTTCTACTTGATACCAGATACTATGACAAAACGACCAAAATAATATTTTATAATAACAATAGGTAATAAGAGCTTAGTTAAGCAAAAATAATTTTTGGAATAACAGGAATAACTAACGAAAAATAATGATACTTAAATTTGATCCAAAAATATTTAATGAGGATCAACCTTAAGTACTCGAATCTATAAAATTACTAAATAATAAATAAAAAAATCTTACCCAAAAATTTTGACTGCAATAAAGAACTCTTAGGTCGATAAAATTTAAACCTCTTTTCTCTCTCTTCTTTCTCCTGTCTCTTTCTCTCCCCCTTTTCTTTCGTTCTTCCTCTCTCTCTCTCCCTTCCTTTCTTCTCTTTTGTGCCTTGCTCGAATGGTCGGGTGATGACTATTTATAGCCAAGAACCCACCCCCAACGTCACTCAACGACATGAGCAAATTATCATCACTATGAATAGTTGTCCAAACCTTGTTCATAAATTTTTTTCCTAATAGACCATATGTCTATTTTTAACACACTTGACACCACATGACACCTGTATACATATACATATATACACACACACTCTTACATATGTTATATATGTAATGAACGTATTACTCATATATCATAATATGATATTTTATTTTAATACGAAATATGACCTATATTATAGTTAATTTTCTCGTTTCAACGTAAGGAATTTATATTGGAGGTCCATTTATTTATTTGAATTTATTTTTTGTTAATTATATAGAATTTTTAACGTAAAAAATTTATATTGGAGGTCCATTTATTTATTTGAATTTTTTTCTTAATTATATAGAATTATAATTAACGACCTAATTAACGTGTCAATGCTTAATTTATATACGGGTCGTCACATCCAACTTCCTTCTCCAACACTCCTTATGCATCCTTAAGATCCCTCCATCCTCAACACTTCTACTATCAATCCAGGTGGCCCGAGTTTGGGGACCTTTATGAAATGCTTGATCTTGGAGGGGAAGGGTCTCTAAAGAGATACCAAGCGCAGCTCATCGGCGAGGGGCTCAGAGGTTACCTCGGCGATGAGTCTCGAACTTAAAACCTCTAAACCTACAAGACTTACTCTCTCTTGTTTTTGTTTCATTACTGTTTTTTTTTTGTATGCCTGGAGGACGCATAGCCTCCCTTTTGTCAATGCATTTCCTTTCTTTTTGATTATGGTAAATGGGGTTTCTGAGCTATGTTGTCCACAGGACTAGCCAATCGCTGGGCTTAGAGGCTCATTTAGCTTTTTGAAAGCGCACAAGTATGGGGGTTTGCCCCTCTCAGGGCCTTACTCCTAACGACTGAGCTCGAGGCTTGTACTAAACTTCAAGAACGGTGCTCCAAGAGTAGAGGTTTACCCCTCTTGGGGCCTTACCCCTAATGACCGAGCCCGAAACTCGTGTTAAACTTTAAGGGTGGTGCTCCAAGGGTGGAGGTTTACCCCTCTTGGGGCCTTACCCTTAACGACTGAGCCCAAGGCTCTTGTTAAACTTTGAGGGTAGTGCTCCAAGGGTGGAGGCTTACCCTTCTTGGGACCTTACACCTAACGATCGAGCATGAGGCTCGTGTTAAACTTCGAGGGTGGTGCTCTAAGGGTGGAGGCTTACCCCTCAGGGCTTTTCCCCTAATGACTAAGTCCGAGGCTCATGTTAAACTTAACTAGGATATAACATTTAAAATCAACTAAGTACTAATACTTCTTCAAATTCAATACATTCTACGATAGCTTTACATCTTTTCCACCCATGTCTTATAGCTGATACGCTCCCTGCCCCTTATGGTAATGATTTTAAATGTACCCTTCCAATTGGGGCTGAACTTCCTGTCAGTTAATTCCTGAGTATTGTCCACTACCTTGCGCAAGACCAGATCCCCCACCTAAAAACTCCTTGTTCGGACTTTCTTCTGATGCTGCCTTGACAACTCCCCTTGATACTTGGTTAGTTGTATAGACGTCAATTCCCTCATTTCCTCAGACAAATTGAGATCCTTGACTAGGGCTTGATCATTATTTCTTGACTCGAAGGCTTGACTTTATATAGTTGGGATCCCTACCTCCAAAGGTATGACAGCTTCTACCCTGTACGTCATGGCGTAGAGAGTTTCCCCAGTAGAAGTCCTCGAAGTGGTACTATACGCCCATAGGACATTTAGCAGCTACTCAGTCCATCTGCCCTTAGCTTTTTCCAACCTCTTCTTTATCCTAGCCAATACTATCTTATTAAAAACTTTCGCCTGCCCATTACACTGAGGACATGCCGGGGTGGAGTAATAGTTACGTATTATAAATCCGGAATAGAACTCCTTGAATGACCTACTGTTGACTTGGGTACTGTTGTCATACACAATGCCACGTGGGATTCCAAACTGAGAGATGATATTCCGCCAAACAAACTTCTTAGTCTCGATGTCTCAAATACAACTCAATGGCTCAGTTTCAATCCATTTCGTAAAGTAGTCGATGGTGACCAGGAAGAACTTCTTGTCCAAGGGTGCTTTCGGCAGTGGCCCTACTATATCCATCCCCCATTGAAAGAATGGCCAAGGACTCGTCAAAGGGTTCAGGTCTTCGACCAGTTGTCGGATAATAGGGGGCAAACTTTTGGCACTTGTCGTATTTCTTGACATACCTCTTGACATCTTTCTGCATATATGACCACTAATATCTCTGGGACATCGCACGGTATGCGAGGGACCTTCATCTTGTGTGACTCCCAAGACACGGGCAATAATCATATGTAGGTTGATTGGTTCAAATTAAATTCGAGTTAAAATTAAGTTCAAATTAGAAGTTTTGCAACTTGAGTTAAGTTCAATTTAATCTCTAAATACATCCAATCCACCCCAGTTGTAATCCTAGTACAAATATATCATTTTCAATTGATTTTAAATCTTTTTATATGACAAATAATTGGATCATCTTAATTTCCTTGCTTACCAAGCATCATCTAGATAAATGGATTAATAACTTGGGCACCATGATAAGATAGGTCTCCATCAAAGTTCAATGAACTTGGAGATTATAGATGCTTATTAACCGAAAGAAATCCTACATGTAATAAATCAACATCTTAGGAAGAAATTGACGCGTTACATTCCAATAGCCTTGGTAGCACAAACAATTGAGAAAAAGGTAGATTAGCACAACAAAACATTAGGTAATGACAAACACTTGCATAGTTTCTATTTTCTTTTTTTTTTTTAAAGTTCAAACACTCTCAAAGTTTGGTTTGAAGTTCATTCTAAATTAAGGGCGTAATGAACATTGTATGGTAATGATTCAAATTTGAATCTCTCTAACTAATAAGAGGCGCACGTTATGGTAAATCCTGCTATACTGAATCATAAATTTGAAATAAGTTGAAAAGCTGAGATGCATGAGGAGATAGGGAGAATTATACTCATATTCTCTGAGATTTGTTATTTAATTATTTATATTCTTTGACGTTTGAAATATTACATACAGACCCTTTGAAGTTTGTACGCACATAACACTTAGACTCTTATTGTCAATGCCCGTTAGTATATTTGTTAATAAATTATACTTAGATCCCTTGAAGTTTGTAGGTGTATAATACTTAAACCTCTCAAGTTTAAAATATTTTTCTTTGACTAAAAATACTCCAATCAAATATAAAATATAAAATATTTTAAATTTTATAACTAAAATTCATGTTCTATTATGATATTTATTGAAATAAAATCAAAAATAAAAATTTAATTTTTTCTAAATCATAATTAGAATATAATTATATTATCTATTAGAATTTAATTTGGTCATTTAAACAACCAAAATAAATTACCAAATTATCTCAATTAAAGTTAAAAAATATTGTGTCAATTATAGTTTGACCCCTTATTTGATTTTTTAATTTTATTCTAATGGATGATATAATTGTATTCTAATTATGATTTTTTAAGAAAAAATTAGATTTTTATTTTTAATTTATTTCAATAAATAACATAACAGAGCAAGAATTTTTGTTGTAAAATTCATGTTCCATTATGAATGATTTAGACCCCTTATTTGATTTTTTAGTTTTATTTCAATAGATAATAAAATTATATATTAATTATGTTTAAAATTATATATTTTATTTTAATAAATGATATAATAGAACATAAATATTTGATTGGTGTATATTAGTTTGAGTATATCATTTTAAACTTTAGGATCTAAATATTTTATACTTATAAATTTCAGGAGAGTAATGTTACATGAACTTAAAAAATAGACTTAAATACTAGATTTGATAATTAGAACCATTGATTCACTGTGGGTCCCAGCATTTATTAGAACCCACTACCTATTCAATGGTTGAGATTATCAAGTATTTCTAGCATTACTCATTTTAGTAGGTCTACGTAATTTATTAATGGATATACAGTAAGAGTCTCAGTATTATGCGTGTATAAATCTCAAGAGAATTTTGTATAATATTTTTAATATCAAAAAATTCAAGTGATTAAATATTAAATTTTAGAACTTCTAAATATAATCCTAGCTAAATAAACAAGATGATGGGAACAGAGATTGTGGAGAGAAATAATGGGTCGGGCCGCGGGAGACTGACAACCATTGGTAAAAGATTGCAGAATCTGTCTGATTGATTTGCCACTATGTAAGGTTATTTGGGAACAAATTCACTTTCCACTCAGCCCTACTGTTGAAAACTGCTAAGTACCTTCACTCATTGTATTCTCATTTACTATCTCACTTCTGGAGATTTTGCCGGGAAAAAAAATTAAAATTGTATTATTATTTATAATTTTTGGTAAAAATATTTATAAAACTTGTAAATCACCCAAAAAAATTTTTTTGTTATAAAATAACTTACAAAAATTATGAAAACATCTATTAAAATTATGAATGTTTGTTTTAGGTGTTCGTAGCCTTGACATTTGATTTGATTTGTTTTAATAACAACTCAACGAGTATAGGTGATTGAATGAAACTTTAACTGACAGTGTGAGAGTTTGTAAATTTAACGAGTATAGGTGATTTGAATGAAACCAAGTGTGGGTGGTAAATGTGAATGGACCTGTTGTTGTATTATCTCAATTCTACTCAACACGATTCATTTATTAAATAGATTATATGAGTCGTAACGTGTAATCCATTTAGTATACTTGTCGCGTGTGATTTGTAACCCATACACGATAAGCTTAGCCCTTACTACCTAATATTGAACAAAGCCTATTTGTGTGGGCCCAAAAGATATGCTAATGTGTATGGGCTACCCAATAAGCCCAAGGTTTGAAAAGGCTCTGGCTCAGTAATCTTAACAATTGGTCTTAGCCTCTTAGGCTTTAGCCATTCAAAATTCCGACCGACTCTGTCAGGAGATCCTCCTCCTTCTCCTCTCTCTCTCTCTAGTTGAATTTGCATTAAAAAGAGATTTATGTGCATAATTTCCTATGATCATGCAATAATAGCATTTTTTTCTTAATACCCCAACTTTTCTGTATGTGGTTGTTTGTGATTTGAGGAAGCAGATTGCATATTTGATCCAGGTTTTTGATTTTAGGAGAAAAGAACCTTATTAGGGGCATTTTATGATCCGCCGATGTTTGTCTGTCGCGCCGACTTCAGTGGCCTCAGATGATCGGGACCTTTTCTTCCGAGTCCATGTTCAGGTACTTTCGTCATTCTACAATTTTCACTTGTTTTTACGATAGTTACGGTATTTGTAGTTTTACCTTTATTCCTCTTCGTTGCTTAGTTTGCAAAGAGAGCCTCTTATAATTTCATTGACATTTCCTGTTATTTCATTTTTATACTTTGGTGAGATGATACATTCTGGGTATGAGAAGAATCAACAACGTGCCCTCTATTTTAGAGGCCTTTCTTCGGCTTGAAATTGTATGCATGTTCCTGTTTATGGCCTCTACCCCTATTGTTATCTAAATCCCAATATCATGGTATTGATTCAGATGCTTGTTGTGAATAGGAGGTGACTCATATTCATTAGGCCCATAAGTCAGCGGGCCAGTGGACAGAGGGAAGGGGAAAGTAGTAAAGAGTGTCGCACAACGTAAGATTTAGTATGACTAGGTTTTTTAGTTGGACCAAGGTTAAAGGTATTAACTGGTGCATATAAATATGTTATAACCTTTTGGATTCTACCTTTTAAATCTCGTGTTCTTGATTCTTGATTTTTCACCGCACTGTATGTTCCCAACAATACTTCTGATAGCTCATGCATTCATTTGACTGGTATTACTATGAACTTACATCCGCAATGCTACTTGACATGTTCAGGTCAGCAAATTGCATGTTGACTTGTTGGATGTTGCATTGTGCATGTTAACTCTAAGCCGTTGTGCCCTTGTGGGCTCCTGATATGACCTCTTGAAGAAACCCATAATTGTGAACTTGGTTTTTTGTAGGTGAAAGTTACCTTTGTTGTGACTAGTATCATTTTTGGGAGAAAAAAGGAAAGTGTTGCCCTACATTGAATTTCTATTAAGTTTATAGCCCTGTGTCTGCTACCACTCTTAGTGGATGAAATAGTGGAAAACAACTTCTACCTGATTATGTTTTTAATCCAATGCTCCTTAGGATTAGCACAGGACATGGTCAAATTAAGAAAATATTTCCTGTGAAACAAGCTTTAGCTTCATACTGAACTTTTAACTTTTTCTTTTTTTTTTCATTTTTGATGCATCAAATAAGCACTTCCTTGGAAGAAGTATGCTGAAGCATGAAATTTCCACCATAAAATTGTGTGTAGTGCCAAAACAAGGCCTGGGGGAATACAATCCACTGCTGCTGTTGGGCTAAGTTGTCAGTTTTTCTTTTCTTTGTTCAACTCACCTGGTTGAAACTGACTCAATTTTAGACTGAGTTATCAATCCATATGAACAATCGTAGGTGAGCGAATTGTTACGTCCTAAGTTGAGGCTACTTTTTGTTTCAAGCTACATGTATAATACAGTGTGGTTCAAGTGATACCACCTGTAGGAGTACATAAACTTCTGCAATATGTCTGTGCGTATATAGGATCGGCGTGACAAACTGCTACAAATTCAATTTCTTACGAAAGGAAATGTTATGCTATTTAATACATCTGTTTTCCAGGCTGTGCTATGTCATTTCTTGAGTTTTCTGCATGCAAAATGAAATGCATGTTCTCCCTTATTTTATGTATGCCTTCTTGGCCTCTACTTTTAGCTATGATTTTATTCATTTCTCACTATCAATTTCTTTATGCGATTCTATCATGTTCTTATCATTTATGCCCCTGTACAACTCTGCAGGATCTTGAATTCACAAATCCAGGTGTATGTAAACCATTCATGAGGCCTGAGTTTGAAGTAACAACAGAGGAAGTACTGAGAAAAGCTGATTTTAGGGTGTGAATTTGGTATACTAATAATTCTAATTTCTAATCCCAGGTTTTTGGTCTTCATCAGCACGTTTATGTTATGTGACTGTATTAGTTGGCTTATGGTCACTTTTGACCATTGTGCATTTGCTCTAAACAAAATCAAGGTGCTTATTATCACACATGATAATTTTCTTGTGTGGTAACAAATTACACTGCACGTGTTTCACTAGTCATGTGATCCTGGTATGCACTATTATCCTGTTCTTTTAGCTGGCCATGTTCAGTTTAAGGTGACCTCACCAGTTGGTATGTCAAACACCATGAATCAGCGAGTTGGCTAGCTGACTGCTCTTCATTGCTTTAACTTATTGAAAATAACAAATATATATATGCACTTTCCTCCTCCTTCCGTGCCCCGGAAATTGATCTCGTTTCCATTTACTTGATGAGTTTTGTCTCTGGGTCCAGTTGAGCAACTTGAAATTTTGACACCACTTGAATTTGTTAAGAAGGAATTAATGCTCCCCCATCCTTCGGTTTGGCTTTATTATTCATGTCTCTGGCTATGTGCAACAATACTAATTATGTTAATTTTGAGAATGACAAAAGCTATATTCAAATTAGTTTGGTGGTGCATGTACACAAGCTTTCTAAGAATTCCTTCTGCTTCTTCCTCTTTTGTAAACAACTACGAAGCTGTGAAATTCATTAGTCCAAGCCAATGGCTATAAGAGGTGTTTCTAATATTCTGGCTGAATGTCTATAATGTACACCCATAATATGTGACATTTGTCAGTCATGCTATATACAACTCAATAGCAGCATTGACGGTCCGTAGTGCATAGTAATATCATATAAATCTGAAACCCATAAGAAGCCTTACAGATTTGAACCTTTCTCCCTTCTGATCATGCAGTGGAACACATCGGATCCCAGTCCTCAACTCGGACAGTGGTAGACATGTTTGGCCGCCAAAATCATGTTTTTTGGATGTGTCGTACTCCATAACCTCAATCCGAAGTAAAGCCTGTTCAGGAACAGTGAGTGGGAATATAAACACCTCATCCCACACTGGTATCCATTGATCCTCAATTGCCGTAGTTTCCATCATTCTCGTATCAGCAGGAACTCCTGCAATTCCAACCTGCATAGATCAGTCAGTGAACACATTCCTTTCTGCCAATTTTATGCTCCTAAATGATATTGATTTCGTAAGAAGTTTTGAGTAGCATCGAGATGCTAAAATCATGTGTGTGTGTGTGAGAGAGAGAGAGAAAAAAAAAAAAAGATATTCATGGTAATTAATACTTTGTAAACTTATTTCTAGTGCGTACTAATTCAAAAAACAAAAACAATAAGCTGTAGGTGGAGCATCGTCAAGTGTCTCAACCTTGACCCTACAAAACCCTATTTAAGTGGCATCAAAATTGAAAGGCACTGACCATCCATTAACCATTTGACGAAGAGGTGGCAAATGGGTGGTTTGGGTTTGTTATGGGTTGGGTTAAATTGGATTGAGTTAAAATAAATTTAATTTATTTTTCACTCATGTACTAAATAGATTATTATGGGTTGAGTTTATAACAGGTTGAGTTAAATCGATTAACTCATAAAATAATTAAAATTCTTAATGAGCACATTAATACATCAAAACACACACACACATTAGTAGTACACTAAAATACAAACATACACTCACACTAATACACCAAAACATACACAAACTAATAGATTAAAAATATACACACTAAAATATACAATAATATATAAAAAATACACACATATACTAACACAAAAACTAAAATATATTTAATAAAAAAAATACACAAATAATGGATTGAGGTGATTGTGGGCTATGGGTTGTGGGTCAACCCATGGGTCACAGGCCATCCACGGGTCAAGGGTCAACCAATTATCCATGGGTTGACCCGTCGATTATGGGTGGTGTATTAGTGTGTGATTTTTATATATTAGTGTGTGTATATTTTGGTATATTAGTGTATATGTATGTACTTTTTGGTATAATAGTGTGTGTATTTTTTGATATATTAGTATATTTATTTAATTTTATTATTTGTGTTATTTAATAAAAAGATAAATACTCAACCCAATGATTACTCATTTGTAATTCATATTAACCCGTTTAATTAAAATAAATGATGTTACGCAATTCATTTAGAACCCATATTAATATAAGTATTAACCTGTTAATTTATGGACAGATTGATGGGTAATGAGTTAAAATTGCCATCTCTAATTTGACGTAAGCAGATGACCTGATAATTTTTTCCAGGAACTCTTTGTAAGAAGTTGCAGCCACCAAGCAATTCTAGGAGCAATATGAAACCTGGTCTGACCAACCAGAAAATAACACAAAATCTGGCATATCTGTTAGCCCCAATACAGCCGCACAGATAAACCTAACCTCAAGTTGGGTTTGGGATATGTAGCGCCTATCTAAATGCCATAAACTTGGGACTCCTAGTGTTCCTATCAGGATCAAAGTCCGCTACAAGATGTATTTTGTTGGCAGAGCAACACTGATCAAATCATTCATATCAGCTCTGCCAGCATATTCAATGCAAGCCTTTTATCGTCCCCTTTCCTTCTGTTCAAGGATTGATACTAAAGTGAGGAGATTTTGGTGGGGTTCAATATAGAAACGAAGATCAAAAGGAGGGTTAGGCTCCAGCCGTATGCAGGATATTAACAAAGCCTTCCTTTTCAAAATGGCTTGACAAATCCAAAGAATGACTCCAAATGTGACAAATAGGCAGCCATTAAATAGTGCTCCAGATCTTCCCCCCGAAAATGTTCAGGTCCATCAATCTGATTCAGTAATTTGGAAAGGCATTATCCAAAGCAAAGACAATCTTCGAGGGTAACTGTAGGAAAATTGGAAATGGACAATATCAACATGTGGACCAAACCATGGGTGCCCTTCCTTCCCAATTTCAGAGTTACTACAAAGAGCTAAGTGATCACTTCCCCATTTGGGTAGAAACATATCGACTGGAACAACTCCAAAATGGAACGAAGCCCTATTACATGAGCTATTTCATCAGAATACGGTTCAAACTATCCTACAGATCCCAATGCCACAATTTCCTACGTAAGATTTCTGACTTTAGACCCTTAATACTAGAGGTCTATTCTCAGTCTCTGAAAATATGTTCAGGATATATATTCCCATTTCCCGAATGAAGCAAAATTTCAGAAAGGCACCTCATTTCTCATCCCTGCAAAAGTGCTGCCAACAATAATATACAGATGGTCTCTTCCTCCTCGAGGGAAATTATAATCAATGTTGATGCTGTAGTCAGAACAACATTCATTTTTCTATAGACTCTAATGGGAGCATAACTGATATGTGGACCACATATTCCACCCCCCCCCCCCCCCCCCCCCAGCTCAACCCATTGAGAGACCCTAAAATTTTTTCACTTCAAAGGGGATTCCCGGAAATCCATCTCATATGCCACCTCTGATCTGGTCCCAACTGGAGGATTGCAAACCTTATTGAAGATGTGAAGCAATTCAGACATTGTCACTCAAGCTGGAAAATAGCAAAAATTCACAGATCGTTGAATGCTTCAAGAACTAGCTCAATGGGCAGTCATACCGAACTTCTACGAGAAAACATCATGAGCACAGCCCAAGTAGCGGGAAAAAGACTGGAAAGAGTCTTCACCACCCCATCATAGTCCCAAATCACCTTATTTAAATTCAATTTTGTTTTCAATGTTATTCTCTGCTTTTGTTCAAACTTTAATTGCTGGATAGTCTTTTCTAATCTTACCCTTGTATAGAAGTCTGGCGGTGAACATAGATCAAAGTGTATGGTGGAAATCTGAATGCCATCCTTCCCCCAGATATATTTGTACCTGTTTTTAACAAAAGGCAACATAGATGCATTTCAAACCAAAATGGAAGGTGAGCATCACATAGTTAAATTTTCTGTCAGACTTACGCACCTGCAAAGTAGTCTTAATTGGTAAAGCCTCCCTGGGATCAAAATCTGTATTTAAGAAAAGATCTGGTTTTTTCACAAAACCATAGCCACCATTGGCTCTGAACATTCCTTCTGATGCTTTCCATGTCCCTGATGAGGAAGAAAATAACATAATAAAAAAGCACTCAAATAGAGTACAAGCAAATGTTCTGATCCATAATTTGCTTGGATATTTCTAATAAGTCAGAAAACAATGTTCTACTTGACTGAATGCAAGAGTTGATTTATATACAACCAGGAACAACAGCTAATTTGCACAATTAGAACCTACAAAAACGCTTTTGTGCCCGTGCCATTTAAAAAGTTACCACGGAATAGAAAGTTTAAATATCTGAACACATTATATTCTGCTCTCAACTTCTTTGCCCAAAGCGTTTCTTATTTTAATCACATACAGTTGATGCTGATTCTGAGAATGGCTTCCCTAATGACTCTTGTGATAAGAGGATAATCACATTCATTAGTGTCCTGCCAGGGGAAATCATGTCTGATGGCATCAATATCCTGTGTGTTCTAATGGTCTTGTGAAACAGTGGATGCACAGAAGTGACCCCAATTTCTGCTTATGCCTCTTTACATTGCAAATATAAGTCTCTCTCTCCATCTCCAAGTACCCTAAAAATAATTCAAATATTATGGCTGTTTCCTAGACCTACCCATCAGAAACTGTAATTTGAAGCTCATGCAGTGGAGCTGTGTTTCTCTAGACATCTTCAATTTAGTTGTTCACTCAGAGTTGCAGCAATATTTGGACTTTTGAACAGTAAACGGGTCGTGCAAATATCAGATGGCATGTATCAATGCAACCCTGACCTGCATGTTCAATGCAACCATTTGAGCTCCATGCATCCAACCAACCAGAGGATTGTAGTTAGATGAGCCAATTCGTGTACCCTTAGGGTATATTCGCAGCAAATTCCTCTGGGTAAACCTAGAGCACCAACATGGTGCAAACAAATGGTAAAACTTCATAGATAACCATGTTACCAAGCAGACAAGGTAAAATCCTAAGCTATCTTTGCAAGTCAGATAGCCACTCAATAGCATATATTGTGCAAGTCTGGAGCATGATACTTGTATATGTACCTCACCTTATGGATGCTGGTTATGCCCAAAGAATAACGCGATAATTGTAGCATAATTTTGGGTGTCGATTCCACATAGAGACAAATTAAAAGAATAATAGAATGAACAAAGAAATTAAAGAAGAATATTAAATGACTACTAGATAATAAAAATTAATTTTAAATGCAAATTAAAGTGAAACAAGTGACTAACGGAAAAAATATTCAAATTTGACAAACAGTAAAACGTCGGAAATCCCTTGCACAAATTTAGTATTTTAATTATTCTTAATTCATTGAATAACTCAATTGAAAATTTAATTCCCAAAATTCCCAACCGGAAGATATAGATTTATAAACCAAGATTAAACCCAATATAATCCTTTGAAAAATCATTTACCACTTTTAAAATACGTAAATTATTATTACTATTGAGAAAATTCAATGACGACAATATACTCAAGAAAACAATGTTGCAGCAAAGAATTAAATCAATATAGATAAATAATTGGTCCCAACATAATCAAAGAATTAATCCATTCAATAGAAAAAGCATGACTGAATCCATAAACAGAATAAATTCTATGATTATTTGTAGAATAAAATATCAACAATAAATTAAAAATGATAAAACAAAAGAGTTTTAGTAAATAAAAATCAACTGCATAAATTAAAAATAATTAAAATACCATCTACTGTGCAAATTCATCCCTAACCTTACTTGAGAAATTAGTTACCCATAAATATGATGGACAACAAAAATCTCCCAAAGAAATTAAACAAACTGGCAACCATCGAAATTATTTATACTCCTGATCGGCGTCCGTCTTCTTCTGCCTAGTCGCCTCTTCTTTTCTTTTTCTTTTCTTCTCCGACCGCCACACACCAGAGAAAAAGAATAGGTTTTAAAGTCAAACTCCTTTTTAAAAATTACATTTCCTTCCTTTCTTTTTCTAGCCCTTTTCACTTTAGTCCCTCTTTATTCTAGCTTCTCTGTTTCAGCCCCCAAAGCCCAACTTTTGTGTAATTTGAAGAAGATAAAGTCCAATAAAAATTATAAGTGCCGGGCCCACGTGACAGCAACATCAATTTCAGTCTTTTTATTCCATGAACTGCCATCAAGAAAAAATAAATATAAAAGCCCAATAATAAAGTTCCAAAAATATTAAACGTAAAGCCCAATTGTAAATTATTTCTCACTAACCAATAATGCAATATTTAAGATTTAAAATGTTATAAAATCATGCTCAATTATATCTCAGTGTGAATAGATATTAAATTCAATAATATAAATTATATCTAATTATTTATATTCATATTTCAGTAATTTAATCCAATAATAAGGTATTTAAAATGCATTTTCGCGCACTTATCACACCCTCAGCTTACTCATTGCTAGTCCCTAGCAAATTTTCATGCTGAAACAATGAAAGAAACTAAAGAATATCACACACAAAGGCTACCAAGTCACACTTTTCAGATTCACATATCAAAACAATCTTACGAATTCAATAACCCCATCACAAGCAATCCACCTGAAGCAATCCACAGAGTGTGTGTGTGTTCCAAACTATATCCATCTAACTAGAAACCCTGACACATGCAACATCAAGAACATCTCAAGCAAAAGGTTCAACTCCATAACTCACAGGTATAAAAGTGTTTCGTGTTGAGATTCTCTCTATGGAGTTGACAATGGGTGTGCACACACTCTCTTGGGGAATTAGGCAATTTTGTACAAGCAACAAACAAATATTGATCTTATGATAGGAATACTAACAAATGAGACTTCCACCATGCTTTCCCAAAATCTTACTTAAGATCAGAACGGTCAACACAAAAGGTTGTAATGTGGCTTAGGTTTTGAAGCTATATAAAAAAATGGAAAGGATTCAAAAACTTCCAAGTACATACAGAGAGAATCTTGTTAAATCTCTCAATAAACTATATTTCTCACTTGATGTACTCTTCAACCTTTCAAGTCATCGAATAATGCCTCTTTTTTTTTTTTGAAGCAAGTTGGTGAACAATTATGTCACCCTGGCATTTTGCTATTTCTACCCAGCCTTGGCTTTTTTTTTTTTTTTTTAAACTCACTCACTTGAACACCTTGTAACTCATGTTCTTCCCTTTTCTCTCTCTGTCTCCTTTTTTTTTAAAAAAAAGAAGACTTCCACATCTAATACACACTTGGAAGTAACAAGGGTAGAAAAAAATCAGTGTATAGGTTATACTCCAATGTGGAGAGGTATGGATAATGTAGGCATATGAAAAGAAAAGGCTACATGTGTTTATTGGCTCAAAGTTGGCTACTAGGGGTTTAATGTGGAAAGGGTTAGCTTGAAAGGCTCAAACGTTGATCCTAAGTTGACCTTTGTCATATCCCAAGTATATCCACCATCTTACCACAAACCATGTAATGATATTCTCAAAAGAAATACCCAATTCAACAGATCAATGAACGCTTATCACAATTTATTGTAGTTGTAGGCTCTCAATCCTCTCCAAAACTCATATGAATACTTAAGCAAAAGAGCTCTCTAGCTACATGTGTCAAACCACCATCTTACCACAAAGCTTGAATGAGTGCATTAGAGGTTCTGTGAATGCTTCAGAAAAAAAATTTGATTATGATGGTTTTGGAGAATTCACAAAGATAGCTATGAATGAGAATAAGTACACATGTGAAAATAATGCACGTGTGAATTAAAAATATTTCACACATGAAAATATGCCACAGAGTAACAACAAGAATTTTAAATATTGAATTTGCACCACCATCCACCCCCCAACTTAAATGAAACATTGTCCTCAATGTTTAAGAATCAAATTTGAATGAGGAGTAACTAAAAAGGGTAGAATACACCTGATGAGTGATGTGAGTAGTTCGTTAAGCACCAAAGATAGTAACCTGACATGTCAAAATGAAACTAACCTGCTAATAAAAACAAAGAAAACAACAGCAAGCTAAAAGGAAAAAATAAAATAAAATAAAATAAAATAAAACAAACAAAACAAATAAAGAAAAACATACCTGCGTGGTGTGGTCAAGGTTGATAGACCGGATCCTCAAGTGGAATATCTTCTACTTCTGGAACTTGCCTATCAATTAATATTTTAAGTCGTTGACCATTTATTTTAAAGATTTGACCATCCTTAGGATTCTCTATTTCCACCGCCCCATGTGCAAAAACATTCTTTACTATAAAAGGGCCGGTCCACCTAGACCTAAGTTTTTCAGGGTGCTTATGGAGTCTAGAATCATATAAAAACACTCGATCATTAGGCTTAAACGTTTTTCTCAAAATAATTTTATCATGAAATGCTTTCATGTTAGCCTTATAGATTTTAGAGTTCTCATAAGCATCATTTTCTCAACTCCTCTAATTCGGTCAGCTGAAATTTTCTAAGTTTACCTGCTTCTCCCATGTTAAAATTGAAATGCTTGATGACCCAATAGGCTCGATGTTCGAGCTCCACAGGTAAGTGACAAGGCTTTCCAAAAATAAGCCTATAAGGTGACATGCCTAAGGTAGTTTTGAAAGCTATACGGTAGGCCTAAAGCGCATCAACTAGTCTCAAAGACCAATCCTTGCGATCCGGGTTTACCGTTTTTTCTAAAATTTGTTTAATTTCCCTGTTTGCAAGTTCTACCTGTCCACTCGTCTGAGGGTGGTAGGCAGTAGAGATCTTATGTACCACCCCATATTTTTTCATTAAAGCCTCAAAAGAACAGTTGCAAAAATGAGTACCTCGGTCACTAATGATAGCACGTGATATACCAAATCGAGATAACACATTCTCTTTGAAAAATTTAATTACCGTCTTATTATCATTGCTCTTGCAAGATGCTGCCTCTACCCATTTTGACACATAATTATTGCCACAATAATATATTGATATCCAAAAGAAGGAGGAAATGGTCCCATAAAATCAATGCCCCAATAATCAAAAATTTCAATCACTAAAATTAGGTTTAAGGGCATCATATTACGACGGGACATAACTCCTAATTTTTGACACTTTTCACATGAGCGACAATAGATGTTTGCATCCTTAAACAAGGTGGGCCAATAAAATTCACACTGCAGAATTTTTACAGCAGTTTTCTTCATTGAAAAGTGGCCCCCACAAGCTTGGGAGTGACAAAATTCCAAGACGCTGACAATCTCCTCATTAGGGATGCAACGCCTTAAAATTTGATCAGGACAATATTTGAAAAGAAAAAGGTCATCCCAATAAAAATTTCGTATATCAGTCATGAACTTCCTCTTGTCCTGAGCGCTCCAATCCAACGGTATCTCACCTGCAGCCAAATAATTCAAAATATGAGCAAACCATGGTAGAGAAGTAACATAAAGTAAATGTTCATCGGGAAAATCATCCTTGATTGGTAGATGGTCAGAGGTATCCTCAAATGTGAGCCTCGAGAGATGGTCAGCCACTACGTTCTCCACTCCTTTCTTGTCTTTGATGGTGATGTCAAATTCTTGCAAAAGTAAAATCCACCGTATTAGTCGTGCCTTAGCATTTTTCTTTGTAAGAAGGTACTTAAGGGCTGCATGATCTGTGAAAATAATAATAGGAGAACCAATTAAATAAGCACAAAACTTATCCAAAGCAAACACTATAGCTAGTAACTCTTTTTCCATGGTGGAGTAATTCATCTGAGCACTATTTAGAGTTCTACTAGCATAGTAAATGACAGAAGGCTTCCCCTCTCTTCGCTGTCCAAGAACAGCACCCACAATAAAATCACTAGCATCACACATGATCTAAAAAGGTAAAGTTCAATCAGGTAGCTGCATTATGGGTGCTGAGGTAAGCTTGTCAATTAGCGTTTTAAAGGCCTCTTGACAAGCTTGTGTCCACTCAAATGGGGCATCTTTAGCTAGGAGGTCACATAATGGTCTAGATATGGTGGAAAAATTCTGTATGAACCTCCTATAAAAACCCGCATGACCAAGAAAGGATCTCACATCCTTTACTGTCCTAGGTGTAGACAACTTAGAGATTAATTCAATCTTAGATTGATCAACCTCTATCCCCCTAGAAGAAATTATATGGCCTAAGACAATACCTGAAGGTACCATAAAATGACATTTCTCCCAATTCAAAACCAATTGCTTTTCCTCACAACGAGTCAACACTTTCTCTAAATTCAATAAGCATGCATCAAAAGAAGATCCAAAAACAGTTAAGTCATCCATAAAAACTTCCATGCAATTTTCAACCATGTCACTAAAAATGCTCATCATGCAATTTGAAAAGTAGCATGTGCATTACACAATCCAAATGACATTCTATGAAAAGCATAAGTACCAAAAGGACAAGTGAAAGTGGTTTTTTCCTGGTCTTCTAATGCAATTTCAATTTGATAATAACCAGAATAACCATCCAAGAAACAATAAAAAGGATGACCAGCCACACGCTCAAGAATTTGATCAATAAAAGGGAGAGGAAAATGGTCTTTTCGGGTGGCAGCATTCAATTTTTTGTAATCAATGCACATCCGCCACCCAGTCACAAGTTTTGTAGGGACTAACTCTCCCAGGTCATTCTTTACCACAGTAACACCCGACTTTTTAGGGACAACCTGTGTAGGACTTACCCATTTACTATCAGCAATAGGATATATGATTCCTGCATCTAATAGTTTTAACACTTCATTTTTCACCACTTCTTTCATGGTGGGATTAAGCCTGCGCTGGGGGTCTCTACGAGGGCTAGTTCCTTCCTCTAAATTAATTTTATGAGAACAGACTAGGGGACTAACACCTTTAATATCCGCAATGCTCCAACCTAAGGCTGACTTATGCTTACTTAGGGTTCGAATTAATTTCTCACCTTGAGACTCAGATAATTCAGATGAGATAATAACAGGAAAAGTATCACCTGGACCAAGGAAAGCATGCTTTAAACCCTTAGGCAGAGGCTTCAATTCAACTTTGGGTGCTTCTACACTTGAAGAAATTTATTTTTCACCTTTCTCAAGCAACTCCTCAAACTTCGGTTGCCATGCCCGAGTGCCATAGTCCTGAGTCCTATCAAAAATAGCACAAATATCAACTACATCAGGTGGATCACTGATAGAATCAAACTCAGAATGAACAAGAAAATACTCAAGGGGATCAAAATCATGAGCTATAGAAACTCCCCTATCCATGAGTGAATCAATCATGTATGTTTGGTGGCTCTCGTCATCATCTGCTGGCTGTTTTGCAATATGAAAAATATTCACCTCGAGAGTCATGTTTTCAAAAGACAGCTTCATGAGCCCGTTCCTGCAATTAATAAGAGCATTAGCAGTGGCAAGAAAAGGCCTACCTAAAATCAAAGGAATTTTAGAAGTAGTATCAACAACAGAGCTAGTGTCGAGGATTAGAAAATCAACAGGATAATAAAATTTGTCAATTTGAATTAGAACATCCTTTACCACACCCCGAGGTACTTTGACTGAACGGTCAGCCAATTGCAATACCACAGTGGTTGGTTTGATTTCTCCCAACCCTAACTGCAAATAAATAGAATATGGTATTAGATTCACGCTAGCTCCTAAATCTAACAAAGCTTGTCCAAACTCATGGTTCCCAATGTTGCATGCAATGGTTGGACAACCAGGATCCTTGTACTTGGGAGGAATCCGCTGCTCAATTAGAGCACTAACTTGCTCTGTCAGGAATGCTGTCTTCTTCACATGGTGCTTCCTCTTAACTGTACACAAATCTTTGAGAACTTTTGCATAAGTAGGAACTTGTTTAATCACATGCAAAAGAGGAAGATTGATTTTTACCTGGCTTAGATTCTCTAGGATTTCATTGTTTGGATCCAGAGTTCGCTTGCTTGATTTTAAAGCTTGAGGAAATGGTACCTTAACAAGACTCTTTGTTACCTCAGGTTCCTTGGGCAGCTCAGCATCACTATTATCTTGATCATTTTCCACCTCCTCTGATTTGTCCATTGATGAGTCACCACTTCGTGTTACAATGGCATTTACATCCTTCAAATTCTCTTGCGCGTGTTGGCCCTGGGGTGCGGTCTGAGCTTGAGAAGGGAACTTACTTCGCTCATCACACTCAAAGAGCTCATCAATTTGGACACTTGACTCTTTATCTCTTTGTTTTCTTCAACGACCTGCATAATCAAAGATTCAAACTTTTGGTTAGTCTTACCCTGTGTGTCAATAAAAGCATGCAAAGTGTCTTCTAAAGGATTCCTATAAGATGAAGGTGCATGATAAGGTGCAGGATATGATTTAGGGGGTTGTGCAGGCGGTTGATTTTCAGACTTTTAGCTAAAATTGGGGTGATTGCGCCATCCTGAATTATAGGTATCAGAGTAAGGTGTAAAAGCTTCTTGTACATACCTAAGGTATTACATTGTTCCTCATACATCCCTCTCATCTCAGCGAGTGTGAGACATTCTCGGGCAAGGTGATATACCCCGCCACACACAAAACATGGTCCAAAACACTCTACATGATTAGCCACGTGTGTTGGCTTTAAGTACTTAGTCTTTAACATATCTATCTCCCTAGTGAGCATTTCAACCTTAGCCTTTAGGCTATCCTCTTCCCTGAGATGGTAAATTCCACCACCATTTGGGTTTCCTGCAGTTCGTGACCTATCTGTGCTTTCAGTAGCACTAGGTCCAGTCCAAGTATGAGCTTTTTCAGCAAGCTCATTGAGGTATTCTATGGCCTCATCAGGATCTTTTTGTAAGAACTCACCATTACACATCATCTCCACAAATTGACGCTCTCTAGGTGTAAGTCCCTCATAAAAATATCTCACTAAGCGCCAATTCTCATACCCATGGTGAGGACATACACTCAACAACTCCTTAAATCTCTTCCAAGACTGATACAAGGTCTCACTATCCTTTTGTGCAAAGGTGGAGATTTGTCTTTTTAAAGCGTTGGTCTTATGTTGAAAAAAATATTTATTAAAGAAGACCTGAGTCATCTCACTCCATGACCCAATAGATCGTGGTCTCAGTGAATGTAGTCAACTCTTAGCTCTATCCTTCAAAAAAAAAGGAAAGAACTTAAGTTTCACAACATCATCAAGTGCAATTTGATTATGAAAAGTCGCAACTACTTCCTCAAACTCCCTAATGTGCACATATGGATTTTCATTTTCCAAGTCATGAAAATTAGGGAGTAATTGTATCATCCCTATTTTAAAATCCAGTTGGCGAGTATTAGCTGGAAACATGACGCATGATGGTGTGGCTATGCGTGTAGGGTGGAGGTAATCATGAAGAGTTCTAATGGGTTAATTTTCGTATTCACCCATTTTTTCGGGACTTAATGGATTTTCAAATAAATGATTTATAAAATCTGATTCTAATTCTACCAAAGGCCTACTACCAAATCTACCTAAGGTGTCCCTATATCTGTGTATGTGAGGCAATGTAATACTAAAAGAATAAAAATACTATAAAAAGAAAGAATAATAATAATGATAATAATGCAGCAAGTTAAAAGAAGGAACGAAGTTACCACTTTTGCAGACTGTTGAAAAGAAAAACTATCTACCAATTCTTCTACCGTCTCCTCGGCAACGGCGCCAAATTTTGGTTATGCCCAAAGAATAACACGGTAATTGTAGCATAGCTTTGGGGTGTCGATTCCACAGAGAGACAAATTAAAAGAATAATAGAATGAACAAAGAAACTAAAGAAGAATATTAAATGACTACTAGATAATAAAGATTAATTTTAAATGCAAATTAAAGTGAAACAAGTGACTAACAGAAAAAGTATTCAAATTTGACAAACAGTAAAACGTCGGAAATCCCTTGCACAAATTTAATATTTTAATTATTCTTAATTCATTGAATAACTCAATTGAGAATTTAATTCCCAAAATTTCCAACCGGAAGATATAGATTTATAAACTAAGATTAAACCCAATATAACCTTTGAAAAATCATTCACCACTTTTAAAATATGTAAATTATTATTACTATTGAGAAAATCCAACGACGACAATATACTCAAGAAAGCAATGTTGCAGTAAAAAATTAAATCAATATAGATAAATAATTGGTCCAAACATAATCAAAGAATTAATCAATTAAATAGAAAAAACATGACTGAATCCATAAATAGAATAAATTCTATGATTATTTGTAGAAGAAAATATCAGCAATAAATTAAGAATGATAAAACAAAAGAGTTTTAGTAAATAAAAATCAACTGCATAAATGAAAAATAATTAAAATACTATCTACTGTGCAAATTCATCCCTAGCCTTACTTGAGAAATTAGTTACCCATAAATATGATGGACAACAAAAATCTCCCAAAGAAATTAAACAAACTGGCAGCCATCGGAATTATTTATACTCTTGATTGGCGTTCGTCTTCTTCTGCCCAGCCGCCTCCTCTTTTCTTTTTCTTTTCTTCTCCAGCCGCCATACACCAGAGAAAAAGAATAGGTTTTAAAGTCAAACTCCTTTTTAAAAATTACATTTCCTTCCTTTCTTTTTCTAGCCCTTTTCACTTTAGTTCCTCTTTATTTCAGCTTCTCTGTTTCAGCCCCAAAGCCCAACTTTTGTGTAATTTGAAGAAGATAAAGTCCAATAAAAATTATAAGTGCCAGGCCCACGTGACCGCAACATCAATTTCAGTCTTTTTATTCCATGGACTGCCATCAAGAAAAAACAAATATAAAAGCCCAATAATAAAATTTCAAAAATATTAAATGTAAAGCCCAATTGTAAATTATTTATCACTAACCAATAATGCAATATTTAAGATTTAAAATATTATAAAATCATGCTCAATTATATCTCAGTGTGAATAGATATTAAATTTAATAATATAAATTATATCTAATTATTTGTATTCATATTTTATCAATTTAATCCAATAATAGGGTATTTAAAATGCATTTTCGCGCACTTATCAGATGCTCAAGCCTCATAAATGAAGGAAACATACAATTACCAGTTTAATTGTAAATTTTATTAATCATGAACCTTACCATTAGTCTGCTGACATTATTTTTTTTTATAAGAAATGATTTCATTAAAAAACCAAAAATTATGAAGGACGAATCATAGTTGGACAAGATATCCAAAAACAAAGATACGAAAACATGAAAAAAAACAAGAACAAAAAAAAAAAAAAACTCATGCATGGGCATGCAGTAGCACTACATTCCACATGTTGCAATCCAACTCAAAATAATGCAAGAAAGAGAGATATCTTCAAACTCTTTAGCTATAGACGCTTAAAAGGAAGCCAAAAAGTAAAGTCGTTCCTATAGTTCTTCAACCTCTGCACATTTGTCATACACCCAAACAATAGCATTACAAGCACAACACCAAAGTGTTTTTTTATTTCCTATTCCCACCCTACTACAGACATCCAAATATATCATCATAACACAACATTGTGGTTAAAGACAAATATTAAGTCTTCTTCTTTGAAGCACATCATAAGCATTAAGCTTACCATGAGCAATTATCCATACACAAATTTGTACCTTAAGAGGCACTTTAGATTCCCATATGACCCACAAAGGTGAAAACAACAAAATTGATGGATAATCAATTAAAGATAAAGAATCGTATGAACGAACCAAGCTAGGGATTCACACTTTGATTGCTTGAGAAAGCCGTAGCCCTTTAATTACTTAGGAGTACCGGCTTTATTTAGTAAAAGCCTTTTCTTGCTTGATGCTTTCTTATCTCGAGTTATTCCCGGTGATACTTCTATGAGATCTCTTGCACCAGCTTTGGATTAAACAAGATCAACCATAAAATCATTTGAAAAGGTCCATAAAATTGTTTGAAACATTCCATAAAATTCTACTTGAATCCATTTAATTTTTTTTTACCGATAAAATCTGTGCTCAAAAATAACATTTTTTTTTCAAGCACAAATATTTCTAGTTCAAGTGTATCTTTTATTTACCGTGTATTATTTTCCTTGATTAACAATAATTGTAATTTTGCCAATATCTGCGGTTCCTTAATTTTCTTTCTACACCATAAAGGAAATAGGGTCATTGGTGGTATACTTTATTTGATCCAAAAGGAAGAAGATGAAACGAAGGAAAAATAAATAAAAGTGATTAATTGAAAATCCAATTATGGAAGAAAGATTTCACTATAATCAATATAGTAAATCAAATTCATATAATATTAAGTAATAAAATAATTTCTAAACTTTATTTCAAATCATTGTACCGTATTTTAGTTAAGTATCTTGTAAAATACTCTTGCCATAGATCCCATTTTCTATTCTGCCTCTATTCCTCTATGATTCATTTCATTCAAACTTGAAACTTGAGTCTCGTAGTTGTTGAATCTACTTTTCATATCCAAAGCCATCGTTCTTTGTTCATCTTTGGCTTCATTGCCAAAGTCTTCTATGAAAATCTCATCCCCGTCATCCCTGCCTCTCACAACTAAATCCGAATCCATTTCCACTCTTTTTGATCCATTCGACTTAGAACCCATGGCAGAATTTCGCTTGTGGTCATCGGCATTGTCATCACACCTCACCGAATCGTCATCGAGCGAATCTTGGATAGCCCTAGAAGACGTCGCTTGAGAAGAACCATATTTTAGGCTAATACATTAGGCCTTTTCAGACCCCAAGCCCACTTTTCCCGCCTCTTTAATAATAACTGGACCCAACCTTTTAAGACCATCAGATGCACTTGTTGGATTTATAATGAAAGATCTCAGCCCACCTCGACCAGGCCTAACTCCATGGGCTTCAAAGTGTTTAGTATTGCCCATTTCCTAAGAGCCCCCCGATTTGGTTTTATTAACAAGCTACAAACCCTTCTTCAAAGCAAATTTAAATTTAAAGTTAGCATTTAAACATCCTTTATCTCCTTTTCCTTTGTAATTAGTATATTCTCCGCCGCAATTAAACACCTAAATTAAAGCATTCTTATAGTTAATTGATATTTCCATTTGACTTCTTTTCACAACATCTAACTTCTATATACCCCTTCCTCCCGTTTTGACACGTACCCCATCAAAACCCTATTTGCTTTATCTTCAACCTCATGATCGTAGAATCCTTTTTTGGTGCTATCTATTCCAAATAATCTCTTTTGCTCATCCCTATTGAACCTCCCTGTATTCTGGAAAACCCTAATTCTAATGAAAAAGATTTCCCATCAAACTCAATAGTCCACAATGTCCTCAACAGGCCAAAATGGGGTTTATGAACCCTAAGCCTTGCTTGAAAGAGATTCTCACAATTCTCAATTTCACAATCAATTTCTATAAAACCACAACAATTTTCAATTTGTATAAAAACATCTCGATTCCACATATCCACTCACCCATAAACAACACTATGCTCTGGTTTGAATTCGATTCCAGACATTATTTTTTAAGCTTCACAGTAACAGAGTCCAACAAAAACTTGTTTTCCTTTAGCAAATATTTTTGGCCCTCAAAATATTTGGAGAAAAAAGATGGCCTTGCCAGCTTGAAAAGGTTTCAAACAAATTTTAAAATTCAAAATTTTTGAAAGTTTACATTGAATCATTCACCAGGGGTGCAAAAAACATTCCTTGATGCAGACCACAACATTCTTCCATTTTTGAAATTCTTTATAGATCATTTCATCACCTTTTAGGACAGTAGCATCCAGAGAATTCTATCTACTGTTACCTAGCTGATGCATCTTTTCATTCTCAACCATAGCTCCTCTATTATTATCCTTTCGAAATAGAGATCGCTTATGCCCATATAGAACATCCACTAACAACCTTTCAAAAATCTCCCATCCCCTTTCAACAATTCCTTTTGGAATAATCAATCCTATTCTCCGTCCATTATTCATCACCTTAGAAACTCTAACAAAGTCACCAAATCTACTAGAGTCCATTTACATCAAAAGACAAAAGCCATTACCTTTGTACTTTTTCAAGAACACATCCTTCCTATTCCATTGAATAACATTCCAAATAAACTCCTTCAGCCACAACAACCCTTCTTTATTGAACTTACAAGAAAAAGAACCATATTGATTACATTCAATAATACAAAAACACTCTCCAATCAACCCTTAGTCTTCACATAAAAACATTTCTTCTCAGTCGAAACTTCCCCATTCAAAAAGAAGATTTTGGACCGTATATTAGTCAGCTGGTTGACATTATTGATTAAATATTCAACGCACTGATGCAGTATACTTTATTATGTCCATTTAGATGTATGGGGAACCTCATGAGAATCACCAACTATTTATGATATACTGATTTTTGAAATAACAATACAATCAACAAAAATTTAGCTTTCAATGTCTGCAATAATAAGGATTATAAAAGGGAAAACAATGGTCCAATCCAGAATATTTTGCTTTAAAACACACAACTGACCAAACTTTAAGGTTGAAATAGACAGTTCATGCAATAGACAACTAAATATACAGGAACAACTTCTAATACCAAGTTCCGCTTTTAAGCTGATAAAAAAACAAGTTACCGGACGATATGGGGTCCATATGTTCTGGCAGTATTTTCAAACTCTTGCTCGCTCAAACTGAGACGTCCAACTTTATTAGGACCAATGCTTAGCAAGCCTCTAATTTCACTTTTTAATTTCCCAGCATGAATAGCAATTAAACGCCTACGTTCCAGAGCTGAATCTTGCACATCTTAGTCATCTCCGCTTGATTCATCCTGTCAACAATCGTGAGACTGTAATTAAGTTGGTGACATGCAGTGCACTAACTGTCAAAGAAAAATTGACACTATTCACATTCACCGTGTCATCAGTTTTGATTTCATTGCCAACAGCTAGGTTCTCATTCTCCCAAGGTTTTTCCTCTGTTGAAGCCTTCACCTTCTGTGTATTCCCTTTTACCTCCATACGCTGAAACTCACGGAATACTTTTGGTGGTTTGGTGGAGATCAAAATTATTTTCTTCAAAAATTCTAGTGAAGGGAACTCCTTTAGGTTTGACTCAGGGTAGAACGACATGTCTCCAAATGTTCTAGTGACCATCTAATTAAAAACAAAATACAGCCATAGACTCACAAAGACAACTCATTCCAAAACTTTAAGACCGGCTTAAAATTCATGTAGTAGGGTTTTACTCACCTGAGCCACTTTAGCTTGAAGATCTGAATTAAAGTGGTCCTCAAAAGTTGCTACAACAGGATATTCAGAAGCATAAAATGCGTAGTCCTTAATAGCCTGCAGACACTTGATAAGTTGGACCGGAGTAGTCAGCGTCCTACAGATTTAAAGAAATAGCATCACTCAATGCAGAACAAATAAAATTCTAATGGTTGTTAAGTAGGGCAATGGAAGTCAGTTCATTAGCACAAATTTCTTGCTTTATATTGCAGCAAATGGCGTGATAAATGAGTGAAAGAGCAAGATTGCCAGAATCATAAACACAGAGAGAGAGAGAGAGAAAGTAAAATGAGTGAAAGATTACCCCAAGAGATGGTGAGATTGCCAAATTATGATCTCCAATGAGATATCGAAAGAAAGCTTCGAGATGGATGTCTTTACATTGGAAGATATTGAGGTGCTTGAGACTATTGAATATCTCTTGGACTTTCTCGTCCATTGCATTATCTTCCTTTTGGAAATCTATTAAAAAACTTTGCAAGTGATTGACACTCATGGTGCCATTCTCTGAGTAACTCTCGAAGAGTCTCCTAACTATTAGAATCATGGTTCTGAATAACGGTAACGGATACCATAACGGTAACGGTAACGTTGTAACGGACGCGGAGTGAAACAGGCGTTACGTAACGGTAACGGAAACCGAATGTGTGAATTTTTTTTTTCAACTTACAACCTCCTATAAAACATGAATATTTACATATTTCAACTTAAAATCATGCAAATATAGGTGTTTAGTGATTTAGTGCATTTTATTGTATCATAAACATGATAATAAAATATCATAAGTATTAATAATATTTCTTAAGTCACTATGCAACCGTGATATTTCCATTAGCAACAATTGAACAAATGAAATGCACAATTATAAATCTAACAATTTATTAAATGAAACATATTGATAGAACCAAAATAATTTTTAGAATAGTACAATACAATAAAAAAGAGAAAGAAATAGTGTTACCTTTCAACAATCTCACCACCAAAAAGAACGACGCGGAGGATCCAAACATTGAGATTGAGATTGATCTTGATTACCTCCATTATCATCATTCCATCCTGTGGGCAACATATAAGTAAATATTCCCAATTCAACTCCATCTTGTAGTGGCTGCTCTCCATATGTATGCAATGTCAAGTAATTGTTAGGGTTCAAAAGCCCTAAAGAATTATCTTGGGGATGTAACGATGGAGGGTAATGTTGAGGAGAATAACTATAAGGGTAGGGCCTATAATTTCTAGTTGGATAGCCTGATGAGTGGTAGTTTTCATTAGCACTACCATATGATGAATCACTAAGGGTGAGATCACTCAAACTCTGCATAACACTAGACGAGGAATCTTCATATTCATTCCAATTTCTCGTATTTCTGCTTGATTTTTTTCCACGCCGTGATTCTTGACCATAAGCTTCTGGATCAATTCTAACCACACTAAGTCCATGATCCCTGCAAAACGGTGAATCATGACAATGACCACTAGTATCACCCTGAGCTGGAAGGTTACCCTCACAATTATAACCATAAATTTGGTTTAGACTAGTGACCCGATGACTCCCATCACGATCATCATCACCACCACCACCACCACCACCATCATCATTGTCACTACCACCACCATTATCGCTTTCAGTTGGCGCAGGACTAGAATCAGAGCCTTGGTTATCAAGTGACTCAGAAAGAGGTATGCATTCATTATCATCATCTTCACCAAAAGAATTCATCCAAGAGCGAGTTTCCTTATCCAAGGGCATCAATGGTTCTTCCCTTTCTTCTAACCATGGATTTAGGGGATCATCTTCATGAAATATGTAATTCAAATTGATAGGATTAAAGCTATTCTCAATCTCTTGCTGGTTCTTTCACATAGTATGCCTAATTTTCAATTTCATGTTATAGTGAATGAAAACAAGCTTTTGGAGTTTAGCATATTTCAACCTGTTTCTCGTCTTGGTGTGAATAAGACTCCATGTGCTCCAATTACGCTCACAACCAGAAGATAAAGTAGTCTGACTTAGTACCTTAACTGCTATACTTTGAAGCTCAGGAGCACATGAGCCATAAAGAATCCACCATTCAGCTGCATAAAATAAATTTTGATGAATTCACAAATGAATAAATATACATTGACTACATATTAAAAATTGTAACTTAACTTACCAGGATTTGTTTTGTTAATTGCTGCTTGCGCAATATTTGATCCAAATATTTCTGCTTTATCCCGAAACAAAAACATCTACATCCATTATAATTGTGAAATAATGTGTATTAGATAACATGTCATTCAAATAATAAATAAAATTGTAAGTAAACAAGCACTATATACCTGATTTATTGCCTTAATCTGACATTCAATGTTCGGCTCCGATTTTTGTATTATTTTCTGCGTTCCATCCATTGTTTCTCGGAACGTCTCCCTAGAGCTGGTAGTAGTATACTGGAATTGTGGATTCAAGAAGTAACCTACTCATATATAAATATTAATTTTTAGTTCATTATGACTACTTAATTATCCACACAAAACATGCAAATTTCATACAGTTATATAAAAAACATAACTTTGTAGTCCATACTTACCAGCAGCATGCAAATCATGATGTAACTGAACAGACCACCGACGATCAATAATCTTCCAATAGTCAACCCAATATCGAGAATCTTTTTTAATAGCCAATTTTGCTCGATCCATTGCTTCATATATAAAATTCATTGTAGGTTTCTCATCTCCATCTACTAACCTTAACACCCTAACCAATGACTCTTGAACAATCAGAACTTCATTACCTCTCTTCCAAAAGTCTTTGCCCATAATCAAATTTTTTACATCACTAGGAGGGCCGATTTTCATTTTCCCAAAACTAGTTGCCTTATAGCCATCAGAAGTGAACAAAGCCTTTAGGTTATCTTTCTGCCTAATAATGCTCTCAAGTGCAATGAAATTTGTGGCAAATCTGGTAATTGAAGGGCGTAACAATTCTTTACCATTTGTATATTTTTTCATCAAATGGTATACCCTTGGATAATTGTAAATGAAGCTTGTGATAGACTTTGCATCATCTAGAACCTTTGCAACAAATTTTTTTTTTGAAATGTCCTCAAGTATAAGATCAATAAAATGTGCTGCACACGCTGTCCAATACAAATATGGTCTTTTCTCCATCAACTTCTTTCCAACAGCCTTAAGAGCTGCTTCATTGTCAGTCACTATCTGAACAACATATTCTTGTCCAATCTCTTTAACAACCATATCTAATAAATGAAAATAATAATCTGAAGTCCTACTTGCTACATTAGATGCATCAACAGACTTATAAAAAATTTTACTTTTATTACAATATATCAAGAAGTTGATGATGTGATCTCGTGTTTGACCAGTCCATCCATCACACATGATAGTAACTCCCTTCTTTTTCATGTTGGTCGAAAAGACTTAATCCACTCCTTCATTGCATTAGCTTATTTATTCAAATATATCTCAAACACCTCATAAGAATTCGAACCTTTAACCCCTTTTCCTACTTCAGTAGCAACATCAAGCATTGGTTGAGTCCAAAGAGAGTCTGCTACATGAAAAGGCAAATGGTTATATAACATGAATTTGGAAAACATATCTCCTAACCTTTCCCTTCTAATCTTTTGGTGATTTGAATTTATCTTTGGCTGCTTAGAACTTTTATTTCTCAGAAGATCAGGATCCATTTCCCTTAATCTAGCTTCAGGAGTATCATAATTAATCCAATGCCGAGCACTACCATCAACATCTTGCTCACGAACTGAATGAGATCGTCTTAACCTACCTCCATCTTTACCTCTAAAATTACCCCCACCTCTGGACCTACCTCCTACGTTATACTGTGGCACATGTACACTTCTACGTCTGTGACTTTCTTCAAATTGATATTGTGCCACACTTTCTCTTCTCGTGAACGCCATCTCTGGATCAGAATCTGAATCATCACCCAAGTCCACATACCTAGGATCCCCAACCACTGTCTCATTCAGATGGAATTTCAATTCTTCCTTCCTTTTTTGTTTATCTTTACTTTCTTGAAGATGTTTCATCATCTGTTCTCTGACTTCTCGTGGCACGTCTGGGCACGATGTTACATTGCTTATTTTTCCTGCCAAATGCTCTTTCACTCGTTCAATACCACCTTTAATGATTTTTTTACAAAATATATATACTACATCATGTCTATTGGTAGCCATTATCGCAAAGTTCCAACCGATATCATCACTGAGATTACTTTGTGAACCTTCTTCTGGGCCATGTCGAGGCATTTTCAATTCTGTCACAAAAAAAAATATACGTCATGTCGGAATAATAACTCAATATATTAAATGGATTAAAATATTAATTTATATGTTCTATCTACTCCAAATAAAATTAGTGAATGGTAAGACACACAGTGACACACATATAGAAATATTTAAAATTGATTCGATTATTAAATAAGCATAATAAATAGTCTAGACTAATATTTAATACTTAGAACACAATAATTATTTTTTTCGTGGGTCTTGATATGAACATGACAAGATTAACATTCTTAATTGTGATACCTATTTAAACTCTATTAAAATAATTAATAAACTTTATTAAATTTTTTTAATTAAACACATATTTTATTTGATCAAAAATATATCTCAATATAACATTATAATATTTAAATGGACAAGACAACACTACATTTTTTTAAAAGAGAGAGAGAGAGAGAGAGAGAGAGAGAGACGGTGGTTGAAATCTATAGGATATATAGATCTTAAAAAGTTAAAAAAAAAAAGGGGCCGGTAGTTGATGTGCACAGTGCATAGATAAGTAGAGTTTAAAAAGTAAAAAAAAAAAAAAAAGGTGGCTGATGGCTGAACACCACACGTTATATCCTCACAACCACAAAAAAAAAAAAAAAAGAAGAAAAGAGAGGCGGACCAGGTGGGTGGCTTGGACTGGAGTGTTTACCAGAGAAGTGAGAAATTCCAATGGAGCGTTGCAGCCAAAATCCACTCGTCTTCGATCGTCCGAAGCAAGCAGCGACCACGCCAAGAAGCGATCAAACATTGGAGAGCTCAGATCTGATCATTGGTCCAACTGTCAGAGTTCAAGTTCAGCTCTTTCGAGCAGAGGAGGACATAATTTTGAAAACCACCTCAAGAAAGTTAGATCTGGATATACAGGTGTGTTTTTAAGTGATTATTTGAAAGATTTTTTAGATCTAAACCATGTATTTGAGATTTGAGTGAATGAAGGAAGATGGGAGACGGAGGTTGAATTTGAGTTTTAGATGAAATCAATTTTTGGGGCTAAAATTTGGGTTTTATGCTCAAATTTTTTTTTTTTTTGGGTTGTAACGGGTCAAAACGACCATTACGGGGGCTATTACGGAGCCGTAACGGCCGTTATGTCTGTGAAATCCATTCTTTCCGTTATATCGGACCATAACGGGATCGACACCTACCGTTACTATTACGTAATGGCCGTTATGCGCTGTAACGGCCGATTTTCAAAACCCTGGTTAGAATAGTTACTATATTTAGATTTAAGGGCAGTTTAATAATTTGTTTTCTTTTATGTTGTCCTAGCTTAGTTTATTATATAAAGATCTCTTATATATAGTTTTTCTTTAAGTTTTGTTCTGGCTAATTGTGCCTCAATAATATTCTTTTCTTTCTTCCTCTTACTTTTCTTTGATTGATCAAAGTTAACATGGTATCAAAGTATGGTTTCGATCTAAAATATATATTGTAGCACCACAGTAATTTAGTTGGAGGAAGAATATATTCTTGGATTGTGTGATTTGAGGGCTAGTGATTGATGGATTGCTATTTTTTTTGTGATTCCAAGGGCTGTGAACAGTACCGATAGTACTGTTCATGCTGTGAACATTGCCGAATTTTGATTTTTAGTGCCTTTTTGGTGTTTTGCTACTGTCTTGCTGTTTTGCTACTGTTTTGTTGCCTCTGTTTGTCTTATAGACTTTTAAAAGTTATGTAATTTGGGTTGTTTAGTTGTTGGATTGCTGGTTTGATTTATTGGCTCGAGATGCTTGTATTAAGGCTTATTGAGCGTCTGCTTCTTCATTGGTTTCTGGTTTGTGAAGTTGGTACGTTGGGATCTGCTATTTGGATTGCTATTTTTGTTGACTTGCTGCTGCCTCTTCTCTTCTGCTGGTGCTTCTTCTTCTTCTGGTTGCTAGTCTGGTTGTTTCTTCTTCATTTGTTGCTGTTGCTTTGGGCTTTTGGACTAGTTTCTTGATTGGTTGATTTTGTACATTGGTGAGTTGTCACGTTGCTGAATTTTGATTTGTTCGTTTGGGCTTGCTATTTGACATAGCGTTGAATTATTTCGCACTGAATAAGCAGGAAACTTTTGTTTCCGTTTGTATTGTTTCACATTGAATAAGTAGAAAAATTTTGTTTCCATTTGCATTGTTTCGCACTGAATAAGCAGAAAACTTTTGTTTCCACTTTTGATTGGTGGGTTTGAGCCTTTGGGGCTAATTTTGTGAACGAACTGCTGGGTGAGTATTTGATTTGCAAAGTTGTTAAGTTGATTTGTGACGAACTTTGGATTGTTTGGCGTTGGCTACTTCTTTTGGTTCTAGTTTTTGATTTTGACTACTGCTGATTTGGGACTAGTTTTAGTTTGTTTATTTTTTTTTCTTTGTTAGGATTTATTTTGTTGAGCATTGTTGTTGGTGATTTTTGTTGAGCTTTGATTTTCTGTTGAACCTCTCATTACTATTTGATCGTCTTTGAAACTTCGTGCTTATTCTGATGCGGACTGGGCTGGTGACTCTATCGATCGCAAGTCCACTACTGGTTTCTGCCTTTTCATTTGTGATTGTTTTATTTTGTGAAAAAGTAAGAAACAAACTATTGTAGCTCGATCATCTGCTAAACCTGAGTATCATGCTATGACATTCATAACAGTAGAGATAGTTTGATTGTATTGACTATTTGCTGATCGTTTCTTTACGAAATCTCACACCATCGCACACTTCCGTTTTCTTCTTAGCAAAATCTTGATATTTAATGTTACCACATCATGAGTTTGAGGGAGGGTGTTAGAATAGTTATTATATTTAGATTTAGGGGTAGTTTAGTCATTTATTTTTTTTTATGTTGCCCTAGTTTAGTTTACTATATAAAGGTCTCTTATATATAGTTTTCTTTTAAATTTTGTTCTGGCTAATTGTGCCTCAATAATATTCTATTCTTTCTTTATTTTACTTTTCTTTGATTGATCAAAGTTAACACTAACATCTTCCGGAGGCTCAACCACCCTCAGCTTGAGTCTTCTCTTGAAGCATAAACAAACTCTGAAATATTGCTTGCACATTGAGAGAGAGAGAGAGAGATATGCAATGAGCGAAAACAAAAAGAAGAGGTTGGTTGGTTCCATCGATAAATAAGAGGAGGAAGGAAGGTGGTGAGACTGAGGAGCCAACTTTTGGGTTTCTACGTTCTTATGAGGAATGGCGTCCAATTGGAGTGGGGAATATATTCTTTGCTGAGCTTTGGAGGAAGTTTGTGGTACTACTTGTTAGGTGTGGTATCCACATTCCATGCTTGGTTCCTAAATCCCAGACTATGAATAGCAGTACTACACAATAAGAAAAGTCGTTGCTTTTGTTGCTTTTGTGGCAAATCCAATAAAAATATAAAATATTCATAGTAAAAATAATAAAATATAAAATTTTAGGTGTCTTATTATAATTGGTGGAAAAGAACTCATTTGGCTGCAGCCGTTGAGAAGTTGTCGACCTTGACGACTATTTCTTTTAGTATTCCTTTCATTTTATTTTGAAAAACTTTTAAAGTCCCATTTTTTATATGAAAATTTAAAAATATTTTATCCAATATAAAACTACAATAACAAAAAAAATCAACAAGTTTAAGTATAAATACCACATCGTTTTTCTAACCTTTTAAAGGATTAGATAAAAAATTATCAATTAATTTAAAATTCAATTGATTTTTGCCGACTCCCGTGAAACGAACTTGGGTTGTCAACTAATTCAGTACCTAGGTAAAAAAAAAACTAATTCAATACCCCCACCACCATTATTGTCACCAAAATCTTGGTAAAGAAATCAAACAGATAAAGAGGAAAACAAAAGAAAATTGATAGCCCCCCCCACCCTCCTTTTTATAAGAAACTAGCCTCATCAACGTAATCTAGCTCGTGACTCCTGGTCATTCATAGCCACCCCTAAACTATATAGTTGTGGGATCAATAAAGCTTCAAATTTAGAAGGTGCATAGGTGCATCCCTAATGGGTTAATGATTTTATAGTATGATGAATAATAACTATCAACCCAACCAGATATACCTCCATTCAAGAATAGAGATATCTATGCATTTACCAAAGGATCATCGCTTTGGTACCAAGTTGGAAGATATGAACAACCCAAGAGACACTATTAAAGACGTCAACTGATTTCATTTGTTTTTTTTTTTGGGAAATAAGAGAATATTATTAATAAAAATGATAAAGAATTACATGAGAGGACAAGGGGTCCTCTAACAAAGTCAGAACATTTTGAACTAAATTCTTCCTTTCCTAGCCATCGAAAGAATAACAGGAGTTAAATTACCAGTAATTTCTATCATTTTCCTTCTCCCTCCTGAGTCCTGACTGATATTGCCATCCCTTAGCACACCCCATGCTAGTCGAGATATACTGTTTCGATTCGGTATTCAACTAATAAAACACAGCAGTGTCATTGGAAACTTGTGGCAAACTTCACTTTCTCTTCTCTAACCCTTGGATACTTGAGACCATGCAAACCAATTAGGAAAATTGGGCATGAACAGAGAAAGTTTCTGAACAAAATCTGGGTACGGGCGTAACATCCCCTCCTTCATAGGAATCCCACTCAGAAGACATGAATTAATATTAGTGCTGATTGCCCGGAGAATGAAAAATTAATTGATCCTTAGCTAGTAGTTAGCTTCCCACGGATGGTAACAGCACAACCTTTCACCGTATGTTTACCCAGAGGCCATTCTCTTCTTGCCTAGCCATTTGGACAGAGCAGCCTTTGTATGGTATAACAAGCCACTACCAAATTGTGTCCATTTGCCAAAGTGTTTAGATCGAATGAGGTGGCAACATCAGGTAGCCAATATGAAATGAAGGACAATGGAGCAAGGAAGCACAAATTGTTCACCATTCCCTCTCCTAAATAGATGTATCAAGCCTCCGTGCAAGCTTACACCAAAGGTTGTCACAATAACACGATACGAATCGAATATAAAATTAATGGGTTGGATACAAATTTAAATGGATAAAACGGGGTCAATACGCTTAAATACGAAAAAAAATTCATGTTAGATTTACATCAAAATCAAGTTAACTTGATTTTGACTCGATTAATCATATATTTTAAACGGGTTGATATGATTTACATTAAATTCCTATTTAATCCATTGTATATCCATTTAATCCGTTTATCCAAGTATATAAAAGCAAAAAAAACATAACCCTAACTTTGATTGTGTTTGGTAACGCTTTTGTTTGTGTTTTCAAAAACATAAAAAACAGAAACAATATTTATTTTTTGTGCGATAAAATTGAAAACATAAAACATGTTTGATAGTCAATATATTTAATAAATTATGAAAATAAAAATAAAAAACATATTTGATAAGCAGTTAAAATTATGCCCTAATTGAAAATGTACAAAATGGTGGTTATAATATCCAACCTAAGGACAAAAGAATAGAAGATTATAATATAAAAAAGGAAAAATTATATTCAGACTCCCTGAAATTTGTCACTTAATCACTTAAACCCTTAATATTTAAAATATTACAAATAGACCATCTAAACTTTGTATACGTGTAGCACTTAAACTCCTACAATCAAATTTTTATTAGTAAATTACACCCAAACTCTCTAAAGCTTGCAGACGTATAATACTTAGACCTTTTAAATTTAAAATATTATATTTAGATAAAAAAAATACTCCAATCAAAGATAAATTATCAAATATTTTATATTTTACAATCAAAATTTATGTTCTATTGTATCATTTATTGAAATAAAATAAAATAAAAGAAGTAAATTTTTTCTTAAAAAATGGTAATTAGTATACAATTATACTGTCTATTGGAATAAAATTAAAAAATTAAAAAAGGGGTTTAAGTCATTCAACCAAAATTCATGTTCTATTAAGTCATTTATCGAAATAAAATTAAAATTAAAAATTTAATTTTTTCTTAAAAAATCATAATTAGTATACGTTTATACTATCTATTAGAATAAAAGTAAAAAATTAAATAAGAGGTCAAACTGTAATAGCCACAATATATTTTAGCTATAATTGGGGTAATTTGGTAGTTTAATTTGGTCGTTTAAACGATCAAATTACATTTTAATAAATAGTATAATTATATACTAATTGTAATTTTTTTTTTAAAAAAATAAATTTTAATTTTAATTTTATTTCAATAAATTTCATAATAGAACATAAATTTTAGTTGTAAAATTTAAAATATTCGATATTCTATATTTGATTAGAGTATTTTTTGTCTAAGTATAACATTTTAAACCGAAGATGATCTAAATATTACACACCTACAAACTTTATGAGGTTTAGATGTAATTTACTAACGGATATACTAATAGATATTGATGACAGGGATCTAAATGTTACACACGTACAAATCTCAGAGAGTCTGTGTATAATATATCAAACTTCAGGTAATTTAAATGATTAAATGACAAACCTGAAGGAATCATTCGTATAAAAAATTATCAACTAGAAACAGCCTTCCAATTGTTTCATAACAATACAACAGAAATATATTGAAGCTCATTCGATGATGTTGTCCATAAACATGCCAATGAATTAATTATGTCCCACAATAACTCCATGTTCTGTTCTTTTCCTACAAAAATTCTGTTAATTCTCTCTATTTACAGCACCCAAAATATGGCCATTATAACACACACAGAGACTCATACGACCCACATATACACATACATAGATAGACACACACATAGGCCTCACATATACACGCACACACCTATAATATAATATAAAACAAGACAAGTTTTAATAAGCGTACTCGATAATCTCAAATAGATTCATCTAACGGTCCCCAATATTCTCTTAAAATTATTCACATTGCATTGTACCTTCAGACTCGGGTTACCCATAGTACACACATAAACGCACACATACCCACATATAGACATGTATAAACACACACACACCCACATATAGACACATACACATAGATCTAACTCAAATCTACATACACATGCATATAATATATTAGATTATGCATAGATCTCCATATATATATGCATACATCTAGATAAAACGAAGTTCAACAGAGATGTAGATGAGAGTCCTTCAGTTATGAAATTGAAGTCCTTTAGACTTTGTCGGTGACTGAGAAACGTGAGAGAGCCGACAGAGATCACTGAGAGAAACGAGAGAAAAAGAAATATCTGGAGAAAGGGATTTTATAGTTCAAAGAAAAAACTCTAAATTTTGTGCTAATGGTGTTCGAAGACAATCTCATTGTTGTTTTTGAAAACATCTTTTTTTGTTTTTTGTTTGCAGTTTTGAGCCTTGTTTTCAAACAAATTAGCTAATGTTTTTTGGGCAAAAAATTGAAAACAAAAACTATTACCAAGCGAAGCTTTCATTTGCCATTATTCCATTTACACGCCCGCTAACCAGAGGAGATGAGAGCCTCACTCCATCGTTTCTGGCATCAATCCTTAGCAGTGTTTTAAAATCTAGCCCAACCCGTCGGGTCAACCCAAAAAATCGGTGAATAGGCGCCTAAGCCGAACCGATTTCATAATTAGATCGATTAAGCAATTGCCTCACTTGAAAATCCTTCAAACTAGTCAAAACCGGACAACTTTTTATGAAATCGACCGCTCCGGTTTGCAGTTCCATTCCTACATTGGAATATAAATAGAACTTAGACACCTCAAAATTTGTCACTTAATCATTTTGATCTCCTAATATTTAAAATTTCACACATAGACCTTTTAAGATTTCTACCCGCGTAACACTTAGACACTTACTGTCAATATCCGTTAGTAAATTCATCCAAACCCTGTAAAATATAAAGACGTATAATATTTAGACCCCTCAAGTTTAAAATATTATATTTAAATCAAAAATACTCTAATCAAAGATAGAATATCAAATATTTTAAATTTTATAACAAAAAATTATGTTCAATTATATCATTTATTGAAATGAATAGAAATCTATTTTTTTTCTTAAAAAATCGTAATTAGTATATACATTTATATTATCTATTGAAATAAAACTAAAAAATCAAACAAGGGATCTAACATAAAATTTAGAATTAAAATTCATGTTCTATTATGTCATTTATTGAAATAAAATATAATTAAAAAATATAATTTTTTCTTAAAAAATTATAATTAGTATACAACTATACTATTTATTGGAATAAAAGTAAAAAAAATCAAATAAGAGGTCAAACTATAATTGACACAATATATTATTTTTAATTTTTATTTCAATAAATATCATAATAGAATATGAATTTTGGTTGTAAAATTTAAAATATTTAATATTTTATCTTTAATTGAAGTATTTTTGATTGAAGTATAATATTTTAAATTTCAATGGTCTAAATATTACACGTTTACGAATTTTAGGAGGTCTGAGTATAATTTACTAACAGATATACTAACGAACATTGATGGCAAGGATCTGAGATCTAAATATTACGCATGTATAAACATTAGAAAGTCTGTATTTAATATTTTAAATATTAGAGAGTTTGAGTAATTAGTTGATAAATCTCTGGAATTTGAGTTTAATTCTTCCATATAAATGTCAACACTTAGCTTGTAGCTGGCCCACTTTAAAAGGCCAACGTCACTGCATTCAACCAATGACATGCTTTTAGAAGGCAATCAATACTGATCTGTCCTTGTCTCTGTCGATGCTAGAGGTAGTGTATTCAAGAATGCCATGATTCTTCTTGGGCTCTTCTATTTTTTAAATACCTTTTTGTATACATTTGAGCTACTTCCCCTTTCTTCTACTTTTTATTTTATTGTTTTGGGTCATCACATTGTTACTATTTTTATCAAATATTCAATACTTATTAGTAATTTTATTTATATTCTTGCATAGGTGAATTCCTACAATGAATTAAAATAGCAATATGTTGAACGATCCTAAATAATGAACCTAAAACAATCAAATGGTTAGGAAAGGGGTCGGGTATGTACCTGATTAATTTCCTTCCAAAGCTCAAGTCAATTGACATTAGAGTCATCAGCATTCTCTATTTTCAGATTGCATACCTTAGTCATTCTATTTTCAGATTGCATACCTTAGTCAGCTTCTTCAAGAGTATTTATATCTGAGTTTGCAATGATAGTAGTGCCCTTGAGTCCCATTTTATAATTTAATGGCCTGCATTCATATCCTAGTATAATGAGTGTCATCCCATCAAATCTTCTTAAAACTAGTCTCCTTGGGCGAGTGGACCTATGCTCGGGACCCACCAAACATTCATGGCTCAACCCCCGGTTATTAAATATCTCTTTTCGGTGCTTGATACTTATGCCTGAGTGCTCACTAGTTGGGGAGTAAGCACCCTTGGGGTTGACCGAGGACTTCATATCGGTGTAATAGCCATTAATGCCTCCTAATGATGACTGTGTCTGCACTTTTCGAGGATCTGAACACTCATTAATGACTCTGTTACAACAACTCAAGACCCTCATTAATAAATTGTCAGATCTTTTTTAATGCTAGGCTCTGAGGGGCGTACCCGGCCCTTTCTAGCATAACTCCTCAACTATTTTCCTAGGCGCGCTTTGTACGCTCTAGCGGCTGTAACTGCCCACGTGTCTATTCATTATTGTCAAGCTGCCTAAATTCCTGTCAACTGTCGTAACCTCCATTTTTCTTGTGTCATGGGACAGGTGGCGCACGGAGAGTGGAGGCTTCCTCAACATACCTAAATTTTAGGGGCGGTTACCTGTATGTCTGGCACTAGATTTCAAATTTTCAATTGATGGTTTGTTTCCTCGATTCCCGCTCTCATCGCAGTTAGTAAAAATAGGGGAATTTGTGGCCCATTCGAGACTCTTTGGATATTCGACCTCTCAAATTGAAACTGTCTCCCATGCAACTCTTCTTTTTATTCTCGAGCAGATCCTTTGAAGCCACTGAATTGTAAGTATTCTTTTGCCTATACTTTCTTCTTTCTCTCTTCCATTCTCTTCTCCTTCTTTATAGAAAGCCTCAATGGCTAGGGGACATAAGCAGGTTGAGAAAAACCTAAGTAAATGATGCCCGTATAGAGAATTTTAGGTCCACCTACAATATTCCTGAGCCTATTTTCACCTTTGCCCTTCCACACCAAGGGCATCATGGAGGGTGGAGTTAGGTTACCTCTCCCATATCTTTTTCTTAAGGTCCTCATGCACCTGAGGCACTTCCCTCTTTAGTGTTGCATAAACCTTTTTAGAGTAGTGATGGGCGTTGTCGCCTTGAATGCTCGGCTGGGGATGAATCTCGGGGTGGACAATATATTATTTTGCTATAACTTGAAGTTTGTCAGTAATGACAAGTATTACTTGCAATCACGGAGCCCCTCCATGTACAAAGGATACACTCGGGATCTCATCATGCTAGGCTATAGATTGGACACAGGTGAAGGATTCGAGTATGATGACCTCTACTGCCCCAAAGAATTGAGGAATCCAAGTGGGCACTTCACCGAGTTCATCACCGCTCGACTGTTATTATTGTTTCTGAACTTTGTTTTCTTTTGCATTGGGGTACAAAAGGGACACTACCCAACCTCCAAATGCTTTCATTGCCTTTGAGGATTTTCTAAGGGTCTGGCCTCACAACCCGGGTGACCTCTTAGCTCGGGCAACACACGTGCTTCTCGGATACCGCCTCGGCTACACCTGATTCTCTCAAATCTCTCCACATTTCGATCCTTCCATTTGGGTGGATCATTCTTTGGAAGAAGAGGATGAGGATGCAAACCTTGAAGAAGACCCTGATCGTGACTTTGAAACCACCCCAACAGTACACCATTCTCCTTATGAAGTCGAGATGTTTCGCATTCCCCCCATCATTGCAAAAATCTTGGAGGCCGCCTCCGTGGCTAGAAGAGCCCTGGCCTTGGGATCTGGTAGCCTTTGGGAATTGTGCCATTGTTGTTCCTCCTCTGCCCCTCCATTGCGACAAAAAGAGCCACGACAACAGTAGCAAAGGCAACAACAACAATAACAACAAGTCCCACCGGGGTTCCAACATCAGCGATGAAGGCCCCAAGATTAACCCTCAAAATGAAGCAGTGATCGGCAAAGGCAAAGCCACGGAAGCGAAGGCGACTCGCTCGTTGAGCGCCAAGTAAAACACCGACACGATGGTCCTGCTGAATGGGCCCCCCGAGTAATCACAAGAAGGGGGTAAGCCATTTTGGAGTTTGACTCCATCATTCACCCCCCCCCCCCCCCGATGTGGCCCTAGCCGTCAGCAGAACTATGCACTTCGAATACGACATGGCGATTCTAGAAGAGTATGGGGACAACCGTCTCCTCCAAGAAGTGGTTCAGCATAACTTGGTGGTGGGTATTTCTGACTTTTTCTTTTCTTTGACTCTTTCTTGCCATGACCGTGTCCTCACACTTGAACTTTCTTTCCCAGACGTGCCACCAAATAGGGGTCATCATTGATTTTTTCTAGGCTTATCGGAGCAAATTCGAGACGTCCCAAGCTGAGTTTGTGAAAAAGGACCTCCATATTGACCAAGTGGAAATGATGGTCGTCGATCGAACAAGGAGCATCGCTGACCTGATCCAAAAAGTCGAGGCCTTAACCTCCGAGTTGGATAAAAGCAAGAAGGCTAAGGCCAAGGCTATGAGAAGGATGGAGTAGGTCGAGCTGAAGGTTTTTGCTGCAGAGGCCAAGTTGCTGGAAGCCGTGGCTAACTGCTCAAAACTAACTTCAAAAGTGGAGGCACTGGAGAAAGATAAAGCTGGGGAAGTGGGGAGTACAAACAACGACTGCACCGATGTCTACTAGTAGTGCCAGAAACAATTCATCCCGATTTTTTACGATGGGCAAAAGAAGTCCTTCGAGAAGGGTTACGATGAGGCACTTCAAGTTGTAGGGGTAGCTGTCGACTCTAACTTCTCCTCAATGCACACTTACCTTCCTCAATAGAGGTTTGATGTGCCTGCGACGCCACTGGAAGTTCAGCCTAGTGCCAAGGTAGCCCCAGCCAAGGAAACGGTGGAGGTAGCCGCTGCGATAGTGCTGATTACAGTAAATGATGACAATTCACAGGGAATGTCTCCTCTCTAGCTTCGTTCTCCAACATTCCTTATGCATCACAAGGTCCCTCCATCTCCGACAATCCTACTATCAATCTAGGTGGGGCCAAGTTCAAGGAACTTGATGAAATGCTTGATCTTAGAGGGGAAAGATCTCTGAGAAGGCACCAAGCGCAGCTCGGTGGCGAGGAGCTCGAAGGTGACCTCGGCGATGAAGCTTGAACTAAAAACCCCTAAACTCCCATGACTTACTCTATTTTGTTTTTGTTTCATTATTTTTTTATTTTTTTTATTGTATGCCTAGAGGACGCATAACCTCCCTTTTGTCAATGCATGTCCTTTTTTTTATTATTATTATGGTAAATGAGGTTTCTGAGCTATGTTGTGCACAGGACTAGCCAATAGCTGGGCTTCGAGGCTTATTTAACTTTTTGAAAGCGCATAAGTATGGGGGTTTACCCCTTTCGGGGCCTTACCTCTAACGATCGAGCCCGAGGCTTGTATTAAACTTCAAGGGCAGTGCTCCACGGTGAAGGCTTACCCCTCTCGGGGCCTTAACCCTAACGATCGAGCCTGAGACTCATGTTAAACTTCGAGGGTGGTGCTGCAAGGGAGGAAGCTTACCCCTCTTAGGGCCTTTTCTCTAACTGTCGAGCTCGAGGCTCGTGTTAAAATTGACTGAGATTTGGCTTTTAAAATCAACTAAGTACTAATACTTTTTCAAATTTGATACATTCCACGGTCGTTTTACATCTTTGCCAGGTCCCCCAACTGAAAACTCCTTGTTTGGACCTTTTTCTAATGCTGCCTTGACAACTCCTCCTAATACTAGGCTAGCTGTATAGACGCAATTCCCTTATGTCGTCAGATTGATCAAGATCTTTGGCTAGGGTTTGATCATTATTTCCTAACTCAAAAGCTTGACTTCGTATAGTTGGGAGCTCTACCTCCAAAGGTATGACAACTTCTACCATGTACGTCTTGGCATAGGGAGTTTCCCCTATAGAAGTCCTCAAAGTGGTCCTATACACCCATAGGACATTTAGCAATTACTTGGTCCAATTGTCATTTGCTTTTTCCAACCTCTTCTTTACCCCAGCCGACACTGTCTTATTGGAGACTTTTGTCTGCCCGTTACACTAAGGATATGCCAGGGTGGAGTACTAGTTACGTATTCCGAATCTCGAACAAAACTCCTTGAATGGCCCACTTTTGAATTGGGTGCTGTTGTCAGACACAGTGGCATGTGGGATTCCGAATCGAGTGATGATATTCTACCAAACAAACTTCTTCGTCTTGATGTCCTGAATACTACTTAACGGCTCGGCTTCAATCAATTTTGTAAAGTAGTCAGTGGCGACCAGGAGAAACTTCTTGCCCAAGGGTGCCTTCGGTGGTGGCCTTACTATATCCATCTCCTATTAAGAGAATGGACACAGACTCATCAAAGGGTTTAGGTCTTTGGCCAGCTGTTAGATAATAGAGACAAACTTCTAGCACTTATCGCATTTCTAGACATACCTCTTGGCATCTTTCTGCATATATGACCACCTATATCCCTGGAACATTGCATGGTGTGTGAAGGACCTTCTTCTTGTGTGAATCCCACAGATCTACTCATGAATTTCATACAATAATGGTTCAACCTTATCCTCGGGAACACATAATAAGTATGGTCCTGAGAAAGATCTTCTAGTGTTTTGAAAAGCTCGCCTAGGCGAGAAGTGAAGTAAAGCGAAGGTATCTCGCCTTGAAGACCCCAGGTGAAGTGAATGTGACTGAAGCGAGAAAAAAGCGAGAAAAGCGAGCGCTTTAGTCTTAAGCGAAAGGCGAGAAGGCGAACGCCTTAGTCATGCGAGGCGAAGTTTTATTTTTATTATGGACCGTTGGATTGGGCAATTGGAAAAAAATTTATAAGATGCTGATACACTAAATTATTCCCTTATCCCATAAATACAGCCTCAAATCCTACTTTTACTCAGATTGGTCGTTGGCTTCATTGCTCCTTCCTCACTAGACAGACACAATCGTTGGCTTTCTTGCTCCTTCCTCACTGATTAGACGTCGACGAAGATCGTTGCTCCTTCCACCTTCCTCGCTAGAAAGACACGATCACTGCTCCTTCCTCCTTCCTCGCTAGACAGACAAGATCGCTGCTCCTTCCTCCTTCCTTATTGATCATAGGTTAGTCTCCTCTTTTTTCTTCTCTCTTTTGGTTTTGGTTCTTCTTCTTCTTCTCTCTTTCGGTTTTTTTTTTTTTCCTGGTTATGTTTTTGTTTGTTTTTTTATTTTCTTGATTTTGCTTTTTTTTTTTCCCTACTTCTGCTGTTTTGCTTATGCTATTTTTTCCTGCTGTTTTGCTGTCTTGATTCTACTTTTGTTTTGCTAATATGATAGTGTTGTTCTACTTCTGTTGTTCTTTGTTTTGATGACCCAAGCTTTAACACTAGTCAATATGAAATTGTTTACAACTCTGTTATGAAATGTGATTAAGTTCAGTACATGTGTATAATAAGCCCACGACTGTACATAAAAATAGATTTACAAAAACATCTATGGTTGATATACTTTAACAACAACACGACACCTTCTTACAAAAACAACTGTGGTTGAATTTAAATATTTAAGCTATGACTGTTATCAATATTTGAGATATTATTAATATTTATTTTAATTTAAATGTTTATGGTTTTACATGTATTTAAATATTTAATATATATAAAATTAGAACTTAGATGTTTAGAAGTAATTAAACTAAAATATTTACTTTTTTTAATTGTTCGTTTAGCTTTGGTAAAGTGTTTCGCTTCGCTTCGCTTCTCGCTTCTCGCTTAGGCTTTAGGAGCCTTGGTCGCTTCGGTTTATTTTACACCTTAAATAACACTGTGATCTCCTATACAACTTATGATCAGGGAACATCCAGAATCTGGAAGCTTTTAGTTTGACCTTCCTCCCTTCCTTGACATCTTCAAGGAGTACCCTGTCCATCAAATATTTGATTATAGGGTCCATCTAGCCTGGAGACAAATCCCGAGTGCGCATCGACAGTGCCTCCTCGACACCCAAATCCTTTTCTCGGGATTTCTAAGTAGTCAATGTTAATGCGCTAAGTTACCTCTGAAACTAAGGTCGAGGCGAGGCAAGCTAATGCATCGGCATGGCTATTGTGGTCTCTTGAAATTTGGGACACCTCCACCTTTTCAAAATTCTTTATTCTGGACTTTGCCCTCGGTGATAGGCTTTCATCCTGTTGTCTCTGGCCTCAAAGTCCCCATTAAATTAATTTACCACCAACTGGGAATCACAAAAAATATGCTCTCCCCAACCGAGTATGAAATATCGAGTCCAGCCAGTGGCACCTCGTACTTAGCCTCGTTGTGAGACGCTTTAAATCCGAGTCTGATGGCTTGTTCCACCATAAATCCTCCTGAATTGGCCAATACTACACCTACTTCTGCCCCTTTGTGTTCGAGGATCTGTCTATGTGTAAAATCCAAACTTCATCGTGGTCGGAAGCTAATGTTAGAAGTTGGCAGTGAAATCAGCAAGGATTTTCCCTTTGATGAAAGTACGAGGCTTATGGCTTATTCGAATTCTCCTAGCTCCACGACCCACTTGGCAACTTGTCTTGACATATTTTCTTTGTGGAGTATGGGCTTAAGGGGTTCAATTGTTAAGACCTCAATGGGATGGGCTTGAAAATAGCGCCTAAGTTTCCTTGCCGAGACGACCAAGGTTAGTATGGACTTCTCCATTGGCAAGTATTTGGTCTCAGCATCAAGCAGGGTCTTGTTTATATAATACACTGGTCTCTGTACACCATTGAGCTCTCTCACCAGTGCCCCACTAATCGCCCATTTTGAAATGGATAAGTAAAGGTTCAAAACTTCACTTGTTGTTGGAACGGATAAAGTAAGAGGGGACTTTCAGATTCTTCTTGATTCCTTCTAGGGTTTGATCGCATTCTTTGCCCCAAGAGCCTTTCACCACCCCTTTAAGTATGGCAAATAACGTCTTACACCTATCTGAAGACTTAGATATAAATCGATTGAGAGCCGCCAGTAACTCGGTTAGCTTTTGAATGTCCTTGCCCTCTGTATATCCTGCACGACCTATATTTGATCTAGGTTGACCTCTATGCCACGATGAGTAACAAGATACTCCAAGAATTTGTTCGAGCTTATCCCAAATGCGCACTTCGAAGCATTGAGCTTCAAGTTGTACTTTTGGAGCACGACAAAGGTGACCCCGAGATCCCAAGATGGTTGGCTTTCTCCTTACTTTTTGTCAACATATCATCAATATAAACTTCCATAGTGGCACTGAGTTGTTGTTTAAACATCTTATTCATCAGGCTCTGATATGTAGTGCCGACGTTCTTCAAACCGACCGGCATTACAATGTAGCAATAAATTTTGTGGGATATGATAAATGTCATTTTCTCTTGATCAGATTCGTGTAAAGGGATCTGATGATAACCTGCTCGGGCTCCCATGAAGGTAATTCGTTTATGTCCCGTGGTCACATCAACAAGTTGGTCGACCTTTGGTAATGGGTACTCATCTTTAGTAAATGCCTTTTCCAGATACGTAAATTCCAAACAAAGATTCCACTTTTCGCCTCTATTCTTGGCACAAATTGTGTTGGAAATCCACTCGAGAAATTGAACCTCTCTTATTGATTCAACCCCGAGCAACCGGTCTCTCTTATTGAACCTCGTCAACAACTTGTACTTGAGGCGCCAACCTGCAAGCCTTTTGTTTCATGGGTTTGAAGGTTGGATCAACATGAAGCCGATGACATATTACCTCGGGACTTATCCCCGTCATCTCGACAGGGGTTCATGCAAAGACGTTGGCATTCCGACAAAGAAAGTTTACCATCTCGGACCTCTCGGTGCCCCACAATAATGCTCCTATTAGAAAAAATCTCTCCTCATCCTTGGGATTTAAAAGGGCATTAACTAAAGCCTCCATGGATCGATCAACTGGGTCTGTCATGGGCTCATCAACACCCGGCCGACCGAATTGTAACTGTTATTTGGCCAATACTGCCTCGGGGTCACACTCCTAGGACTTGGCATTAACCCCGATTTTCACCGCCGCGTAAAATAAATTTTTGACGAAGCTTGGTTGCCACAAATTTCGATGACTACCCTTGGTGTAGGGAATTTTATCTTCTGATGATAAGATGAATGCACTGTCTTCATAGCATGTGACCATTTTCTGCCTTTAATGGCATTGTAAGGAGAGTCGAAGTCTATCACTACAAATTCAATTGGGACTATAACAATCCTAGCAGTGACCGTGAGGGTAACCTTCCCAAGGGGAAGGACATAAGAATCGTTGAATCCTACAAGCAGAGTCTTCATGGGCTTCAAGTCTTTTTTTGAGTGAATCCCATCTTGCGAAAAAGGCTGTCGTATTTTATCTCATATGAACTTCCTAAGTCGACCAAGATCCTCTTTACATCGTATTTCTTAATCCAGATAGTGATCACCAAAGCGTCTTCATGCAGAAGGGCCAGCCAAGCAAGATCGGCATCAGAGGAATGAATGGACTCGGCGTCGAGCTGAGGTCTTTGAGATGATTACCCCCCACACCTACTTTCTTCTACCTTCACGGCTTGTGCGACCTTTTGGAGGTCGGCTCGGAGCAAATTATTATTTGGCTTATCAACCGTACAAGTGTGTATCACTTCAATCATAGTTTCCACTTCTCGGGCTATGCCCACTTCCTCCCTTGTCGAGCCCCTGGGAGCCGCACCATCAATGAATTCCCCAAGATGACCTTCTCAGACTAGCTGCTCTAGGAACGACGTGTATACCCTACAGTCATCAGCTAAATGTCCAACGTCCCGAATGTAAGAGCACTGAGAAGTCGAATCCCTGGTGGATGGGTCACCTTGCATCTTGGGTGGCCACTTGAAGAAGGGCTCCTTCTTTATCTTGTAAAGCATTTTGTAAATGGGTTTTTTGAAGACTGTGTTCACCCACAGAAAAGACATGCGGCTTGGGGCTAGTGCCGGTGTCCACCTCTTGGCAGGTGTTTCCTTACCCTACTTTTTCGACGTGGGAGCCTTGGACTCGAGAGCAACATAATTTTCTTCCACCTTTGCATAATTGTTTATACATGACATGAGGTCCTTCATATCCACTAGAGTCTGTTTAATCAAAGATCGATACAAATTAGTGTTATGGAACAGCCTTAGCCAAAATGTTGTTGTTGTCATGGTCTCCGAACATGTCTCAACTTCGTTTATGTCCTCCCAGTATCGGATTGCATACTGCCAAAGGGTCTCCCCACTCCTCCGCTTGAGTGTTAGCAGAGCACCGAGGTCCATTGGCCTTTTGCTATAGGTGATAAATTGAGCAACAAACAACTCAATCATCTACTTCCAAGACCTAACACTTTCAAAAGCCAAGTTCTCATACCATTTCATGGCGGTGTCCCCAAGAATCATGGGGAACACTCAGCACAACAATCTCTGGTCTGTGTCTTAGATGGACATAAGTTGCTTGTACTGCTGTAAATGGCTCTCGGGGTTTGTCCTTTTGTCGTACACCTTGAAGCATGGGACAGTGAACTTCCTCGACATCTCAATCTCCTTGATAGCTCGAACGAACGGTGAGACGATTTGCTCATCCTCCGCGTCCTCATCCTCCCTCCGGAGGGGTTTTGGTGCTTAGCATCCAGGCATAAACGGAGATCCTCTTGGGATCTCTTGTTTCTAAGTCCCCTTAACGTCGAGTCCATGTGGGATTCTGCCACCTCTGCACTCCCCGAGAGTCTATGGCGAAGACCCCCACGGGATAGATCTCGTTTGCGCTTCTTACTTCCTTTGGATATATCCTTAGGGGCACGCCCTTTGTGACTCCAAATTTTGCATTTCTAGCTCGTGCAAGCTTAGCCCCGAGCCTTTTGCCCTGTACTCTAGGAATCACTTCAGTGGATACTCCTATCCCCATGCCTACTACTCCACTAGCTAGTCTCCTCTAACCGCTTGAAATCATCGAGCCTGGTCTACACGTTGGCGTTGTCTTTCTTGAGCTGTTTCAAACGGCCTCCCATCCATTTTTCCATTAACTCTATAATTTCTTGAGCCAAGACGCCTTGTCCCTCAAGGCTCTAGTCCATCGGTAACATTTGCTGCGAGTTACGCTGAATGCCATCCGACTGGTTCAAGGAGCGAGATTTAGTGACTATAGGGAATTAACTAACTTCCACATTTCTCATGCGTAGGTTGCCCCCAACTCACCTTGGGACCGCATGTTCACTATGACACTATTGCTATAGGGAAAACTAGTTCACAAATTTCCCACATACGATGCTAAATTACACGGGTGAATTCCTGCAATGAGTTGAGATAACAATATGTTGAACGATCCTGGATGATAAACCTGAAACAATTAAAAGGACTAGGAAAAGGGGTCAGGAATGTACCTGTCTAATCCCCTCTGAAGCTCAAGTCAGTCGGCGTTAGAGTCATTAGCACAGTTTATTATCTATTTTTAGATTGCGTACCTTAGGCTAGCTTCTTAAGGGGTATTTATACCTTGGTTTACAACGATGGCAGTGCCCTTGAGTCCCATCTTCGAATTTAATGGTTTGCACTCATCCTAGCATAATGAGTGTCATCCCATCAAATCTTCTTAAGACTAGTCTCCTCGGGCGAGTGGACCAATGCTCAGGACCCGCTGAGTATTCATGGCTCAACCCTCGGTTATTATATACCTCTTCTCGGTGCTTGACACTTACGCCTGAGCGTTCACTAGTTGGGAATAAGCACCCTCGAGGTTGACCCAGGACTTCATGTCAGTGTGATAGCCATTAATGCCTCCTAATGATGATTGTCTCCGCACTTTCGAGGATCTAGACACTCATTAATGACCCTGTTACAGCCACTCAATACCCCCATTAATGAGTTGTCAGATATTTTTTTAATGCTATACTCTAAGAGGCGTACTCAGCCCTTTCTAACATAACTTCTCGGTGCCTTTCCCAAGCGTACTTTGCACGCCCTAACGGTTGTAACTGCTCACGTGTCCATTTATTATTGTCAAGCTACCTAAAGTCTCGTCAATTCTATCAAATTATAAGAAAACATATGTGCAAAAAAATTAATGAATTGATGATATTTTGTATAATCTTTTAGCATATTTACTATTATTTATTGGAGAAAAGATTATTTGAAATTTTGGATGACTTGTGTATTTAATGGTAATGAACATATGTGAAATAAATTATGTATTATGTGTTAAACATGTTGTGTTATGGGTTATGTTAAAAAAGTTAAACATCTCATGTTATTTCTGTAAATCTAAAAACGATCATTTTATTAAACGTATTAAATAGGTAAAATTTAGGTAACTCGTACGATGACCAGGTCAAATTAAAAATTTAGGTAACTCGTACGATGACCAGGTCAAATTAATATTTTCACGTCTTGATACAAATATTAAATTGGTCAAATTCGTATTTGAAAATCGACACAAACTGCTAACCAAACACAACACATTTGAAACTCCTAACTGCCCCTGATTGGGTCATAACGTCTTTGGCAGGTTAAATGATGCATGGTACCTATAACCAGACCTAACCCTAGGACTGCTTGAGAGGAAATACTCTATTTATCTATTTCAATCTCAACTGATTCATTAGAGCAACTCCTGTTCAATAAAATAATTATTCAAAATATATTTAAATATTATATTTTTCATTTTAGCTAACAATTTTTTCAAATTCCGTCCAACCATACTCTATTTTTTAGCTACTACTTCAACTAACTTTAACTAATTTTCAATTATATAATTCAAAATTTCAACTCAAAACATGTATAATCATCAACCCAATCAAAATCATACCATAATAATAATTCTAATTAAACTTTAAATAATACAACTTAATGACAATTTAACACTCATCCACTTTAAATAACAAAAATTAATTGTACAATACGTCTCAAATACTTACATTAATATTTTATAGGGGTCTATATTTAAATATTCTATTATACATAAAAACTAAGGGAGTATTCAAAATTTGAGGGAGGTTTCAGAATTTGTTTGGGGGTTCAGAATTTATTTTAGGGGTTTCAGAACCTGGTTTACAGCAGCAGCAGCAACACCCCCATCCACCTCGCCAAAACCTGGTTCACAGAAGCAATAACAAGGATCAGCAACAACTGACGAACAATTTCTCCTCGCTAGATCTAGCGAGCAACTTTGGCTTCCTAGGTTTTGGCGAGATGGATAACTAGGGCATTGGAACTGAATTTGTGAAGATTGCTCGCCAAAACAGCTAAAATGAAGGAGTAGCAATCCTCGTTGGAGATGTTCTTACGTAATAAACATAGCAAAGGTTTTCCAAGTTCGTAGAAGGCTACACTTACAAGTCTCAAGAACAGTGATTGGACCTCCCCAGGTATAAAACCTGAAGTCCTTGCCTATATACAGAGGCAATGCTCTGAGGTACATAAAATAAGGAAGAGTATTGTTATGTTTAAAACCTGAAGTCTTTAGTGCCTCACGAATGTACTAAAGACTTGATTCAAACTCAATAAGAATTGCCCACGAATATCCTAACGACTTGATCTAAACTCGCTAAGAAATGCCCAAAATTAACCCAAGCACTGTTTATTCGAAAAACAAAAATCTAATTAGAAGGTCAATTTGTAAGTAAATAATACCAGTAACTAGACCCAGAAACATATCTGCTATAGGGAGCTCACTATTCAATCAGCCCTATATTTATTTATCGACAGTTCTATAAATGAAATAGAATAATCACAAAGGCAAGAGAATCCTAGAGCACTAAAGTAAACAGGTGAAAACATATTTCTAGATTTCTACTGTGTTTGGGGGATAGCAGCAGGTTCCAAGGCTGATGACCTGATGTCGTACGTAAACATCTTCAAAAACATCAACAAACCTAGAATACCAAATAACATTTACAAAATTCCCAAAAAATAAATAAAGTAAAAAATCAGTTCTAAAATGCAAAAATAACAATCATACATACAACGTTCACATAAAAATTATCCAATCAAATTATCTTCAAATCAACCTTCCCTGCACCTATTACCACACACCCATGTAATTAACAAACAAATCACTATGAAAAGAGAACATGCTGCAAATACAAAGACAAACCTTTCCACCATAACAACCATGAACACAGCAATCCCATGAGTTTTAATTTAAAAGTATGGATATGGATCGATTGGAACGTCAAGAAAAAAAAGACTATAAAAACTAAATCATCATCCTGATGGAAACATATGTCCAGGAGATTCAATTGGACGGACCTCACCTACAAGTACTGAGAGGCTTCAGTCTCCTTCCTTATTCAGACCGATTCGCATACCTTTCAACCTTGGCATCGTTGAGGTTAATACCAACCATTGCCTCACCCAACCCACAGCTCACATCCGCCAGCACCTCCGGATCACTGTAATGCGTCACTGCCTGCACAATCGCGCGAGCCCTCCTCGCTGGATCACCACTCTTGAAAACGCCAGACCCAACAAAAACACCATCGCACCCAAGCTGCATCATCAAAGCGGCATCGGCCGGAGTGGCCACCCCTCCGGCAGCGAAATGCACCACGGGAAGCCTACCCAGCTGCTTCGTCTGCATAACCAAATCGTAGGGCGCCTGAATTTCCTTCGCAAAAGTGAAAACCTCATCGTCGTCCATGTTGCGGAGCACTCGAATATCACCCATCACGGACCTCACGTGACGGACGGCCTCGATGATGTTTCCGGTGCCTGCCTCGCCTTTGGTGCGAATCATGGCCGCGCCTTCACGAATTCTCCTGAGAGCTTCACCAAGGTTTCGGCAACCACAGACAAAGGGGATCCGAAAATTGTGCTTGTTGATGTGGTTTTCATCGTCGGCGGGGGTGAGGACTTCGGACTCGTCGACGTAGTCGATTCCGATGGCTTCGAGGATTTGGGCTTCCACGAAGTGGCCAATCCGGGCCTTGGCCATGACTGGGATAGTGACGGTTTGCTTGATTTCCTTGATGAGCTGTGGGTCCGACATGCGGGCCACGCCTCCTTGGGCCCGTATGTCGGCGGGGACTCGTTCCAGGGCCATGACCGCGCAGGCGCCGGCTTCTTCGGCTATGCGGGCCTGCTCGGCGTTGACGACGTCCATTATAACGCCGCCTCGGAGCATCTGGGCCAAACCAACTTTCACGGAGAAGGTGGATTTCTTTGAGGTCTCGGTGATTGCGCCGTTTCCGTACACTGTTACGACACCGGTTCCAGCCATCTTGATAAAGGGACTGAAGAGAGAGAAGGTTGTGTGTACGTGTGCTGCGTGTGGTGAAACCCTAATGGAAATATGAGAGAGAGAGAGTATTTAATGGAGAAGGGAGATGAAGGGGGGAAGGGGGTGGTGCAGAATCGGCGCTGAGTGGCTGGAAATTCTGCGTCTGTGGATCTCTGGAAATATTTGTAATTTTATATGCATTCATATGGTGGGACGTGGGTATTCATAATCCTTGCTTGGGATGTGGGCCAGGATAAATCTATGCAGGCACACTCAATCAATGGAGTATATACTTTCTTATTTCTAGTGGTTTCTATTAAATAATTAAAACATTAAAATTAAAAAAAAAAGGGAAAAAGAGCAGATATAAAGAGATAAAATATATTTTTATTGAAAACACCACATAAAAATGTTATGACACTATATAATTGAAAATTATTTAACAAATATTAATGGATAAAATTTTTTTTGGATCACAAATATGAAATATTTAAACATTGAAGGGTGTAATTTATAATTAATTCAAACTTGTATAACAACAAAATAAAAGAAAGTTAATCTCAAGTATAATCTCCGGCATGAGGTTGCCAACCAGCGAAAAACCTGTGCGTGGACCTTCATGCAGTTTTGTCACCAGGTATATATATAAACACAACTTTGCATTCTGCGTATGAAATTTAGAAAAAACAAAAAAAAAATCAAGAGGACAGTGGAGAGTTGCTCGTCCAAGCGTGATGGCATACCAGAATTTACATTTTCTGTTCACACGGTGAATATCTTCCTCTCCTTTTTCATCATACGATGACAAATGGGACAAGTACCAGCCTCTTCCATAACCCTGCAGAGATAAACTCCAGAAATTACAAATGAGAGCTTCTAATGCCATCAATTTCATTCATGTCAATTTAACCCCAAACCCCCAAAGAACATAAAATATAAGGGAAAAGGGAAAGAAATTCATTCAAATATGGATTTTGGGACTATCGACACAAAATATGGCCGTCAAATGAACCAAAAAACCTTGAAGCTTATTTCTTAACTCTGACCAGTAGTAAAACCCTGTCCCCCAAGCCAAACCCTAGTTACTGGGGAAACCAATCATTATGCATTACAACCTTTTTGCCCTAGGTTTGATGAGCAAGCAGAAGTAGAATGGACTAACCTTGTTCCACATGTAAAACAGGTAGCACAGTGTCCACATGGAAGAAAGAAGCAGTCCCTTGACGCATCAAAGCATATGACACAAATACGCTGGGGATTCTTAGCGCTTTCTCCTTCTTTTTGTTGCTTCCTGTCCGGAGAAGCCACTCCAATCCACTCATTCAGTTCCTCATCATGCAAGATTGAATCATAAGATGAACCCCAACTTGAAAGATTGTCGTCTTTTGGCGAAAGCAATGGCACCCCGTTCGGATTCCATGTTCCCGGCTTGAAATCTAGGTCCATCTCTCCTGGTCGTCCAGAAAGTGTGAAAGATTTTGAAGACCAACATTATGCCAACGGACATCACACCTGTATGCAAGAGGGGAGCCATTGCAAAGTCAAAATAGAAACTATTCTTCGGCGTAATAAGACTATGAAGGCAAACAAAACAAACCTGATGCAACAAAATATGTGATCCATCGAATACCATAAGACAGTTTGACATACCAGACAGAGTTGGTCATACCCTGAGAACATCGAATCGATTATGGATTCATAGGTAACCAAATTCTTAATAAATGAGATTTGAAATAAAAAAAAAAAGTAGTTTGCATCATCTACGGTAAACTAATCCTACGATTGCGACCTTTAGCTTTTTCTTTGAGACCATTGAGTTTAAAAAGAGATGGCTCAACAAAGAACTCTAGATGTGGATGGTCAGGAAGAATGTGGACTTAACCGACTAACCTAAAAGTATCACTGAAAGCAAGCAAGTTTGGTTGAGTCAATAATCTTGCCACAGATGTGACAGAGGCAAGTGATATTTCTAGCGTTCATCAATCCTAGAACCCAAAGATCATTCTAGGTCTAACTTCTAAGAAACAGATCCACATTCTGATTAATTAAACAAATTTCATAAAAAAATGATCATAACAGTCAGGGATGCCAGAAGTTCTAAATGCACTGACCGAGCTCATACAGAGTCATGAAATCAGTAGGATAACTGAACTTCAGTAAGTTACCCAAAGGGACCAACAAAAATGAAAAACGTAAAAAACCAAAGGAAAAACGCCATAAAGCAATGGAAACTGAGGAAGTAGATGTGACATTCTCTTACCTGTTCTGGACCAGGAGTGGATAGGACAGCAGCATCTGCCCGAGAAAGAAAAAGCTTCATACTGCACAAATGATGACTCAGAGGACATTTATAATAAGCATGGCTCGTATTGTAGACAAAGGCCTTTACCGTGAAATTCAATTGAACCTATACGATCACAATTACATGATATAAGTTAAACAGAAGGCAAGTACAAGAGTATCTATTTGTATACTCTACATCTTAATTAACTTGGAAAAAGCTTTAGAACACAGGATATTATACTAATTCTTTGCAGCAGTTATGAAGTCGATCATCTTTGAACTCCTGTAAATTTACCAGGTGGCCACAACCAAATCACCCCACCTGACCAAACTACACATGTTCTATTTTAGTAATTCCAAACTGCCAAGTGTTCAACGGGCATGACTAAAGCAGCCAACTATGTCAAATCTATTGGGCGAATATAACTTAAGTTGCAACAACACAGGTTCTATCGACAGTAGGGATTCGGATTTCAAATAAGCCATGACATGGTTAATTGGGTGGTTTATTTTACTCAGCAGAAGATTGCTCAGAGAAAATTTTTCCTTCTGAATCTAATCAATAGTGATTTAGATGGCATTAAGAGTGAAAGATGCATCAAGATGATCCAACAGATAAAGGCATTTAAATTAAATGAACAATGAAGAATACAAAGTGCTGCATTCGACTGATTATATGGGTAACTGACAGCACCAAATCACCATGGACATTGGTACTTAACTGATTCAAAGTCTGCTGGAACTTGGAACAACCAATATGGTCATGGAATTATAGATCCAACCATTTCCAAGAGGACATTTATAAACGCTCCAATTTCCAACTGAAGCTAAAAAGTGCTGACAAAAAAGTCCCAATCTAAGAACCAAGAGAAAGAACATTTAAATTTTAAATGAACCGCACCCCTTACGTCTAGAAATTGAGCCTTCACCATGGAGAGAATTCAAAAATTTCTGGAGCTAATATAATTCACTTTTTTGCCATATTTCCACTAACAAACTAAGAATTCTTCCATGATCAAAGCTTTGCCAATTGAAATAATTTCACAGGATTGTAAGATACAAGAATTTTTCATCAAAAAAAATACTAAATAGAAAATGCATTAATCTGCTTACCTCCACCTCCTCGGCGTTCAAGTTACCCAATGCAATAAAATGTGTCAGAGAAGAAAATTTCCGGTTCGATCGTACCATTTCCTGTTAAGAGAAGCAGACAAAATTGATAGAATCCAAGCCACGAGAAACAATAATAACATAACAACAAAAGCAAGTTCCTCATTACCATAAGCGATATTCCAAGACAAAGTTGTATCAGGATATGATGGGTCCTCGATCCACTCAAGAAGGCTTTTTCTACCTGCAGGGATGGTAGCAGGTGAGAAAGAAATAATGTTATTTTTATAATGCATATTTGTTTGCATGATTGACAACTTAGATCTAAATAATCCAATTAGAAATCATGAATTAATCTCCCATATTAGTTACACTAAAACCGGTTTTCCAAGCACATGGTTGCAATAATAGTATCCCAGACAAGAGGTTTAAATGCTAGCGAGAACATAAGCAACTTAGACAGTTTTAACAGATTTCAATACATGGAGTTTGGAAAAAGTTATGCAAACAAAAGAATAATTGAATAATTTTGAACCAATAATAAGCTCAAGCTAAGTGCTTTTTGAACTCTTATATCAATTAAACTCTCCTATATGCCCACTTTGTTGGAATTACAACACCAGCACGTGATGGGTTGACCGAGTTTATTGCTATTTTTCAGTTTAATAATTGTTAGCTTAAGCCGTGAAGTTAGTGGGTCTGTTAGTTATGCGAATTTCCTAGTCTTTTGCAAGTAGTTAAGTGATTGCTTCCAAGTCTCTAGCTGTTAGTGGTTGTAGATTTTGTAGGAGAAGATAAGGCAACGTGACCTCTTTTCATGTCCTTTGTATGCCTATATAAGGCAGTTCATTTGCACCGAATATATCATCTCTCTTAAAAAAAAAAAAACATATTTAGAATGTTGGGAGCTTTTATCCATATTGCCTCTCTCCATTTTTTTTTTTTGGGTTCAACATTGTGGTATCAGAGCTAGGTTGGTCGTGGGACATCATCTACTAGTAATTTGGTGTAAGCTTACTGTCGACACAATGAGCCATCTTCAAGTAGTTGGAAGAATCAAAAAGCTTAACAACCAGAATTACAATACATGGATGACATGTATGTCGTCTTACATGCAAGGCCAAAATCTTTGGGAAGTTGTCAACTGCAGCGAAGTCACAAAACCAGAGGCAGAGAATGCAAATGGTACCTTGTGGAAGTGGAAGATCAAAGCGGGCACAGCATTGTTTGCTTTGAAGAAAACAATCAAAAAAGATGTGTTGGAGCACATCCGGGATGCTGTTACACCAAAAGAAGCCTGGGATATGTTGGTCACACTTTTCTCAAAGAAGAATGACACATGACTGCAACTTCTAGAGAATGAGCTGTTGTCGGTAGCGCAACATGACATGACGATTACACAATACTTTCACAAGGTTAAGTCGATATGCCATGAGATTTCAGAATTGGATCCAACAGCTCCAATTGGGGAAACCAGGATGAAAAGAATTATCATCCGTGGTTTGAGGCCTGAATTCAGAGGCTTCATTGCTGCAGTACAGGGATGGTCAAATCAACTATCACTTGTTGAGTTTGAGAATTTACTAGCGGGTTAAGAAGCCATGGCTAAGCAAATAGGAGGAATTTCATTGAAGGGTGAGGAGGAAGCATTCTACGCCAATAAAAGCAGAGAAAACTCCAAGCAGCGCACTGTTGGTGGATCTAAAAGAAATGCTGACTGGGCAAAAAGTCATCAAGGAGAGGGGAGCTTTCGTTCGGGGGGAGCTTCGAAGAATCATGGCAACAGTAAAAGGTTTGAAGAGCCTCTACAGTGATAACATCTAAACAGATTGATTATGAAAATGATTGGGTTGTTTACTCGGGTTGCTCAAATCATATGACATGTGATAAAGAGAAGTTGCAGAATGTGTCAGAGTACAAGGAAAACCATGTAGTTGTGAAAGCCGACAACTCAAAGTTACCAATAGTTCATATCGGTAAGACGGTAGTTTCTCCAGTTTGTAGTGCTAACCAAATGTCGCTTCAAAATGTCTATCATGTCTCAGGTATGAAGAAAAATCTGCTTTCAGTAGCGCAATTAACATCTTCCGGCCACTTTGTTTTGTTTGGTCCGCAAGATGTGAAGGCGTATCGTAATCTCAAGATTTTAGAAAAGCCAATGATGAAGGGACAAATATTAGAGTCGGTCTATGTGATGTCAGCAGAGTCTACATATGTAAACAAGACCAGGAGGATGAGACAACAGATTTGTGGCACATGCGATTGAGTTAAGTTAGCTACTCCAAGCTAAACATGATGATAAAAAGGTCGATGCTAAAGGGTCTTCCCCAACTTGAAGTGAGAACAGAAACAATCTGTGCAGGATGCCAGTATGGCAAGGTGCATCAACTGCTGTATGAAGAGTCCAAGTTTAAAGCAAAGGAACCATTAGAGTTAATACACTCTGATGTGTTTGGAACTATCAAGCAGCTATCAATTGGTGGGATGAAGTATATGGTGACCTTTATTGATGATTTTTCCAGGCATGTGTGGGTTTATTTTATGAAGGAAAATCTGATACCTTTTCAAAGTTTAAAGAATTCAAGGAGGCAGCTGAAGCAAAAATTGGCAAGAGAGTTTGTTGCCTGCGCACCGATAATGGGGGAGAGTATACCTCAGACGAGTTTTTCAAAGTTTCTCTGGGAATGCCGAATACACCATCAGTTCACGTGCCAACATCCCGCAACAAAACGGTGTGGCAGAAAGGAAGAATAGACATTTTGCAGAAATTTGTCGAAGCATGCTTCATGCAAAGAATGTACCAGAAAGATTTTGGGCAGAAGCAATGAGGACCGCAGCCTATGTGATCAATAGACTTCCTCAACAAAGGTTATGCTTTCTTTCACCCTTTGAAAAATTGTGGAATATGAAACCTACAGTTAGTTATTTTCGAGTTTTCGGATGTGTATGTTATGTATTTATAACTGCTCATTTACATAGCAAGATTGACCAAAAGGCTGTTAGGTGTATCTTTGTGGGATATGACAGTCAAAGAAAAGGGTGGAAATGCTGTGATCCTACAACTGGAAGATGCTACACGTCACGGAATGTGGTGTTTGATGAAACGTATTCATGGTGGTCATCAGAAAAGGAGATATTACCAGATTCTGACCGTTTTAAAGATGAAATGAAACCTGCTCAGATCCAATTAAGTTTAGGTGGAGCTGAAGATTTAGATGTTGATGGTGATTTTGACCAAGGCGTAACCCAAAGTCCTTGGCAAACAGGTGTCCACCAACAACCAAGTGATGAAGGCGAACGTGGAGAAGCAGAAGTACCAACTCCGCAATCTCAAATTAGGAGATCAACAAGAAACCGGAAGCCAAATCCCAAATATGCCAATGCCGCTATAGCAGAAGAGGCAGTAGCAAAAGAACCTGAAACATTTGCGGAAGCATCTCAGAATCCAGAGTGGACTAAAGCTATGAAAGAAGAAATTGCTGCATTAGAACAAAATCAGACTTGCGAGCTTGTGCCAAAGCCAAAAGATGTGAAACCTATTTCCTGCAAACGGGTTTATAAGATAAAGCGTCACACAGATGGATCAATTGAGAGGCACAAAGCTCATCTGGTAGCTCATGAATTTACTCAACAATATGGACTAGACTATGATGAAACGTTTAGTCCAGTAGCCAAGCTTACAACTATGCAAGTCTTATTGATACTTGTAGCTAGCAAAGATTGGAACTTGTGGCAAATGGATGTGAATAATGCATTTTTGCATGGGGAGTTGGATAGGGAGATCTACATGATTCAACCAATGGGATTTCAGAATCAAATCATCCCGAGTATGTGTGCAAGCTAAGGAAGGCACATTACGGATAAAAGCAAGCACCAAGAGCTTGGTATGGTAAGATTGCTGAATTTTTGATTCAAAGTGGTTATTCGGTGACACCTGCAGATACTAGTTTGTTTCTCAAAGCCAATGGAGGAAAGCTAGCTATCGTGCTTGTGCATGTGGATGATTTAATCATAACATGTGATTTTGAAGAAGAAATCCAGTTTAATCTACTTAACTTTAACTAGACCCGATATTTCTTATGCAGTTGGTGTGATGAGTTGGTACATGCAGAATCCAAGAAGCCTCATTTAGAAGTAGTTTGGCGAATTTTGAGATACATGAAGAGTATGCTTGGCTATGGTGTTTTGTATAAGAAAGGTGGAGATTGCAAGCTAGTTGGATATTGTGATGCTGCTGACTAAGTCGGGGATCACGACACCCGATGCTCAACTACAGGATATGTTTTTATGCTTGGATCAGGTGCAATTTCTTGGTGTAGCAAAAGGCAACCAACTGTGTCTCAGTCAACAACAGAAACGGAGTACCGAGCCGCAGCAATGGCAACTTAAGAGAGCACTTGGCTTATACAATTGTTGAAGGATCTGCGTCAACCAACAGATTATGCAATTCCTTTGTATTGCAACAACCAGTCGGCAATACGTTTGGCAGAGAATCGAGTTTTTCACGCAAGAACTAAACATGTGGAAGTGCATTATCATTTTATCAGGGAAAAATTTCTGGAAAAAGATGTTGAACCAAGGCAGATTAAAACAGAGGACCAAGTTGCAGATTTGTTCACAAAAGGTTTGAGCATCAACATGCTTGAGAAGTTTCGTTATCAGATGAGAATGCTTGAAAGAACGAGAGAGCTGGTGTTGAGGGGGAGTGTTGGAATTACAACACCAGTACGTGATGGGTTGATCGAGTTTATTGCTATTTTTCAGTTTAATAATTGTTATCTTAAGTCATGAAGTTAGTGGGTCTGTTAGTTATGCTAATTTCCTAGTCTTTTGCAAGTAGTTAAGTGATTGCTTCCGAGTCTCTAACTATTAGTGGCTGTAGATTTTGTAGAAGAAGATAAGGCAACGTGGCATCTTTTCATGTCCTTTGTATGCCTATATAAGGCAGTTCATTTGCACCGAATATATCATCTCTCTTTAAAAATTAAAAAAAAACATATTTAGAGTGTTCTGAGCTTGTATCCATATGCCTCTCTGCATTTATTTTTTTGTGTTCAACACACTTATGTACCCATGAGAAAGCATTTACTCTGAATGGGTTTTCTAGAACCTTGATTCAAGTGTTCCAACACCGATATGCTCAAATCCATCCAGAAATGGAAGTACCAGTACTATTACTAAATATTTTTTTGATGTAAACAATTACCTTTGGGTATTATAAGAGAAAAAGGGGCAGAGCTGGGGGATTCCACGCTGTATGAAATCTTCACTTTAGACCTTTTGTTGAGAAAATATTGCCACTCCTGCAACAAAACAACCACTTAGTTTGCTTTCTTTCCATCCAGTCACCTAAAAATGATATGTAATTGTAAACTTGGAGTGTAATTGAGAGTTGAAAGTACAAATGAGGAAAAAGATAAAGAGGCAACTTGAGAAATTTTGCCTTGTGATGGCTGGATTCTATTAATGCATTATGAGTCTCTGACCAGGTGATTTTAACATCCAGAGGAGGAGGTTCATTAAATCCATATAGCATTGGCCCATGCTTGGATTCGGATATCTCCTGGGCCTGCTCTTGAAACAACTAAGATTACAACAAGCGAATAGCAGCAATGAAAGAAATGGAAAGCGCAAATCAAAGTAATTGAAAATAACCTTTATTGATTGAAAAAAGAACCGGTTAGCTTGAATTAGGAGCGAGCTATTTGGGACCAACTGTATATTCTCAGATCCACTGAAGGCGAATATAACAGCCATGGATGCTGCCATTGAGGAAATGAACAATCCCCAACCAAAAAGATGAAAAGTGAGAAAAGAAAGATCAACTAAGGCCAAAGAAAGAAATTAATAATTAAGACCCATTATAGAAAGCATACAGCAATGAACTCAGGGATATTCTGTTTCCTATTCTTCAGTTTTCTTGCGAATCAAACTGGGAAACTTCCACGAAATCTATAAATAGTTAAATACTACTTAACGATCGAGACCAAAATTGAGAGGAACGAACCGAAGAACCAGAAAGTGGAGAGCAGAACGAGGCAAGACCAGAAATCTTCTCTCACACTCGTCAACACCACATTGGACCCCAATGCGTTTAGGCCATAAGTTACACCCGGTTGCTGGTGCTCTTGGTTATGGCGCTCATCATCTTGATGATGATCGTTCAGATCTTCTTCGTCGCGGACCTTTGAAGAAGTTGGTGAACCCTGGATCGAAGAAGGACCAAAGACGTTTCCACTCTCATCTCCTTCTCTTTCCATCCTGGCAACAAAGTGAGAGAAACTGAGAGATTTGATCGATTTTTGATGGGTTTGTAATTAAATTAAACCCATAAAAATGGGGAAGAGAGAGAGAGAGATAGCGTGCAGGAATAATAAACAGTTGAGGAATCTTATTAAAGAAAAGCTTTAACTTCAAACGTCATCTCGATGTTTAACCTAAATGAGTTCGATACGAAACGGCCATGGATCGAAGCAATTCAAAGCGGTGGTGAAGATGATTCTGGTGGAAGTCGTGTGGTGGTTTCACCAAACAATCTTCACTGGCTCGCATCGTCTTTTTACCAGCAGCTGCAATGGTGGTGTTCTTACCAAATAATCTTCAATGGGTCTGGGTCGTCTTGTCTTCAACCTCTGATGGTTAGTTGGAAATGGTTAGTAAATGTTTGCTTTATTTGTAATGAGAATTGGTGATTGCTGTGAATCAAAATTCTCCATTTTTGCTTACTTGGTGAAATGTTCAATCACACACCAAAAGAATGATAAGGGTCGGAGAACGGCCATCAGCCGGCCCAACGATGACCCGTCAAGCAAATTAGCTGGACTTTTGGTTCTGCGGCCTAGGGCCATATCCACTACTTGTACTTAAACTATTGCATAAACAATAACGTAATGCTGACTAAATTTTGAGATTAAATTTGAAATTCAAATGATATGATAGTATATTATTTAGAATTTTTACTGAGACGTAAATAATATGACACTAAATAAAGAAGTTCAAATCAACTGCAATGTCAGTTGAGCTCCAAATTTGTTCTTAAAATTTAGTCGATATAGCATTGTTGATTCCGTAAAGAGACTTATTTTACTAGTTAATGTTGAAGTGCATTGCAAGTACATTATTTGTAGTTGTAATTTTTGAACTAATTTTTAAAATCAAATAAAAAAGTAAATTGATAAAATTCACCCACAACAATTCATGTCTAGACTTTTCTTAGTAGACCAAATTCAATACTTGTAGATTAGGATAAAAAAGCAAATTTTTTCATAGTGCCTTTTTTAAGCTCAAAATGAAAAAACCCTTTAGTTAGCCTAAGATGTAAGTTGCGTAAATTTTTAATTAGGGAGGGATTCAAAATAATCTGAATCCCCAATTGTCTATCAAAAAGAACTCGATTACGTGTTTTGTCTCTGTGGCAAAATAAGAACCTTATTTCTAACAAATTTACAAGATATTATATTGGTTAATTCATTCAATTTTGGAGCATTTTAAGGACTACTTTGAAAGCTAAAGGGACACGCCTCATCAAGCTTGTAAAGTGAAAACACATTTTATCATTACTAGTTGTTGTGCAAGTCCAAATGCACATGGGCTATTTTGAGTTTTAAATATATATTTTATTTTCTTAATAATTATAAAAAATTCAGCACAAGGTTGCAAGAGACTGACTAACCATAGCACAAATCATTCCACCGTAACATTAAAAATGCGATAAATTTGAGTCATTTATATAAGTGTGACATTAGAAATAGGGCAAATTTGGGTCCTGTTTCATTAAAAATACTGACTTTAACATTAGAAATACAACAAATTTGAGTAATTCATGTTTCATATAAATATCAAATAATCATACAAACAGTGCAAGACACTAAACAAGCCTAATATTGGGACCAAACAACACATGCAAAAAAAAAGGAAAATATATTCCTTTAACTGCAAGAAAAATAAATTTAACCAAAAAAAAGAAAGAAATAAATTTTAATTAAAAATTAGAATAACCCAGTAATAATAACATTATTTTCTTCTCTTATTGACACCACTTTACAAAACAACCAAAAAGGGAGTGTGTATCCCAACATTCTTGTTACTGATATAGAATTCTTAATATGAAAATGGAGTCATGTAAACCCCCACACTCTTATCTTTATATAACAAGTAATCATTTCTTTGTGAAATGCTAATATTGTAAAACCCTGATAAATATATGAAATCATTTGTAATAGAACTCGTACCAACTATATTTGATGAACAAATTTATGTTGTATAAGTTTGAGTTGGTGTTGGAAGAGTTTGAAATGGATTGGAAATGAAAAGTCAGGCGTTCTGGGGCAATGTAACGGTATTGAGTACCGGTACTATGAACACCAGAAGTTAAAGTGTACCGATATTGTGTATCGGTACTGTCTGTTCTGGATCAGTTTTCATATAATTGTCATAACTTTGGATCCAATCATCCGATTGAGTTGAAATTTTGACACAATACATAGGACATCCAGATCTACAACTTTCATTTTTTGAACTTTGATAGATTGGAATTGGATCATGGTCAAAAAGGAGAAAAACTGAGGTACTGCCACCAAATGGTGTGTGTACTAGTTCCTAAGTTGCCAAGGCTTTGGGACTAAGTATTCTTTCCTTCAAATGTTATAAATGGACAATAATAGAGTATCAAGGATGGTATGTTGGACCTCAGATGGGTCAATTGATTTACACCTTTATTAAGAATGGTTCGGAGAAATAAAATAGTAATTTTAGTGTTTTGGGTGTAAATTATTTTAGTATAAAGATAAATCGTAAAACTAAATATTTTTAGATTAAAATAACATTAAAAATGAATCCAGAATGTCTAAAAACCTTAGGATAGTCATAGGGATCAAATTGGAGATATTTAATGGTAAAATCGAAATTTTGGAGAAAAATATAATTTTTGACCCTATGAACAATAAAATTCAGGATTAACTGGCTTTAAAACACCATTTCCATCCCATTCTCCTCCATTCTTTCACTCCACTCTCACCACAACTCTCTTAGAACCCTAGGGGAAGATTAGAGAAGAAAGAAAAGGGAGGAAGGAGGTCTCTAGAACTTGGGTTTTACTTGGAACCTTTGATTCAAGGTAGAGATTTCTCCTATTCTCTTACATTGAGGCTAGGGCTTATATATATGTATTATTTTGACTCTAAATCTTGTATGTATGCTATGAAATCTTTGATTCTTGATATTCAAATATTACCATGTTTTAAACAATATTTTGGTTGGATAACCACTAAATCTCTTTTCTTTCCTTCAAACCCTAGTTCTCAAGAATAATGAATTTTTCTCTTGATTTTTTCTTTATTCTTGATTTCAAAAATTTAGTGCTTTGTATTGAACAATAAAATTGTATTTATGATGATCTCTTGCATATTTTCATAACTTGTTTTATTGAAAGGATATATGAGAATTTGGGAATTTTGGATTTTGGTTTGTTATTTGAGAACTTGGTTGGATATTGTATCTCTTGTGGATATTTGGATAACCATGGGTGGCCGTTGACCAGGTATCGCAGAATGGGTAGATGCGTTTCTTATTTTGTGCGGGTTTGAATTTTTTCTACCACTCGTAGTGGGGTTGGTGTCTTGTGAGAATCAAACCACTATTCGTTCACGAGTACCGAAGATGAGGGTTAGTATATCATTCCTGGGTTGAATTCGTCACTATCATGAGTTGGCATACGCCTTTCCTAAAGTTGTGTATCCTTGAGAAGATTTGGGTGTGTGTGTATGGGCCAGGATATTCTCGATGTGTTTATTCATGTGAATCATGCATCATACCTGAGATATAGATATACATTGTTGATTATTATTTATTGTGCAAACGATGGATTGAGATCCATGGTGGTTATGGTTTATAGTGAAAATGGTGGTTGTGGAAATGACTTATTGTTGAAAATTGGTTTATTTCCTTATTTAATTTATTGCTATTGTATAAACTTGAGATCAAATTGCCCATGTTTTCTCTCAAAAGCTATGTCTATAATATTTGTAAAATGAGACAGACTGTTTTATATGTTTTCTAATCCTTGTTCGAGTTTGAGAGAATTTTTCTACAAAGTTTTGTGCTCACCCCCTACAAACAACATATTTTTCAGATTATGTGCTAGAGGAGGAGCATGAAGTTGAGGAACCAGGACATTGGGAAGTTCCACTAGACGGGCACGTGGATCCTGAGGCGGATGCCTAGGGTTATGCTCTCCTATGTGCTAGACTAGAAAATTCCTTTTGAGACTTGGTGAAGTCTAATATTTTGTTATTCCGTTGCAAGTTAAATTTGATTCTTTTGGGATGTAATTGTCATAGCTTGACATATTCTTTTGGATATTATGGTCATGGTTTGACATATTCTTTTGGGAAGATGTTGTAGATATTGTATATGATAAATGAAATTTTCTTATTTGATGGATTTTATTAGTTACTCTCATGATGTGAATGATATTTAGATAACAATGCCATCCAAGGTGACTTTTGGGGTGTTACAAGTCAACCAGTGCAACATTTCCTCAAGGTAGACAAAAAGATGTACAACAGACTTTCTTAATAAGTAAAATGATCAGAAAATCTACATTAAGGTAAAAAATGCACAGTTTATCAAAATGTCTATTACATAAATTTTCTCTATCAATCAAAATCATGTCAAAAAGTCATAATGCCCCTAATTTTCTATACAAATTACTAAAATAAGTACATGACAAAATTAAAGGACTTAAGCAAGATATCATGGTAGTTGGTTGAAAACAGAGGCTATCATCATGGCTATTGAAATCGGTGGCTTTGTTGGGCATTGTCTCTAAAGAAAGATGAACCTTATAAAAGTTTCAAGACCATAGGTAGTGGGATATATTCTGTAGAAGTCTAAACCAAAAGTTAAATAAACTATTATTTGATTAAAACTATTCATTCTAGAAGTTCAAGAGTTAGAAGTTAAATTTATTCTAGAAGTCTAAAAGTTAGAACTAAATGAAAAGTACGAAGATAGAGTTTAAATTTTTGTGGAGATAAAGTCATGGAGAATCGAAGGAGTCTTCTTGACTATAGGTATTTTAATGTAGAATAGAAGACGAGAATGAAAGAAAGTAACACTAATTTGACTTTATATAATTGTTTGAGAATAATGATTGTATTTTTTTTTTTTGGTTTAATAACCTTTTAGAAGTAGTATAAATAGATATAGATATATTGGTAATTATTGAATTTATAGGTTTCTTTAATGGTGCACATAATGTCAATTTTTTATGATTTAAGTCATAAGTGTCTTCATATATTTTTTTTAAAGACAAAATAGAAATTCAAAAGTTTTGTACATTTAGATGAAATTATTAGTGTGAGGTATAATTGTCCTTACATTTTGTTTAAGGGTAAATAGAAATTCAGAAGTTTTTCATTCAAGATATTTTTATTAGTAGTATAGATTCGTGAGAAGTAAACTCCAAAAGAACTAACTATTGTATATAATATTTCTTCCTCCCTTGAGCTCGAATCATTTCATGACTTCACTAATTAAATACTATGCCAAAACGGGGCTACATAAAAAAAGGGGGGAAACATATTTAGCAGTTCATTTTGAGTAGCATATGCTAAAAAGTAGAAAAATAGTAACAAAGTAATATGTACCAAAGAGAAAAAGAGAAAGATAAAATGCAAGAGTATTTTTAGTGCTTAAAATCCTAATGAATATTAAGTGGTTAGAAATGGAATATACTTTTTGCCATTTCTTTTTAGTATTATTTTAATTTTTCAAGCATGTGATTTTGAAAGAGTAAAATTGACTTGTATTCTAGCCAAGGGAATGTGTCTTCCATACTCTGCCATATTATCCAATCAAACTAATAGTGTTGCATAACGTCCCAACTTCAAAAATAATAATTTGCATAGACCCATTGAATTTTAATTGGCATAGATAGTTGATACCTATTAATCCTTATTAATACCATCATGAAGTCTTTAATTCCCCAAATTCGAATAAAATCAAAAACCGAGTAGTACAAAGAATAAAAAAAATATATTGTTTTTAGTATGATTAAGAACTCTAAGAAATCGATTGGTGGGTAGAGAGAAAAGTGAGAAAAGAATATGAGACATACTTGCTATGGATGATAGAATGCTATAGAGATAGAAAACATGCAGTAACGTAATGTGGCCCTAACAAACTGATATGAAGAGTCTCTAATGACATCATGGATGACAGTTTTATTTAGCAAAAAGAGATTCGTTATCAAAATCACAAAGTCAATGATCCAAAATTGATTTTTGACTATTCTTCTTCATGAGAAGAAACCTTTGCCCTTTGTGCTATGCAATGATTAAAAACCCTTAATCTATATAGGAAGACGCATTTCAAGACCTTAAAGAATGACCATTGATATAAATATGATAAATTGACAAAGTATTAAATAGTTAGAGCTTCAATGAATAGAATAAATATTTAATTTATTGATGTACTTAATTTAGGATGAAAGATATGATGGAGTTTATAATGTTGATTAGGGGTAAAATAGAAAAATAATTTTTTTTTTATGATAAGATACTTTTATTACTAGTATAGAATTAGATTAAGGAGTTTTATTATTGAGTTATCAACCAGCTTAATTCATTAAGCACTAACAACATTTAGTTTTAAGACTTAAATTAGCTTATCAAACTACCCAAAGTCTTACTCAAATTTAAATTTAAGTAAAAATAAACTAAAAAATAAGTTCCAATCTTTGACTCAAACTTATACCAAATAAAGGAAGACTCAACTTTTTACTCGAATCAAGGCAAATCCAAATATTTACTCAAATCTTCAATGGTCAGATTTTACTCTTTTAAAAGATACAATGTTCATATTTCACCCTTCTTTAAATTTGAGTTTACTCTACTTTAAATTTGGGTTTGTCATTCTTTAAATTTGAATTTATCCATTAGAGCGTTTTGTGTCAAATCAAGCTTGTTACTCAAATGTTAACTCAAATTTGATTAAACATTTGAATCAACATTGGAGATGATGAATTGATGTGGTCCAGCCTATCACCAGGATTGTCCAAATTTATTTATTTATTTTTAAAAAAAGAGTTAATTATCTATTTGACCCTTTAACTATATCGTTTTGTGCCAATAAAGTCATTAAACTATACTTTGTGCCAATTTAATTTCTGAACTATATAATCTGACTCAATGTGGTCCTTTTTCGTCCAAATCTGCCATAATTTGGACATAAATCTCACTTGCACATCACGTGAGTCAGAAATCTTTAATAATAAGATAAAGTGCATTTTGAATCTTCAAAGTTGAGAAAAAAACACAAGGACGGCTCAAATTTGATTGAAGTTTGGGTAAACGGTTCAAATTACATTTAAACCCATCTAATCTAATCCAAAGACTCACAATACATCCCACCCAAAACCCAAATCCCGCACAAAAATTAAAACCCACTACACCAAATTCCCAAAGTCAGCATGTCTCCTCTCTCTCTCTCTCTCTACCATAGATGTTTTTGCCAATGAGATCTCTCCGCTATGGCACACCCTCTCACCACGCGACAACCACTCACCCAAGTAAGCCCTTCTATCTCTCTCCTTTATCTCTCTATCTCACCTCTCTTTCTTCATTTCACGCACATAACACACAAACACAAACACGGATGCACTGCTCATCCTCTTCCTCCCATCCACACTGTCATGCACACTCCCACTCAAGACCCCTCTCTGTTCGCACACACCAACCCACTCAGCCCCTGACACATCTCCTCATAGCAAATACACTAATACACACACCAAATTAAACCAAACCAATCCTTATGTCCCAATCATTTGGGGTCTGTTATATGAGTCCATTTTCGTCATTCATTTCGGTCATGCGCTATATACTCATTTAAGTTCTAACATTAGCACACATATCGTTATTTGGACTCATCATAGTGAATTTGACAAAGTTTTACACTGGTTGTCAGCTACCTAACGTAATCTTCCTTCTTTATCCTAGTTTAGGACAGACAGCATTGAGTACAACACTAACAAAGTTATACACACCAATACACAAACAGGAAAAAAATCTAAGTTCGGGAATTTTAGAAATTTTTGTGTATTGTGTTTGAATATATGTCCTCTGCTTTATACTTTTTGCAATTTTTTGTTACAAATTTGGTCTCACACACACAGTGTACTCACACACATCCATAGATGCCCAAAAGGTGTTCGAACAAATGCCCCAAAGATACAGTGTTCGACTAAATGTACCGAATACCTACGGTTAAGGTTTAGCCCAACCTTTTAACCTAACTCTGGATCGATTTGGGCAAGCCTGTAAATTTCCCTTTAGTTATTTTGGTGGTTGATTTCTTCTTCATTGCATTTTATGAAGAGTAAATAGAAAAGACTTACAGTTGTTCTTGAGGTAAAAACCAATACAGATTTTAAAAAATTGACAAAAAAAAAAATTGATATAGTTATTTGAATTTAGAAGTTTTATAACCAATATTTTGGTTCTACTAAGATTGCGTTTTTTGTGATATGGGTTACAGTGATTTTAAAAGATGTTTGGGTTTGTGTAATTGGCTTGTTTATTCTTTTTGTGGCTACTCCAAAGTCAATTCTTCAGCCCCGAAAGTTTTTGAAGAAGAATCCTTAGTGTGTGCTCTGAAGAAGGTGAAAAATAAAGTGGTTAAACAAGAAAGCTTCATCAAGCAATGAAGAAGTGTAAAAAAGTTTGTCATTTTGGATTATTTGAAAAGTTTGTTGTTTCTTAGCTCTAATTTCTCTTCCAACTTTTTACCAAGTTTACCTAAGTACAATGCTGCAAGTCTACCTAAAGAAGAACAATCAATCTTTTTGTTAGTTTGATTGTGTTTAATTTTCTGAGAAGTTTAGATTTGATTTGATGCGAGGTTTTTAATTAGGTTTAATTTGATGCAAATTTACGTTTATCTTGACTTAAATCGATTGTATTTTGAATGTTTTTATCATGGGTTTTTGTGATTTTATTTTTTTATGTTCTTTTTGTGATTTTATTTATTTATATCCATTTGATTTGAGTTTTCTAATTAGGTCTCATTTGACGCAAATCTAATTTTGATTTTTTTTTCTTGGGTAATTATGCCATTGATTTTTGGGTAGTTGGGGCATTGTTTTGTACTTTGTTTGTTTTTTCCCATATATAGACGGAAAAAAGGTGGCAAACCCATTTTTCAATTTAGTTGGACTTTCTTTTTCTATTTTACAACGAACATTTAAATTATGCCATTTTTTTGGGATCTAATTGGGTAGTATATCCATCATACACATGGCAGAGCATCCTAGAGGCAAGGAAAGTGATTGAAGTCAGTTTGAGATAGAGGATTGTTTATGGTTCCAAAGTTAAAGTGTAGCACGATAGGAGGATTCCAACACCCACTACCTTCAAAGTGGTGAGCCCTATACAAATGTTGGAGGAGGACGCTACAATCAACCAACTTATTGACCCCCAAACTTGAGCTTGAAAAACACATTTGATTGATGCGGTCTTTTTGGAGCACAAAGCTGAGGTAATTAAATGGATTTTGTTGGGAGTTTTTTCAATGGAAGATAAATTAATATGGCAATACAACAATAATGGTAGATTCTCTATAAGGAGTGCATATCACTTAGCTTATAAGGATAATTTATATTCTTCAGGAGTGCCCACTGCAAGCTCTTTATCAAGTCCTGATTGTAATTGGAAGACGCTATGGAATCAGCGAGTCCCAAGTAAAGTTAAAGTTTCTGCATGGAGAATGTTATTGGATGCTCTTCCTTCAAATGAGAATTTATGGCAAAGGAAGCTTCGTTCAAATAGTGTGTTTTATGTATGTAGTGTGAAGAATGAGTCTATTTTGCACATGTTGAAGCACTACTCTTGGGCACAAAAGTCTTGGGATGGCAGTCCACTATGCCACATGGTTCAGCGGCTTGCAACGCATATTCAACAGTGGTTTTGGGACGTCACTCAATAGCTAAATCCCCATCTATTTTCGCTTTCCTAATGCACTGCTGGTTTATTTGGAGGAAGAGAAATGAAGTCCTCTTCTAGGATTTGGAATACGATCCTATGTTGCTAGTCCAAAATGAAACGGCTTGTCTCGAACAATTTGAACAAGCTAAGGAGATGGGTATCTCGCATACTAATATTGCAGATCCAGATCATTGGTTTTTCCCTAGCTCAGGTTCGTTCAAGGTAAATTTTGATGGAGTTTTATTTATATTTGAAGGGGCTGTTGGAGTGGGTATTGTTATTAGGGATGACTCTGGGTTGTTTATTGAAGAAGATAAAATTGTTGTATTATGTGCAAACAATGAAAAGTAATGCTGCAAGGCAGGCTTTGTTATTTGCTAGGCAGATGGAGTGTGAGGAGATGTGTTGGAAGGGGACTCATCTATTGTGATGAAGATGATAGTCGATACTAACTAGCATTTTTCTCCTTTTAGGATCTATTATAGCAAATGTTAGGTATTTTCTACATAGTTTTCATTCTTTCTCTATTTCTACAATTAGACGAATTGAAAATTGTGTTGCGCACCAGCTTGCCAGGAGGGCTAGATTATATGAACACTTTAATGTTTGGGAGGATATGGCACCAGATTGTTTAGTGCCATTCCTCTATTCAGATTTCTCTGCTTAATATAAATTCTATCGTTTATGTCAAAAACAAATAGGTAATAGGTTTGATTTATCTGTAAAAATTTATTAATGATTCGTATATGAAATTTAAAAGACCTAAATTACAAGGTTTAGAATATACCTATGTGAGTCATGGTATTCGATCTCCGTGTTTTTTCTGCAGAAGGGTAAGGTTTTCCTTTCCTTCTTCAAAGCAATAGGCGGCTCGCAATTGGACAAGCTAAATTAGGTTATGAAGTGGAGAAGGGACTTAGCCTGCTATTTATAATGAATTTAATGGGCTCTCCCCTTGCAGGCCACAATTAGATTAATGCCTACACTTAATTGCATCAACCACATCAATTAAAAAGATGTATATAAGCCTATCAAAATAGATCACTAAATAACACTAGACTCGTCTTATTGGACCATAAATTTAGCCCGTTTTTCACAAACCTAAAATTAATTATCAATTAGTGGAAATTCAATATAGAAAAATTTTAACATTCTCCAACTTGGACAACATTAATTGTAGCTATTTAATATGTATATATATATATTGAAAAACTACTCTCGGGCTAATCAAACAAAAACTCAATGTGGCCACAAAACAAATACGGTCTTAAGACAACATCTCAAACATAACCCGTTCTAATAAAACAACTATTTTTGAACCATGGTAGTCTTTACATCCTTTATTGATATAGGACCAATCTCTTATTATAAAAAACAATAACCCTATTGACATGGATTAAGATGTGGCAGTGTAACAAGAAAATAGCATCCCAATATGTGAACTGATAAACATGTTATTTTCATTATCAGTCTTCCAAATGATTTCTCTTTAACAACAAGCTTCAACAATAAGCTAGAGAAATTCATTAGCTTCAATAATAAACTAGAGAAATTCATTAACTTTAACAATAAGTTAGAGAAATCTATTAACTTCAACAATAAGGTAGAATGTCTCAAAACTTAAACTATTGAGATTTTCTCAAATGGTTTTATTAGATACATACTCCGTTGACAAAATAATCATACTTAAGACATACACCAAGTCTTAAGATTTTGTATAAAATAACATGTCATAAATGTGCACACATATAACATAACAAGAATAGCGTGCTAACAATAAGGATGATCATCTAAACATCATCAAATAGATGTATCTCAACCATAATGAGTAGCAAATATCACATATGGAATTAAATAAATACAAAAGTTCTTAGCACATAAATAAACTCCCACTAACCAAGTACATCAAAAGACCCCAAAATACTCATGTTGTCAATATGTTTCTTCAAAGTTACAAGTCTTAGTCTCTTGGTTAAGGATCGACAAGCATTGATAATGTATCAATATGTTCAATCACAATGTCTCCTTTTTTCACAAGATCCCTTACATAAAGATTCTTAATTTTCATATGTTTAGACTCACTGTAATTTTTGTTATTTTTTGAGAAGAACACAGCTGCATTGTTATCACAATAAATTGTTAGTGGTCTAGAAATGGAATCAACAATCATAAGCTATAAAATAAAATTTCTTAGTCATATAACTTATATTGTATCTTCATAACAAGTTACAAATTTAGCTTACATAGTGAAAGAAGCTGTGAGAGTTTGTTTAACACTCTTCTATGTTATTGCTCTTCCATTTAACATGAAAATATATCTTGAAGTGAATTTTAAATTATCCAAATACCTAGTAAAATCTAAATATGAGTAACCAATCACCTCAAGACTATCAACCTCCTGATAAAAAAAAAATGCAATCTTTTGTCATTTGCAAATATTTCATAACTGTCATCCAATGATCTAATCATAGTTTGGAAACACATCTGCCAAGAACACTAACTACAAGGCAATGTCTTTTCATAAAAGGGTTATAGATTTTGACATCTGTAACGCCTCAAAATCCACTCTGGAAGGAATTACTATCTACAAACCATCCAATCATGAGAGCAACTAAAAATAACCATTAGAACCACCAATCATTCATCCATCTAATAAATAATAAATGCTAAAGCCAATAAAACATTAAAACCTCTCCAACTTACAATTCAAACCAAATAGTATCTAGCAGCGGAATAATCAAAACTAGTTGATACATTGTTTAATAGAAATCTCTCAAATAAAATAATCTAAACTAAGACGAATCATCTCTAAGTCTCCACTTCAGAATCCTCATACTAACCCTCTATATTCTTGAGGTCGACCTGCTCACCTAATTTGACATCCTTCTTTTTGACAAAATCTGTAAATGTATTGTAGTAGGGGGTGAGCAAAAACCCGTTGAAAATTCCTCTCAAATCCCAACAAGGTTTTAAAACAAATAAAAGAAGGCAAGTCTTTTTACGAAAATAGCATATATAAATTTTTTAGAGTAAAATCATAACAGTTGTAATGATCTCAAGTATACGGAATACAGTAAATTAATGACATGAATAAACTTGCAAGAAATTAAAACAATCAATAAATAACTCAGTAACATCATTTCGTATTCTCATGTATGTTAGTTCATCCCCATTGTCATGTATGTTGGTTTATCCCCATTCTTATGTATGTTGGTTGTTTCTCAGGAATCTACACAACGATTTTACTTCATTCAATCATCACAACCACACAATCTCAATCATTCTCCGCAGGGACAAATAACAAACCACTTTAGGAAGGGCGTTTACCGTCTCCCATGGCATTGATGAATCCTTCCAAGGAAAGATATACCATCCCTCAGCCTCAAACTTATGTGAACAATAGTGGTTAGTCTCACAAACAACAATCCACTATAAGTGTTAGACAATCATCTCATCCTCACTGGGATAGACTAACCTCTAACACTCTACGGCAGCTATCGAAAGTAATTCAAGTCCATCACAACAAACCATACAAGAGATGAAACCACAACTTTCTCAATAATCACAATCTTAACTAATCACAATTTTCATTAACAATTCAAGTATCACGAGTGCACAATTCTCAATATACTACATTACTAAAGGAATTAAAATATGCAAGAGATCATCTCAAGAAAACATTCATAATTTCGATATCAAAATTCTAGGGTTTGGCCAAAAATCATAATTTCTTGGAACAAAAACAAATATTAGATGAAAACATGATTTAATCAAGAATAGAAATTTAGAAATCAAGAATCTATATAAATTTCACAATAGAACATGTATTTTGGAAAAACTAGGGTTTTGAAAATTCAAGAACAAGTGTTCCTTGAACCCAAGCATGTATTTTGTTTAAGACCATGTTCCAATGATAAAGAAACCAAGAATTCATACATATTTATCATATAATTATCAAGAGGATTGAAAACATACATATATAATACCCTAAGTCTCAATGAAAGAACTCAAGAAGAATCCCTTACCTTAATTTTGTACTTTGTGTCTAAACCTAGCGTGTTTGATCCGTTCCAACGTGAGAATCCCTTTGACCCTTGTGTTTCTCCTTATCGCTCGCTCTCTAGGGTTGCCTAGGGTTGAAAACTGATAAAAAATAGCTAAAGAGACATACTTATGATATTTATAGGGTGAAAATGGAGAAAAACACTAAAACTGATCGGGGTTGTTTTTAGGGTAGCATCCGAACAGTCCTTGGGCATCCAAATGGTTCAAACTCACTGTTTTTGATGAAAAATAAAGTTTTTTGGTAAGGAGTACCGTTCAGACGGTGCTTGGAGCCGTCAGACGGAGGCAACTTTCTGTCCCAACTTCAGGAGCAATTTTCACCTATTTAGAAGTCAATTCAGGAAATTTTGGTGAATTACATTTTTGTAGCCCTTGAAGTCTAGATTTTACTGTTCAAAATAAGCTCAATCGGAGTTAAGATTAAAAAGTTATGGTCAAAATATTAAAGTAGTGTCAAATTCCTTTCTACCCAAATCCTTTCCAAAATAGGTTTTAATTCTAAAATACTTCCTAACTTTTAATACACCCCATATTACCTCTCCCAATTTTTCTCAACCTCCTGGATTCAATGGAAACCTTATTTTGAACTAAAAATATTTATAAAATTACTTAGCCATACTTTGCATTCAAATCATCTCCAAAACTCTATTTATCTCAACGTAAATACATGTAAAACTCAAACTTTATAGTCCATATTTCAACTATGATTCTAAGTTTCTATCATCCTTTTATTAGTCTTAGGAGAACTCTTAAGAAAATATTATTCTTCTTTACTTTTAATACAGGATCTTACAACATCAGCAAGATAACGCCAAATACAAAAATAGTTAATACTTGGTTTTCTATTGGGTTTTAATTCAAAAATATATATTTTTGAAACATATTTGTTAGGAACTCTATTAAGAATGTAAAAATTTGTTTTAATGGCTTCACCCTAAAGGTAATTAAATAAATTACACTTACTCATCATGTTCCTCATCATGTTTTAAGGGTACATTTACATCTTTCAGCCACATTATTCTATTTCGGACTACTAGACATTGTATATTGAGCAACAATCTTACATTCTTGCAAGTACTTGACAAATAGTCCTAATTGCTACCAAGACACATCATATTTGCCATAATACTCACCAGCACGATCAGACTTAACAATTTTGATGACTTTCCTTAATTGTTTCTTTACCTTAATTTTGAAAATTTGAAACTTTTCAAGAGCAGTAAATTTTTCATTAATTAAATAAATATATCCATAATGAGAAAAATCATCAATAAATGTAATAAAATATTTATTACCACACAAGGTACGTTAGTAAGGTCCACTGATATTAATGTGAATGATTTCTAAAAGATTTAGATTGCGAGTTGAACTTTTTTACTTTGACTTGGTCAATTTATCCCTAATGCAATCAACACAATTTTAAAGGTCTCCAAAATCTATAACGCTCCAAAATCTACACTGGAAGACATTACTATCTACAAACTATCCAACCATAAGGGCAAATAAGAATAACCATTAGATAATAAACTATTCATCTTTCTGACAAAGAATAAATACTAAAACCAATAAAATATCATAATTTCTCCAACTTACAATTCAAAACCAATTAGCATCTATCAGCAGAATAATAAAACTAACTGAAACATTATTTTGCAAAAATCTCTCCAAACACATTAATCAAAACTAAAACAAAGCATCTTTAAACCTTCACTTCAGGATCCTCATACTAACCCTCTTTAGCCTCGAGATCAACCTGCTCACCTAACTCAACATCCTTCTTGTTACCAAAATCTGTAATATTTTGTAAGGGGTGAGAAAAAGCCCATAGAAAATCCCTATCAAATCCAAACAAGGTTTTCAAACAAATAAAAGAAGGCAAGTTTTTTTTGAAAACTAAAATATATAAATTTCTGAGAGTAAAATCATGACAATTATAATGATCTCAAGCGTATGAAATACAATAAATCAATGAAAGGAATAAACATGCTATAATTAAATCAATCAATCAATCACTTAGTAGGATCATCCCATATTCTCATGCATGTTGGTTCATCCTCATTCTCATGTATGTTGGTTCATACTCATTCTCATGTATATTGGTTGTTTCTTAAGAATCTACACAACAATTCTACCTTGTTCACCCATCACAACCACATAATCTCAGTCATTCCCCTGTAGGGCACATCACAAACCACTTTACGAAGGGAGTATACCATCTCCCACAGCATTGACGAATCCTTCCCAGAAAAGGTATATCATCCCTTTGCCTTGAACTTACGTGAACAATAGTGGTTGCTCTCACAAACAACAATCCATGAAAAGTGTTAGACAACCATCTCACCCCCACTAGGATAGACTAACTTGTAACACTCTACGATAGCTATCGAAAGCAATTCAAGTCCGTCACACCCAAACCATATAAGAGATGAAACCACAATTTTTTTAACAATTACAATCTTAACTAATCACAATTTCTATTAACAATTCAAGTATTACAATTGCACAATTCTCAATATACTATAGTAATAAAGGAATTAAAAAATGCAAGAGATCATATCAAGAAAACCTTCACAATTTTGATATTCAAAATTCTAAGGTTTTGCCAAATCTTAATTTCTTGGAACAAGAACAAGTATTAGATGAAAACATGATTTAATCAAGAATAGGAATTTAGAAATCAAGAATCCATTTATTTTTCATAACCAAACATGTATTTAGCAAAACTAGAGTTTTGTAAATTCTAGAACAAATATTCTTTGAATCCAAACATGTATTTTGTTCAAAACTACGTTTCAATGATAAAGAAACCAAGAACTCGTAAATATTTATCATATAACTATCAAGAAGATTGAAAACATACATATATAATACCCTAAGTCTCAATGAAAGAACTCAAGAAGAATCCCATACCTCGATTCCATAGTTTTGTATGAAAACCTAGCTTGTTGGATCCGTTCCAAAGTGAAAATCCCCCTTAATCTCATGTTTTTCCTCTTCTTTCTTGCTCTCCAAGACTCTCTAGGGCTAGAACTATAGAAATTGGGCAAAACAAGGCATCCTTGAGTATTTATAGTATGAGAAAACAGTCCAATCGGCGCAAATTTGATACTCAGAATTGCGACCTAACGTTCGCACTAGAGGCTTGACGTTCGAACTATCTACCTGACGTTTGAACGTCATTTTAGCTTTTGAACGTCATTTTAGCGTTTGAACGTTGCTTACTCCAAGTACTTTTTTTTTTCATCAGAGTTCTGTCAGACACAAAAATATTGGGACTAACTATCGTTCGAATGAATTCATTTAAGTTCGAACAGACTCCTATTATTAGTTGAACTTCAAATGAAGTTTTGGCCTATTTAGAAGTCGATTTAGAAATTTTTTGTAAAAACTCTTGTGTAGCCCTGGAAGTCTAGTGTTTACTGTAAAAATTTCAGATCAAACAGACTTCAGGGTAAAAAATTATGGTTCAATTACTAAGGCAACGTCAAATTCATTCCTACCCGAATTCTATCTAAAATATGCTTTAACTCCAGAATACTTCCTAACTTTTACTACACACTTTATTACCTCGCCTAAATTTTTATTTCTACTCTTACAATCTATATAGTTTATGCTTACATCATTACATATATGAGCATTTCAAATTAATTATGTTACTACATAAAGATAAGAATGTGGGGGTTTACAATCCACCCCCCTTAAAAAATGTTTTAGTCCTTTAAACTTTCCTTACGTAGAGAATAACTGTGGGTACTTCTCTCGTATCTACAGCTTTGGTTCCCAGGTAGCTTCTTCCATCCCATGATGTTGTCATAAGACCTTTACCAATTGGATTACTTTATTGCGAAACACCTTCTCCTTGATATCGAGAATCTTCACTGGTTGTTCTTCATATGTTACTCCATCTTGAATTTCAATTCCTTCCAAATCCACGACATGCCTTGTGTTGGATTTGCACTTTCTTATTATTGACACATGAAACACGTCATATACGTCTGACAACCGGGATGGTAACCTAAGTTGATACGCTACCTTGTCCACAACTTTGATCACTTCAAATGGTCTAATGTACCTTGGGGCTAATTTTTCCTTCTTGCCAAATCTAAACACTCCCTTTTTGGGTGACACCTTAATGAACTCATAGTCCCCCTCTTGGAATTCTAAGGGTCTTCTTCTTCTATCTGCATAGCTTTTCTATATACTTTGAGTCGTGCGTAATCTTTCCCTAATTAGTTGAATTTTCTTAGTAGTCTCGTGAACAATTTCTGGTCCAAACAAGTTAGTCTCTCCAGCTTCTAACCAACAAGTTGGGGACCTACATGGTTTTCCATACAATGCCTCATAAGAAGCCATTTCAATACTTGCCTTATATAGGTAAATTCCACTAATGAAAGATGTTCACTCCACTCTCTTTGAGGTCAAGAACACATGCCCTCAACATATCTTCCAAAATTTGGATCACCCTCTCAAATTATCCATCTGTTTGATGATGAAAGGCTGTTCTGAAATGCAACTCTGTTCCCAATGCCTTCTTTAAGCTCTGCCAGAATTTAGCCACAAAAAGACTATCTCAATCATACACAATCGACAATGTTACCCTGTGTAACCTCACTATCTCTCAAATGTATAACTGACTCAAGGTTACCAAGTTATCTGTGGAACAGGTATAAAGTGGGCAGTTTTTGTCAATCTATCAACCATCACCCAAATCGCATTATAACCTTTGACGTTCTTGGGTATTCCTGACACAAAATCCATAATAACATGGCCCCACTTCCATTTAGGAATTGGTAAGAATTGGAGCGAACCTCTTGGTCTTTGATGCTCAATCTTTACATGTTAACACATTGAGTACTTTGCAATGTACTTATCCACGTCTTGTTTTATCCATTTCCACCAATATTGACACTTCATGTGTCTATACATCTTAGTACTACCCGAATGTATGGAGAATTTTGAACGATGGCTCTCCTCCAACGTTTCTTCCCTTACTTGGTCATTGTTTGATACACATAGTCTTCCACGAAACTGTAACTCATTATTATGTATAGACTAGTTCTCAACAATCTCATTCCTCTCCAATCTACCTTGGATAGTTCCCAACTCTGTATCTAATTGTTGCAACTCTACAATCATTTGTCAGAGAATTGGTTGAGCTACAAGATTAAATAAGCATGATTGATCCTCTTGTCTATCTACCAATAGATCAAATTCCTCCAAAGCATCAATCATCTTCCACCTATTAACAAAAAAAATATTGATTTCACCCCAATACTTTCAGCTAAGTGCATCTGCTATCACATTAGCCTTCCCTGATGGTAGTTGAGTATGAAATCATAATCTTCTAGATATTCAATTCACCTTCTTTGATGAAGATTCAAGTCTTTCTGTTTGATTATATACTTGAGGCTCTTATAATCAGAAAAAACTTGAAATATTTCTCCATACAGGTAACACCTCCATAACTTAAGAGCAAAAACTACAGCAGCAAGCTCCAAATCGTGAGTTGGATAGTTCTGCTCATGAATCTTTAGTTATCTTGAGTCATAAGCAACTACCTTACCTTCCCGCATTAGCACACATCCCAAGCCTCTTAATGAAGCATCCGTGTAAACATTGTATCCTTCCCCACTGCTCAGAATAATGAGGATATATGCTATTGTCAACCTTTCCTTCAAGGTGTAGAAGGCTAGTTCATACTCTTGAGTCTACAAGAATCTTTCCCCCTTCTTCGTAAGGCGGGTCATTGGCATAGCTAGCTTTGAGAACCCTTCCACAAACCTCCTATAGTAGCCTACTAAGCCCAAAAAACTATGTATTTCTGTCACATTCTTCAGTAGTTTCCACTTCATCACCGCTTCAATCTGTGTGGGGTCAATCGCTACACATTCTATTCTGACACTATATGGCCAAGAAATTTTACTTCCTTCATCCAGAACTCACATTTACTTATCTTAGCATATAAATTATGCTCTCTCAAGCTTTGTAGCACTACTTGAATATGGTGTTCATGTTCCCCTTCCATCCGCCAGAAGCTAGTTGCACTCAAGATTCGAGAATACAAGGATCTAGTGGAATGGGCGAACTTAGTGGAGAGAGACACTGAGGAGGTCAGAAAAAGATAAACTTTTGCTAGAGGAGGTCCCTTGAGAGTGGGTAGCAGTAGTGGAGTCACACAAAGGGCAGCTCCGTGCTGCCGACCTGATCAAGCTTTGGGGAAAAGGAGTCAAGCAGTTCGCAGAATTGGGGTTACTCAGAATAGAGTAGGCACTAACTTGCGTCAATGCTTTACATGTGGAGGTTTTAGGCACTTCAAAAATAACTATCCTTCGTTTCCACCAAAGACCAATCAACCAACAGGACAACAAAATGTGAACAAGCCCCCACCTCAAAGGCAGCTACCACAGAAGAACCCTGGTGCAATTGTACCAACTGATACTACTCAAGGCCGAGTCTTTGCAATCATTGAAATAGAGGATGACCTCGCCAATGCTGTGGTTGAAGGTATCATTTTATTGTATAATTCTTGGGCACGTATATTATTTGATCCTGGTGCTATTCACTCGTTTATACATTTGGCATATGTTAAAACACTAGGATTAAAATGTGAAAATTTAGACAAGGAGTTAATTGTCACCTTACCCACTAGTGAATAATTGGAAACCCTTAAGGTGTGTTAGGGTTGCACACTTTGGATAGGGGAACAAGAGCTGAAGGTAGATTTGGTAATGTTGGACATACATGGGTATGATGTGATCTTTGGAATGGATTTGTTGTCTGTATACCATGCGGTGATCACCGGGGGGAGTAGTATTTGATAAATATTTAAAATTAGCATCTTACTATGCTTTTACAAGACTAATTATGCTTTGATGGAGTTTAAATGATGACATTTTAGGAAAAAGTTGTACAAAAGCCTAAAGTCAAAGAATACCAAACTTGTAAGCAATACCCACGTGTTCTGGAAGAGAATTGTAGAAGGAGAAAGCAAAGTTACCACGTTCAAGTGCCAATCCACGTTCGAATGCCATTCTGAATTATTTAATGGTCCCTAGATCATTGCTAGGGTGATGGCACATGGCGTGTTACAGCCATTCCCTAAGAAAAAGAACAAAGAGCCACTTGAGTACCATGTTTGAATGTCAATAACATTTGAACGCTGGCTTGCATTATTTGAGGACCTCCAGAAGACTGCCAGGGTGATGAGACATGGCTTGTTGACTCCTATCTATTGTGGGTGACAAGAGCCACTTAAGTACCACGTTCAAACTCTAGTCAGCGTTCAAACGCCCATCACAGAAGATAGGAGTCAACGTTCAAATGCCATCCAAGGTTCGAACATTGACCATAGACAATATGCAAAGTGGTTGATTTTCCATCCGAATCTTAGAGAATTCAATTGGACATTGAACTCTTCTTTTACTATTCTTTACCCCGTCTTCCTTGCCTATAAATACCTCCTATTTGGACTGAAAAGGGAGAGCATAGCTAGACATACATAGAGGGAGACATAGAGAGCTTTTGGCTGAGGAGGAAACCCTCCAAAAGTAACTAGCTTTCGTCTACTTTCATTATTAGTTTCATTAGCTTCCATTGTTTGAGCTTCTCTCTTCCCTTAGAAGAGTGAAACTCTTCCACCTTTCTAGTTCTCTTGTAGCATTGAATGGTGGAATGTGATTCACTCATTCTTCATCAAAGATAGGCTCATTGTGTAATGTATTTTACCTTATAACTCCTCTATTTGGAGGGATGAGAATCACTCACTTTTCTAGCTTTTTCAAAGTTGTGAAGAGTGAGTAGTTTCTCATTCACTCTTTTGTAAGAGGTGATGAATATGTATAAATCATTTAAAAGATATATTTGTGCATTTCGTTTATGGTTAATACTTTATCGTTTACTTGCTTATTGAATGATTGAATATATCTAGCAAAGCTAAGGTACCTTGTATTGTACAACCTTGAGTCCTTTCTAGGACAAAGATGACTCTTGGCATAGGAGGAATCATTGGTTCTTTGCAAGTACTTTGACTAGACTTTCATGACTACATTTCAATTTTCACTATTATTGTGCTTCAACTAAGAATGTTATACTAACACAGTGGTTGGATGGCTTGTAGAATTACTTGCTTGTTTGTAGACGGGTTGAGTCTCGGTGCAGACAATTCTTGTAAATCTATACAAAGACATTGGAACCATGTTCTTAATTTTCACAATCCATCTTAATCCTCCAATTAACTTGTTCTTGACACAGGGGTTAATGAGTTCCCAAGCACAAGTATAACAACCAAATAATTGACTACATGTCTAGATCCTCGAGCTAAATGGTGACTTTTACATTTGAGAGAATATTATATTTTGTCTAGAAAATCCCCTTGGAGAGAATCTTATATTCTGACTAGGAAAACCCATAAACATAATAACTTCAAATCTCAAGGGTTACAATCATTGTGGTCTCCGTCACTACTTATTTTGAAACACCAACATTAGTTCTCTATGAATTCGACTCCGAACTTAACCAAATTATTACTACAACTTGACCGCCTACACTTAGGTTTACACATTTTAGATTAAGTCAGTATTTAGCTTCACAAATGAGCGAAATTCATTCCACCCTTTTCCTATGAAGGGTAAACAGTTCTTATAGGCTAAGGCAGGAAGTAGTCTAAACTTTCTTACTAGCTCGATGGGAGAGAAATGAGTTGATTCCCTGCAAGAGTCGATACCTATGGTGTCAGACTTTCTAGATGTCACGCCCCATCACGGTCTCCCAAGGATGAGACGCAACTAAGTTTTTAATACACCTGTTTACAATTATTATAATCTGGACTAATCAAACATTAAATAATCCCACAGGTGCAACAACACCCATCACCTTAGTCATTAAGCATGATGGTAAAATCTGTCTCATAACCTGTTTGATATATAAAACACATGTACTAATTGTTTGTTTCCCCAGGTTATAGATATATACAAAATCCCACACCCACATAACATACATCACAAAGTATGCTTGTTGAGTCTATTTACAAATATTTACTATTAACCTGCCATAATAATCTCTCAAAAATATAATACACAACCCAGTAATTAAGTATACTAACACTCAACCAAAGTGATATCACACTAACGTTGCACAAGACTCAATCAATTGGACAGTGAACCGGTCTGCATCCTCCTTTATAGTACCTGAAAAGAAGAAGTTATAGGGGTGTGAGCTAAACCACACACTCAGTGAGTATATATGTTGTATATTAAATGAAAATGATAGTAATACACTGAAGTAGGTAGATACTACGTAAATACACGTATCAAACAACAACATCAATCCAATTCTAAAGAATTCACAAGCCACATCACTTCCATACTACCCCTCGTCGGGTAATCGATCCCACATGAATCCGTGTCTCCCGAACCTCCCGGAAACACCACAGTGCTAGCACACCTAGTGATTAGGTATCGACGCTCCTGTCTCAAATAGTACGCCACATTCCACAATACACAATACACAGTACAAAGCATCAGTCAATCACATAAGCACATAACACATAATCTTGGAGAATTGATATTAAATTCTTTCATTTAATATCATCTTCTAATAATATTTTCAAAATATATAAATATATACACCCACCTCAGATGTCCAAATTTATGGCCCTTTGGTCCTATTGGTGGATCCTTTCGGTGTCACCGTATTTGTTCCAATACCGACTGTCTCACTCATTTCACCTAATACATTTGTAATTACAATATCAATATGTTTATTATATTTAATAGTTAATCATGCACTAATGAATGTAAATGATGCACCTCAAAGTACACCGGTAACCCCGGTTACTGCACTATCTACTCACACATTAGCACTTTTGTTCTACGGATCACATTTCCTCCCCAAATTCCCAAAATCACAAATATTAATCACAATTTGGATTAAGTAGGTCAAACACATTGACCGGGGGCCCATTTTCATACATTTCGACCCCGAATCCTAAAAACTGCACTTCCGGCATTTCATAAATTTCGCACCGGATATTATACTCATTTGCATTTGAAAGTAACATTATCACATCAAGCATCATTGAAAAATGCTGCATGCAAAATTTGAGGTCAATTGGATTAAAATTCATACATGTGATAATAACATTTAGAAATTAGGGTTTCGGCGCTACCGGCACCCTTTCCCAACCTCTATCGCTCTTTTTTTTTACAACCGCTACACTTAAGTTCACATACACCTTTAATCAATGCAAAACAGCCCCTAATTGAGCCTTTAAACCACCCATTTTATTTCCATAATTTTCGTTTTTAACCTTGCCCACTAAATACTTCATGAATATCTCAAATGATCATTTTTACACTTTTCGTACACTCTGTTGAGTACCCATTTAATACTCATTCTTATCAGCCCGTTAATTATGCTAAATATATTTAATTACACCCATACAAAATTTGTTTTGACATTAACTAAATCATCCAATGAAATTTGAATTAAAACAACCCATTAAAATAAAATAAGATAGCTCATATATTTAAATTAAAACAACCTATTAATTAAAACTTAGTACACACATATACAAATATGTACATACTAAAATTAATCACAACTCAAGCTTAAACTTAATTTCACATACCTTTTATTCTCCTTCCTTGCTCACGGATTCAAGAACCACACCTATTTTTTTTTCCTTCTTTCCTTTCTTTTTCTCTTTCTATTTTTCCCTTTCTCTCTTGCTCATCTAATTCTCGGCTTCAGTAAGACATCTAGACACACACACACATTTTTTTATATCTTAAACACACACACACACACACACACATAATTTACTTAACACACACACTTTTTACACCTTTAAACACACACACATATTCACACGGCACAGTCACACACACACGGCACACCTTTTATTTTTATTTTTTTTAACATGCCAACACATGTAAAGGTAATGGGTTAATTACACTTGCCTCCCCCAAGTTTTTAAATAATTTCAAAATCGGCCCACTAATATTTTTACTCATGAAATTTCTATAAATTAGTCACCTACCCAATGTATGCTCACATACATTACATAATTATAATTTAGCCCACAAAATTATATTAATATGCATGCAATGCGCAATTGGGTCTCACAACTCTCCCCCACTAATAAAAATTTTGTCCTCAAAATTACTTACCTACACTAAACAAATGTGGATATTGAGCTCGCATACTCTCTTCAGTCTCCTAAGTTGCTTCCTCTGTTGAGTGAATACGCCATGAAACCTTTACCAATGGTATCGTCTTCGTATGTAAAATTTTTTCCTTCCTACCCAAAATCTGAACTGGTTGCTCTACATAAATCAAATCCTCGGCTAATTCCACCGGTCCTGAAGTCAACACATGTTATGGGTACTTCTGTAGCATAGACACATGGAATACATCATGCAACCTGGAAAACTCTATTGGTAACTTTAACCAGTATGCAACAGCTCCAATCTGCTCTACAATGCTATATGGACCAATATACCTAAGGGCCAACTTTCCCTTCTTGCCAAAACGAATGACCCTTTTCCAAGGTGATACTCGTAGAAATACTCGATCACCCACCTTGAATTCCAAGTCAAGTCGGCGATTATCTGCATAACTCTTTTGCTTGCTTTGTGCACTCTGTAATCTTTCCCGGATGACTTTAATCTGATCAGCAATCATTGCACAATCTCTAGACTCAATAATTTCCTCTCACCCACTTCATTCTAGCACAATGGGGTCCTAAACTTCCTCCCATACAATGCTTCATATGGTGCCATTTCAATTGAACTCTGGTAACTATGATTATAAGAAAATTCAATCAAAGGTAAATAATCATCCTAGTTACCGTGAAGGTCCATGACATAAGCTCTCAGCATGTTCTGCAATGTCTAGATAGTACGCTCTGTCTGTCCATCTGTTTGTGGGTGGAATGTTGTACTAAACTTCAGAGTAGTGCCCAATGCAGTCTGTAAGCTAAGCTAAAACCTCGAAGTAAAACGTGGATCCCTGTCAAAGACAATAGATACAGGTACACCATGCAATCTTCCAATCTCATCAATGCACAATCTAGCTAGTCTGTCAAGAGCATAAGACATTTTAATAGCTAGAAAATGAGCAGACTTCGTCAGTCTGTCAACTATCACCCAAATCGCCTCATGTCCTTTTAGCGTACGGGTCAAATTACTCACAAAATCCATAGTAATATGCGCCCATTTCCATTCTGGAATTGGTAGAGACTGTAATAACCCGGCTGGTCTTTGATACTCAGCCTTCACTTGCTGACATACCAAACATCGAGCCACAAACTCAGCTATCTCTCATTTCATTCCAGGCCACCAATAATGCTCTCTCAGGTCACAATACAACTTTGTACTACCTGGATGCATAGCACATGCTGAACTGTATGCTTCCTCTAGAATCTCTCTTTTTAATGCTGCATCATTAGGTACATGTAACCGAGAACCAAATAACAAAACATCAGTACTATCAATAATAAAATCAGTCTTCACCTCTTTCTTCAATTTCTCAATCTACAGATCAAACTGTTGTGCCTCTCTGATCCTGTCCACCAGCACTGGTCTCAAAGTTAGTGTAGCAAGTAAAGCTGCAGTCTCTCTTGTCTCCAACCGCACTCTCAATGATTTTAAATCTACAAATAAACCTCTTTGAATCACTCGCAAACTAGCCAATCTATCTGATGATTTTTGGCTCAAAGCATCTGCCACAACATTTACCTTTCCTGGCTGATAATGGATAGTGCAATCATAATCCTTAATCAACTCAATCCAACACCTCTACCTCAGGTTCAACTCTTTTCGGGTAAACAGATATTTCAAACTCTGGTGGTCTGTATAAATCTCACATGTAACCCCATATAGAAAATATCTCCACAACCTCAGTGCAATAACAATAGCTGCAAGCTCCAAATCATGGGTAGGATAATTGCACTCATGAGGTTTCAAATGTCTTGAGGCAAAAGCTACCACTCTACCGTGTTGTAGCAACACACAACTCAAACCTTGATGTGAGACATCACCATAAACTACAAAACCATCACTACTTGACGGAATGGTCAATACTGGTGCAGTCGTCAATCTAGTCTTTAGCTCCTAGAAACTCTGCTCAAATCTATTAGACCACTCAAACTTCACACCCTTTCGAGTCAATTGGGTTAGATGCATAGCTATAATGGAGAAATTCTATACAAACCTCCGATAGTAACCTACCAAACCCAGAAAACTCTGAATTTCTATCACTGTCCTCAGTGTCTCCCAGTTAACTACAATATCAATCTTAGCTAGATCAACATATACACCATCACTCGAAACTACATGCCCCAAATCGCCTATCCCTCAAAGTCTGCAGTACCACTCTCAAATGTTGCATATGCTCCTCTTCACTACGGGAGTATATCAATATATCATCAATGAACACTATCACAAATGAATCAAGATATGGTTTAAATATTCGATTCATCAGATCCATAAATACAGCAGGAGCATTAGTCACACCAAATGGCATCACCAGAAACTCATGATGTCCATACCTGGTCTGAAATGCAGTCTTTGATATATCACTATCCGTTACTTTCAATTGATGATATCTTGACCGAAGATCAATCTTTGAAAACACTTGGGCACCCTATAATTGGTCCAGAAAATCATCAATACGCGACAAGGGATATTTGTTTCGGATGGTCACCCTATTCAGCTGTCTATAATCAATACATAATCTCATAGTGTCATCCTTCTTCTTTACAAATAATACTGGTGCACCCCAAGGAGATACACTAGGCCGTATAAATCTCTGATCTAACAAATCCTGTAATTGCACTTTAAGTTCCTCCAATTCAGCTGGAGCCATCCTATATGGAGTAATGGATATGGGACTAGTTCCCGGCACAAGCTCAATGGTAAATTCCACATCCGGTTCCACTGGTAACCCTAGTAACTCTTCAAGAAACACATCAGCAAATTCACTAACCACAAGAATATTCTTCAATTTAGGAGTACCACTCTGAGTATCTTTCACATAAGCCAAGTACCCGTAGCATCCTTTCCTGAGTAATTTCTTGGCTTTAATTGCTGATATCAAATCCTCAGCTTAGGGCGTTGCTCTCCAAAGAACCGAAACAAATGAATATGTGTAAATCTAAATACTACTTCTTTACAAAAATAGTCAATAGTAGCATGACATGCAGACAACCAATCCATTCTTGAAATCACATTAAAATCCTGGAAGTCAAGAGGTAATAGATCTACAGGTAATTCTCTATTACCCACCCGAACTAGGCACTCCCTATATACTACCCTGGTCGTCACACAATCATCCGTGGAAGTAGCTATAGTCAATCCACAATCTAATGGAGTAGGTGGTCTATTAATATACATGGAGAATGGCAGTGATATAAATGAACGTGTGGCAACTGAATCTATAAGTACTTGTGCCTGCTAACCAAAAATAGACATCATACCTTTGACCACATCGGGGGTCACCTGAGCATCCCACTGGGTAAGTACAAAAATACGACCTCCAGCCTCAGGTCCACTGCCACCAACACCGCTACGTCCAATACTGCCTCCTCATCCTCGACCTCTGCCACTTGCTGCTTCTCGATACACTGTAGGTACACTACCTATTGATGAACTCTAGGTAAAATACTGTGGACAATCTCTCTACATGTGTCCCTCCTGACCACATAAAAAGCAACGTCGTGACATAGCAGCTCCTGGTCCTTCCATAGGATATTTTCATACAATGTGCCCAATCTGCCAGCAACGATAACAAGTAACTGTACTTCCCCGAGATTGTCCCATCTCTCGACCCGGTGCAAATGAAAATGATCCACTCATTCCCTGTCCTCGACTCTGGAATGGGATTCCTGATTTCTTCTTACTTGCACCCTTTGAAAACATTCCCCTCCAGGTTTTGCTAAAGAAACTTCCCTTGGAACCCTGTCCACTTGGCTCATATCTTCTCCTTTTTGCCTGTGCACTTTCACTTTCCATCTCTTTCAGATCAACCTCCATAATCAGGGCTTTGTTGTATAAGTCTAAAAATGTTGTTAATTCTAGCATCGAAACACGAGATCTAATATTATAATTTAGCCCCATCTGAAATCTTCTGCATCTTTCCCCCTCATCTGCGACAATAGAAGGCATAAATCTGGACAAAGTACTAAATTTACTCTCGTATTCTAGAACTAACTGATTCCCCTGCTGCAGATGTAAGAATTCATTTTGCTTCTAGTATCGATAACTCGAGGAAAAATACTTCCTGTCTAAGGCATCTGTAAACTGCCACCATGTGGGAATTCTGGGAACTGAACTAGTCTCCCCTTCAGTGCACACTGACAACAATGCTCTCTCCATAGCCTCCCACCAATACTGGGCCTCATCTGCTAACATAAAAGTGGCTAATAACAATTTATCCTCCTCACCAATTCTCATCACCCTGAATATCTTCTCGATGCGTCGTAACCAATTTTCTGCCTCCAATGGACTTGTAGTTCCAACAAATATTGGTGGATCAAGCTTTTTAAACTGTTCGTATAATGTACCCCTGAGCTTTACTATTTCCATTCACATAGTATGTTGCTCAAAGTACCTAATTGTTGCCTTCCACAATTGCCTAGCTTCCCAATCACCTGGTTCCTCCTCCACCTAAGGTCTTTTTCCCTTATCTCCAGCCTGAGTAGATGACTTTCTCTCTCCATGTTTCATCGTAAAACATATGAATATCGCATATGGATAATGATAACATGCAATATATATTTTACACACTCACACGAACCTCTAACACCCTTCCTAAACAAACCAATCCCTAAGTTCACTGTCACGCTAGACTCAACGTGACTACAAAATTATAAATTTTAGCTCTGATACCAATTAAATTGCCACGCCCCATCCCGGTCTCCCAAGGATGAGACGCGACTAGGTTTTTAATACACCTGTTTATAATTATTATAATCTGAACTAATCAAACATTAAATAATCTCACATGTGCAACAACACCCATCACTTTAGTCATTAAGCATGATGGTAAAATCTGTCTCATAACCTGTTTCATATATAAAACACCTGTACTAATTGTTTTCCCAGGTTATAGACATATACAAAACCCTACAACTACATAGCATACATCACAAAGTATGCTTGTTGAGTCTATTTATAAATATATACTATTAACCTGTCATAATAATCTCTCAAAAATATAATACAAAACCCAACAATTAAGTATACTGACACTCAACCTGAGTGGTATCACACTAACGTTGCACAAAACTCAATCAACTAGATAGTGGACCGGTCTGTATCCTCTTATATAGTATCTGAAAAAGAGAAGCTGTAAGGGTGTGAGCTAAACCACGCGCTCAGTGAGTATATATGTTGTATATGAAATGAAAATCTACATAGATACACATATCAAATAACAACATTAATCCAATTTCAAAGAATTCACAAGCCACATCACATCCATACTACCCCTCATCGGGTAATCGATCCTACATGGATCCGTGTCTCTCGAACCTCCTGGGAACACCACAGTGCTAGCACACCACTGCATGCCCAGTGATCAGGCATTTGACGCCCCTGTCTCAAACAGTGTGCCACATTCCACAATACACAATACATAGTACAAAGCATCAGTCAATCACATAAACACATAACACATAATCCTGGAGAATTGCTATTAAATTCTATCATTTAATATCATCTTCTAATAACATTTTTAAAACATATAAAGATATACACCCACCTCAGATGTCCAAATTTATGGCCTTTCGGTCTTATTGGTGGATCCTTTATGTCTTACCGTATTTGTTCTAATACCGACTGTCTCACTCATTTCACCTAACACATTTGTAATTACAATATCAATATGTTTATTATATTTAATAGTTAATCATGCACTAATGAATGTAAATGATGCACCACAAAGTGCCCCAGTAACCCCGGTTACCGCACTATTTACTCACACATTAGCACTTTTGTTCTAGAGATCACATTTCCTCCCCAAATTCCCAAAATCATGAACATTAATCACAATCAGGATTAAATAGGCCAAACACATTGATCGGGGCCTATTTTCACACATTTTGACCCCAAATCCTAAAAACTGCACTTCCGGCATATCATACATTTCGCACTGGATATACTCATTTGCATTCGAAAGTCACATTATCATATCAAGCATCATTGAAAAATGCTGCATGCAAAATTTTAGGTCAATTGGATTAAAATTCACACATGTGATAATAATATTTAGAAATCAGGGTTTCGGCGTTACTGATACCCTTTCCCAACCTCTATCGCTCTTTTCTTTTAAAACTGCTACACTTAAATTTATGTACACCTTTAATCAATGCAAAACAACCCCTAATTGAGCCTTTAAACCACCCATTTTATTTCCATCATTTTTCTTTTCAACCTAGCCCACTAAATGCTTCCCGAATATCTCAAATGGTTATTTTCACACTTTTCGTACACTCTGTTGAGTACCTATTTAATACCCATTCTTAACAGCCTGTTAATTATGCTAAATATATTTAATTACACCCATACAAAATCTGTTTTGACATTAACTAAATTAGCCCATGAAATTTGAATTAAAACAAAAAAAATAAGGTAGCTCATATATTTAAATTAAAACCGCCTATTAATTACAACATGCTAAAATAGCACACACATATACAAATATGTACATACTAAAATTAAACACAACTCAAACTTAAACTTAATTCCACATACCTTTTTCTTCTCCTTCCTTGCTCACGGATTTAAGAACCACACCTATTTTTGTTTCCTTCTTTCCTTTCTTTTTCTCTGTCTTTTTTTTCCTTTCTCTCTTGCTCACCTCACTCTCAGCTTGCGTAAGACATCCAGACACACACACACACATTTTTTATATCTTAAACACACACACACACCTTTATAAACACACACACATATTCACATGGAACACACACACACACACACATGGCACACCTTTTATTTATTTATTTTTTAATATGTCAACACATGTAAAGGTAATGGATTAATTACACTTGCATCCCCCCAAGTTTATAAATAATTTTAAAATTGGCCCACTAATATTTTTACACATGAAATTATATTAATATGTATGCAATGTATGATTGGGTCTCACACCAGATGTATTTTTGGATGAGTTATTTGGCTTACCTCAAAGAGAGATCGAGTTCACCATTGACTTGTATCCTAGAACAGAACCCATTTCTATTGCACCTTATCAGATGGCACCTTTGGAGTTAAAGGAGCTAAGGAAGCAATTATACCAGTTACTAGCAAATAGGTTTGTTCGTTTAAGCACTTCACCTTGGGGAGCCCTAGTCCTCTTTGTGAAAAAGTATGATGAAACACTTCGGTTATGCACGGACTACTGGAGGTTGAACCGAGTGACAGTAAAGAATAAATACTCATTATCTCGGATCGATGATTTATTCGATCAGTTGAGGGGTTCTAAATATTACTCCAAGATTGATCTTCATACAGGGTACCATTAACTGAGGATAAATGAGGAGCATATTCCTAAAACAACTTTCCATACTAGGTATAGTCATTTTGAATATACCAAACATGAAGGAAGGGAAATTTTTTGGCCATGTAGTGTCAAAACAGGGTATAGTGGTTGACCTCGCAAATATTGAAGCAGTGATGAAGTGGGAACCACTAAGGAATGTGACAAAAATATGTAATTTTCTAGGCTTAACAGGCTACTACTAGAGGTTTATGGAAGGGTTCTCAAAGCTAGCTATGCAAATGACCCACTTTATGAAAAAAGTGTAAAGATTCTTGTGGACTCAATAGTGTGAACTAGCCTTCCGTACCCTGAAGAAAAGGTTGACAACAACACCTGTCCTCATTATTCTGAGTAGTGGGGAAGGATACGATGTTTACATAGATGCTTTGTTACGAGGCTTGGGATGTGTGATAATACAGAGAGGTAAGGTAATTGCTTATGGCTCAAGATAACTAAAGATTCATGAGCAAAACTATCCCACTCACGATTTTGAGCTTTCTACTGAAGTTTTTGCTCTTAAGTTGTGGAGGTATTACATGTATGGAGAAAATTTTCAAGTTTTTTATGATGATAAGAGCCTCAGGTATGTATTCACATAGAAAAACTTGAATCTTAGGCAAAGAAGGTGGATTGAATATCTACAAGATTACGATTCCACACTCAACTACCATCCAGGGAAGGCTAATGTGGTAGCAGATGCACTTAGTAAAAATTCTGGGGGTGAAATAAATGTTCTTGCTGTTAATAAGTGGAAGATGATTGATACTTTGGAGGAATTTGATCTATTGGTGGATAGACAGGAGGATCAACCATGCTTATTTAATCTTGTAGCTCAACCAATTCTCTGACAAAGGATTGTAGAGTTGCAACGATTAGATACAAAGTTGGGAACTATCCGGGATAGATTGGAGAGGAATGAGATTGTTGAGAACTGGTCTATACATAATGATGAATGACAGTTTCACCAAAAATTATATGTACCAAATAATGACCAAGTAAGGGAAGAAGTGTTGGAGCAAAGCCATCGTTCAAAATTCTTTATACATCCGGGTAGTACTAAGATGTATAGAGACATAAAGTGTCAATATTGGTGAAAAGGGATGAAACAAGACGTGGCTAAGTGCGTTGCAAAGTGCACAGTGTGTCAACAGGTAAAGATTGAGCATCAAATACCTGGAGGTTCGCTCCAATCCTTATCGATTCCTAAGTGGAAGTGGGACAAAGTTTGACATGGTCCTTGTAGAGAAAGGATGTAAATCCTAGTCCATGAAGGGTTGACACTATTTTGACCATAACTTCTGATCTGTTTAGAGTTATGGGGCCCATAATCTATGAAATTGAGGCTTACGACAAGCCCAAAAAAGGCTTGGACACATGTGTTTGGGCCTTCTTAAGTTTTTTCAGTTTTGGGTTTATTTGGATTATTTCTTAATTTAATTATTCCCTTCATAATTAGGATATCCAGCTTATTGTTTAGTATTTAAATGATATTTTCTTGTGTTTTACGGTTAACTCATATTATTATGATTTTATAAACATTGTGGTTGCCCAACTTTGTGAATTCTTGTAATTGCAAAGTTATATAGATTCAATTGCTATGATTGTTTCTATTTGTTATTAGTCTTTTGTTGTGTCAATGTTACTATGAATTTTGTGTCAAGATTACCCAAAACTGTCAAAGGTCATGATGCGATTTGGGTGGTGGTTGATAGATTGACAAAGACTGCCTACTTTGTACCTGTTAAGACCACAGATAACTTGGTAAACTTGAGCCAGTTATACATTTGGAAGATAGTGAGGTTACATGGGGTTCCATTTTTGATTGTGTCTGATCAAGATTGTCACTTTGTGGCTAAATTTTCGCAGAGCTTACATAAGGCATTAGGAACAGATTTGCATTTCAGTATAACTTTTCATCCTCAGACAGATGGATAATCTGAGAGGATGATCCAAATTTTGGAAGATATGTTAAGGGCATGTGTTCTTGACTTCAAAGGGAGTTGGATTGGACATCTTCCATTGGTTGAATTTGCCTATAACAACAACTATCAGGCAAGTATTGGAATGACTTCTTATGAGGCATTGTATGGAAGACCATATAGGTTCCTGACTTGTTGGTTAGAAGTTGGAGAGAGTAGCTTGTTTGGACTAGAAATCATTCGGAAGACTACTGAAAAAATTTAACTAATAAGGGAAAGACTACACACGACTCAATGTAGACAGAAAATTTATATGGATAGAAGAAGAAGGCTCTTGGAATTCCAAAAAGGTGGACTATGTGTTCCTCAAGGTGTCACCCAAAGGGAGTGTTTAGATTTGACAAGAGGGGAAATTTGCCCCAAGGTACACTGGACCATTTGAAATGATCAAAGTTGTGGGCAAAGAAGTGTATCAACTTAAGTTACCAGCCCAGTTGTCAGGGGTACATGACATGTTCCATGTGTCAATGTTAAGAAAGTTTAAATCCGATACAATGCATGTCGTGGATTTGGAAGGAATTGAAATTTATGATGGAGTAACATGTGAAGACACTACAACAAATTTGTTCTTTTGAGACGAATTAACTTGTTGCAAAAAATTAAAAAATGGTTGTTAAAAAATTTTGACGACGAACTAATTTCGTCGTCATTTCATTGCATTTGGCTCGTCTGAGAAATTTTTCAGATACAAAACCAAATTTGTCGCCAAAAGTTCATAGTAGGCGACAATAATTTTGTCGCATAAAATATTCTCATTTGGTCGCCAATATTTTGTTCGTTGCCAAAAAATTAAAATTTTGTATCCACGTAGAACCTTTGGCGTCTATTATATTCATCGCTAAATATAAAAAATTTCAGCAACCACCTCTATTTTGTCTCCAACAATAAATTCACAAGATTATAGGTGACAAATATGTTCGTTGCCAAAAAAGCTGAATAGCAAAAACTTATTTTCATTCCCCAAAATAACCAACGTGATTAAATAACATTTGACCCTGGAACAATTCATAAATACCTATAACAATTCAAAACATTCCAGCCAATTTCAATCATACATGTATAACACTAGATAATTCGTACAAACACATCACAAATTTTAAAACATTCATACATCACTCAGAATATAAAATAGCATCTAACAATATCTAAAACTCCCGACATTCAAATTTTGTAACATCAAATTGTCCAACATCCAAAACTCCCAACATTCAAATTTTGCAACATCCAATGCTCCAACAACCAAAGTCCCAACAACTAAACATTTCAAATGTTCAAAATAAAAGAGCTCATTACAACCCATCTTCAATCTGTGACAAACACAAAAAACTAATTAACATATAATAAATAAGAAGTAAAAGAAAAAGTATATAAATTTCAAGTTTTGAAGTTAATATATTAATATTTGACTAAGTATATAGTAATAGCAAAAACAAAACATAAGTCTATAGTTAAAATCGTTTACCAAGATGAAGTCGAAGTGTTCAGCTCCCCAATGCCCCCACCACGATATACTGCCAACCTCACATCTGCCATTTATTGCATCATCGTTTCTTGCCACTTCTCTATCTGCTGGAGTTTTTCCTTGGTGTCATACAACTCTCTTTTTAGAATCATCACATCTTCTTCATGTTCAATAGTCATGGTAGCCTTGGTTGAAGAAGGCTTCGGTCTAACCCCATAACCTCTTTTATATCTAGATTTTCTGCTAAGGACAGTGCATGCAATCTCCTCCTGATACATATGTGATGCACCATCTTTTGTGGACTTGTTATCAACCTTATAAATTTCAAATACATAAACATCAAAAAAAAAAATTATACATACGTATCGAGACTCAGTTTTTTGTGATATCCACTTTTTTGACTTCTTGCTGAAGTGAGATTCACGAAAGAAAACTACAAAATGAAGTGGGTGCTGGTCTTAGGATCTATCTGCAGTAAAAAATTGTATAGTTAAAACATTGTAAATAAGAAAACATACAAAAAAATTATAAGTTAAAAACTTAACCATAGCATGCATTGTAGATGGAAAAAACTTAGAACCCATAGCATGATTGTAGGGTAACTTGGCACGATTTGTAGAATTTATCTTAAATCATTTCTACCTACAAAATTTAACATAGGTCAGTGTAGGGACAATATCTGATTGCAATAAAAGCCAACAACATCTATGATAACATATCAAATTTTACTTGGAATTTTGGATCCTTAAATACGTGCTCGATTATGTAATTTCATTCATCCTTACTAACTTCTTTGTAGGGTTTAGTTTTTGGGTCCAAACCAGCCTTCACCATTTGTTTATAGTGACTGTGCATCTTAGAATGATGGTCACTATACAAACAGGTGAACTTAGCTTCAATGTTATCTCGAACACGTTTCGACTCATCGTATCTGACAATGTCAAACCTAGTTTGCATGAAAAAATAGTACATCATTTTGAACAAAAAAAATTATATTAATAATAAATATAATTATCTAGATGCATGCAACGATAGAGGCACGCACGTCATCAGACAAATCACTCCACAGGGCCACAATAATTGGGACAAAAGCTCTAGCCAAGGCTCTCATCTCATTAATGAAATGTGGTGCATTTTCTTTGACTGGTAAATTCACACCTTCAGGGATCTCAATACGTAACTTCCCATTTGCCGCCACCAATTTCTGTACAGCCTTTCCTCATGTAGGACCTCGCTCTTTCCTTGAGGTTGACCCTGCCATTACTAAAATATAATAGATTAATAGAGAAAAATATTTTAAAAGTATCTTATACAAATGAAATCATTCCTGTTCTACTAGCTACAATACATGGACTATGAGTACTCGATGTCAGTGATGGGGATTGCACCTCTTCACGTGCACATCTAGATGTGGATAAAGCTACGGGTCAATGACTTGAAGCCATGTATATGTCATGTCCTGAAATATTATGATACGCCAGTAATTATGTAAATAATCAATTAGAAATATAACAAAACAAAACATCATACCATTACCAAGAGAATTTGATTAAAGTATATTTATATTTTGGGGTCTACATCAGACTCAGAATGACTTTCCATATCTTCTTCAAAATCACTATACTGTAGTAATGTCATCATCATCATCATCATCATCATCACAAATGAAATCGTTATCGACATGCTTATGTTGTATGTTTTCAAATGACATTATCCATTTGCTCGGAACAAGCACGAGATGAACATCGGCTCTACAGAATGGGTGCGTATCATGATCTTCAACAATTATAGGGACATCCTTAGTGGATTCTTTTTGTTGGAATGCATCATTTGGAATAGAAATTTCATCATCACCGACATCTACTGCAGGCCGCTCTAATATATCTCATATGCCTCGATGTTGGACCCGTTGTACGACTTGCCAGTTTGGTCCATACTTTGGTATCATTAACATAGAAGACTTGTTGCACTTGATCTGGTAGGACAAAAGGATCATCTTTATACCACCGGCTTCTAAAATCAATACTTGTGAAATGTGAATCAACATGCACCATGTTTTCACTACTAAGATTGAACCATTCACATTGAAACAAAACAACACGATGCCCAAAGATATAACTCATTTCCCATACTTTACTTAAATAACTATATAAGTCCATTGTTTCATTCTAATGATCCCCTTCAACAACTATTCCACTATTTTGAATTTTACGACGGGTGTCGCAATCTTTAGTATGGATCAGATGTCGTTGGACTTCTAACATTCACCTATAGTGTAAGATACCAATGTCACTCATCTGCCCCATATTTAGATGGATGACACACTAAGAGACAGAACTATGTACTCATCCTTACATAATCAGAAACATGCTTTAGTGTCCATAAACACATACCCTTCCAAGCCAATGTAAGTTGATTAAAACATGTTGCTAAATTCCAAAACCTAGTGATGAATGAAATCCATTGTAAATGCTAGAACAAGTATGTTGAGAATGCATCAGGAATGTAACAAGAGCCAATCAATAGTGTACATATATTAAGCTTTTTGAAAACTTCCCTAATTCAATCAATTCTACAATATTGCATTATATATCTATATTTTATGAAAGAGATTATTGTGTTGGTGTGCAGGATATTTGTCCAAAAACCAACAAAGTTCCAATTGGGCCCTGGCTTGTAAGGAATCCAAACATCCCATAATGTACTTACAATTGAAATTTGCCAACCACAAAAAACCCCTAGGGTTAATTACAAAATACCCTCTTAAACTATAGGTCATGGTTCAATCAACTCCTCCAGGTTTGAATTTCAACAATTTACCTCCTTCAAGTTAAAAAAAAATTCAATTGACTTTTTACAGTTAGTTGCCCACCGTCAAATGTAACGAAAATTAGCAAAAAAAAAAAATAATCTAAGATGATCTAGAATTCAAGCAAACTTACAATCTTACCCTTCTCTTTATCATTTTTGTCAAAAAAATAACCAAAAAAAAAAACCCTTCACTTTAACATGGCAACACAATATGTTTCCTTCGGCGAACCCACCCACCTCCCAACCTCTTTCCTCCTCCCTCCTTCGGCGAACCACTAACAATAGGCCCGACCTAGGAGCTATTGGTGAAACCCATCAGCCCCAACGCCACAGGCCGCCACTATAGCCTTCACCAAACATGTTAGAATAACCACCAAAGTCGCCCACCCATGGATCACACAAAAAAATTGTCCATTTGTTTTTTTTTTTTTTGCATTTGTTGCAACCACCACCCAACTACTAGCATCTAACCACCACTAGCAGCTACCACTTACCAACAAACCATAAGGAAAAGATCAAATGAGGAGAGAAAAAACTAGTTGTAAATTCAGTCCCACAGATCCACAAACCAAATCCAACCATCAACACCGTCATAAGTGCACCACCACAATCACAACTAGAAATCTGACTCCACCTTTCCAATGGCTAGTAGTGACTAGCATTGAAAATAATTTTAATTTTGCACCAACTACACTTCGATTCACGAGTAATAATGAATGGAATTTTCTTGAACTCTGATGCAATTGGGTTTGCTAGTTGAAGGTTGGGTTGGTGGCACTGGAGGTTGTTGTTTAGTGCCTTGGAGGACTGTGTTTATGTGTGTTTTGCGTGACAGACTGTGTGTGTTTGTGTGACTAACTATGTGTGTGTTTGTGTGACTGACTATGTGTGTATATGTTTGTGTTTCATATATACATACCCAGAGCGATACATAGAGGGAATATATATAGATAAAGAGATAGAGACTCACACAAATCAATTCGACAGAGCAAAGAGGCGACCAAATGGCGCAAGATCGATACGTTTGTCGAAGAAGAAGACAAGGGTTTTGATTTAGGGTTCCAAAACAACGTCGTTTTGGAACCAAGAGTTATACTCTTTTAGGGAGAATTACACCCAGACCCCTTAAGGTTTGTCACTTGATCACTCAGGCCCTCTAATATTTAAAATATTACACACAAATCTCCTAAAGTTTGTACGACAAAACACTTAGGCCCCTTCTTTAAATATATCCATTAATAAATTACACCAAAACACTCTAAAGTTTGTAAACATATATTATTTAGCCATTCACCTAAGTTTAAAATATTATATTGAGACCAAAGATATTTCAATCAAATATAAAATATTTTATATTTTATATTTTAAAATTCATGTTCTATTATATCATTTATTGAAGTAAAATAAAAAATAAAAATTCAATTTTTTATTAAAAAATCATAATTAATAAACAATTATATTGTCAATTAAAATTTAATTTAGTCGTTTAAACTAAAACATATTGCGTCTATTACAATTTGATCCCTTATTTAATTTTTTACTTTTATTCCAATAGATAATATAATTCTATACTAACTATAATTTTGGTTAAAAAAATTAGATTTTTATTTTTATTTTATTTTGACATAATAGAACATGAATCTTGATTGTAAAATTCATGTTCTATTATGAATGACTTAGAGCCTTTGTTTAATTTTTAAGTTTTATTCCAATAGATAGTATAATTGTATACTAATTATAATTTTTTTTAAAAAATTAAATTTTATTTCAATAAATGATACAATAGAACATCAATTTTGGATGTAAAATTTAAAATATTTATTTTCTATCTTTAATTGGACTATTTTAGTTTAAGTATAATATTTTAAACTAAAGGGGTCTAAGTATTATATGCCTATAAACTTTAGAGGGGTCTAGGTGTAATTTATTAATAGATACATTTATAATAGGGTTCTAAGTGTCACACTCGTATAAAATTTTGTGTAATATTTTAAATATCAAGGGGTCTAAGTGATTAAGTGACAAACCTTTAGAGAGTCTGGTTGTAATTCTCCCAATTATTTAACTTCAGAACGGCGTCGTTTTAATCCATCAGAGTGGACATTTCATTTAACATATTCTGCGACCAAATATCATTTGTCACAAAACAAAATTAATTTTAACTTTTTTTTTGACAAACATGTATTGTTGCTAAGAATTATTATTTTTTTCTTATTTTTCGTAATTTTGACAAAAATTTTGCTGCCAAAAAATTATTTTGGAGACAGATTTTCTTGTCGCCCATAAAATTAGCATTTAGCGCCAACCTTGGTGCCAATTTATTTTTGGAGGGAACATTTTTGTGAAGACTATTGGTAACAACTACAAAAAATATCACAAAAAAATTTTACCGCGAGAAATATTTGAAATTATCGCCGAAAATCACTTTTTTACAACAAATTTTATTGTTCCGCCAAAATCCATCACTAAAAAATAAATTTTTTGTAGTGAGAACAATTGGTGAAGATTCCCGATACCAAGGAAAAGGTGCTTCGCAATAAAGTAATCCAATTGGTAAAGGTCTTGTGGCAACATCATGGGATGGAAAAAGCTACCTGGGAACCAGAGCTGAAGATGCGAGAGAAATACCCTCAATTGTTCTCTACTTAAGGTAAGTTTTGAGGGAAAAACTTTCTTTAAGGGGGTGGATTGTAAACCCCCCACATTCTTATCTTTATGTAGTAACGTAACTAATTTGAAATGCTCATATATGTAATGATGTAAGCATGAACTATATAGATTGTAAGAGTAGAAATAAAAATGTTAGGTGAGATACTAGGGTGTGTAGTAGAAGTTAGGAAGTACTTCGGAGTTAAAGCACATTTTAGATAGAATTCAGGTAGGAAGAAATTTGACACTATCTTAGTAATTGGACCATAAATATTTACCCTGATTTTTGTTTGATTTGAAATTTTTACAGTAGACACTAGACTTCTAGGGCTACAAAAAATTATTTCAAGAAAACTTTCCAAATCCACATTTAAATAGGTCAAACCTTCATTGGAAGTTCAGCCAAAAATGAGAGTTCGTTCGAACATGAATTGACCCATTCGAATGATAGTTAGTCCCGACACGTTTGTGTTTTACAGAACTCTAATAAAAAAGCACAAGTACTAGGAGCAAGCAACGTTTGAACGCCAAAATGACATTTGAACGTCAGGTAGATAGTTCGAACATGAGATTGCGATTCTGAGTATTAGATTTGTGCTGATTGGATTGTCTTCGCATACTATAAATACCCAAGGATGTCTTCCCTTATCCGATTTCACCAATTCTAACCCAAGAGAGTCTTGGAGAGCACGAAAGAAGAGGGAAAACATGAGATTAAGGGGGATTTTCACGTTGAAACGAATCAAACACTCTAGGTTTTCACACAAAACTACAGAATCGCGGTTGAAAATTCTTCTTGAGTTCTTTCATTGAGACTTAAGGTATAATTATGTATGTTTTCAATATTTTTAATAATTATATGATAAATATGTTTGAGTTCTTGATTTCTTTATCATTGAAACATAGTCTTAAACAAAATACGTGTCTGGGTTCAAGGAATACTTGTTCTTGAAGTTTCAAAATCATAGTTTTTCCAAAATATATGTTCTTTTGTGAAATTCATATGAATTCTTGATTTGTAAATTCCTACTCTTGATTAAATCATGTTTTCATCTAATACTTGTTCTTGTTCTAAGAAATTATAATTTTTAGAAAAACCCTAGAATTTTTAATATCGAAATTGTGAAGGTTTTCTTGATATGATCTCTTGCATATTTTAATTCCTTTATTATTATGGTATATTGAGAATTGTGAAATTATGATACTTCAATTGTTAATGGAAATTGTGACTGGTTAAGATTTTGGTTGTTAAGAAAGTTATGATTTCATCTTTTGTATGGTTTGGGTGTGAATGACTTGAATTGCCTTCGAGAGCTGCCGTAGAGTGTTAGAGATTAGTCTATCTTAATGGGGGTGAGATAGTTACCTAACACTCGTAGTGAATTGTTGTTTATGAGAGCAATCACTATTGTTCACGTAAGTTCAAGGCTGAGGGATGTTATACCTTTCCTGGAAAGAATTCGTCAATGTCGTGGGAGACAGTGTATGCCCTTTCTAAAGTGGTTTGTGATGTGTCCTACAGGGAATGATAGAGATTATGTGGTTGTGATGAGTGAACGAGGTAGAATCATTGTATAAATTTTTGAGAAGCAACCAACATACATGAGAATAAGGATGAACCAACATACATGAGAATATAAAATGATGCTACTGAGTTATTGATTGATTGTTTTAATTATAGCATGTTTATTCCTTTCATTGATTTATTGTATTCTGTACACTTAATATCATTATAATTGTCATGGTTTTACTTTCAAAAATTTATATATGCTATTTTACAAAAAAGACTTGCCTTTTTTATTTGTTTTAAAACCTTGTTTGGATTTGAAAGGAATTTTCTATGGGCTTTTGCTCAACCCCTACAAAACATTACAGATTTTTGTCAAAAGGAGGATGTTGAGTTAGATAAGCTCTTTGATCTCAAAGCTAGAGAGGGTCAGTATGAGGATCTTGAAGTAGAGTCTTAAAGATGCTTTGTTTTAGTTCTGATTACTGTGTTTAGAGAAATTTTTGTGAAACAATGTTTCAGTTAGTTTTATTATTTCACTGCTAGATACTATTTGGTTTTGAATTGTAAGTTGGAGAAATTGTGATATTTTATTGGTTTTAGTATTTATTCTTTGTCATGTAGATGAATGGTTTATTATTTGATGGTTATGTTTAGTTGCTCTCAAGATTCAAGAATACAAGGATCTAGTGGAACGAGCGAACTTGGTAGAGAGACACACAGATGAGGCCAGACAAAGACAAACTTTTGCTAGAGGAGGTTCCTTTAGAGCAGGTAGTAGCAATGGAGTCATACAAAGAGCAACTCTGTATCGCCGACTTGATCAAGCATGGGGACAAAGCAATCAAGCAGTTCAAGGAGTTGGGGTTACTCAAAATAGAGTAGGCATTGGCTCATGTCAATGTTTCACATGTGGAGGTTTCGGGCACTTCAAAAATAACTGTCCATCATTTCCATCAAACACCAATCAAGCAGCAGGACAACAGAATGTGGACAAGCCCCCATCTCAGAGGCAGTTACCACCAAAGAACCCTAGTGCAATTGTACCAACTGGAACCACTCAAGGCCGAGTGTTTGCAATGACTAAAATGGAGGATGATTTCACCATTGCTGTGGTTGAAGGTATCATTTTAATGTATAATTCTTGGGCACGTATATTATTTGATCCTAGTGCTACTCACTCATTTATACGCTTGACATATGTTAAAACACTAGGATTGAAATGTGAAAATTTAGACAAGGAGTTGACTGTTGCCTTACCCATTGGTGAACAATTGGAAACCCTTAAGGTGTGTCGGGGTTACACCCTTTGGATAGGGGAACAAGAGTTAAGGGTAGATTTGGTACTGTTGGACATGCAGGGGTATGATGTGATCTTTGGAATGGACTTGTTGTCTGCATACCATGCTGTGACGACCCATATATAAATTAATTATCGACACGCTAATTAGGTCGTCAATTATGATTTTAAATTAATAAATAAAAAGTAGATTTTTTTTATGAACAAATGGACCTCAAATATGGACTCTTCACGTGAAAACGAATTAAATGACTATAACTTAGGTCAAAAATTGTAACAAATATATGCATATTTATATCTATACATGTGTGTGTGTGTGTGTGTGCAGGTGAAAGAACAAGCATATCTATATATATATATATGTGTGTGTGTGTGTGTGTGTGTGTGTGTGTGTGTAGGGGCCATCTTTAGGAAGTTTACAAGCTTTAAGACACATGCAACAAAGAAAAAAAAAAGGAAAACATGGTGAGGAAATGGATGCCTGTCCATGAATTCCTTGGAGGCCAAGAAAATCTTGGCTATAAATAGCCAAGATCAGTAGCATTGAACGACATAAGGAAAAGAGAGAGAAAGGGAGGAAGAAAGGAAGGGAGAAAGAGAGGAAAGAGGGAAAAAGGGGTCAAAAATTTTGTTGACCTAAAAATTTGCGGTTGCGATCAAAACTTTGGGTAAGAGTTTTTAGTTATTATTTAGTAACTTTTATATGTTCAAGTCACTTAAAGTTGATCTGCATTAAATATTTTCAGATCAAATTTAAGTATTATTATCTTTCGTTTGTTACTCCAAAAATTATTAAGCTCTTAGTACCTATTGTTATTCTAAAATATTATTTTAATTATTTTGTCACAGTACACGGTATCAAATATAAGTCAAGAAGGAGGTAGGGTTTCTTTTATCTTTTACTATCATTGATGCATTCTATGCATATTTGGAGGTTTCATATCAAATATATTTTTAATTATAAAATGTAATATTATATCATGGGGTCAAACTGGGGTTTTATAAATAAATCGTTATCATGCACATTTTGTATTTTTTTTATCGAGACCCTAATTATCTCATGAAACCATGTTACATAAATAATGTCTATTTCATTAATAATATTTAACGTTTGATTTACTGTGGGGTCTGACTACGATATGATTTTATTTTGTAATTTTGATGAAATTACTATATAAATGCACATAATCGAGGGCAGAAGGATAGTAGATGCGTGATCCTTGCGAGGATTCACAGGATTCCTACTAGTCCTTGGGTTCACCGGTTAGTAATATCGGTTGCCGTGGTAGCCTGTGTGGCACCACATAATTTCCGGTATTAGTGTTTCCAGAGAAAGCAAGAAGGGCATTGGGTTCCCTAGGGTGCAAGACCCCAAAGGTTTCTCCGGAGGCGGTTCATGTGTAGACCAGAAAATTGACAGATTGATATAATCGATAGGTGCTGAAATTTATTTATTTATTTGATTCATTACTTCGCCCTATTCCTGCATTTATTCGCGGTTTAATTATATTATTCATTATTTTAAAACCTTGGTAGTCATTGATAAACGTTATCCTACTGAGCTGGTGAGCTCATCCATATTTAACATTTTTCAGATATATGAAGTCAAGCTGGAAGATAGGCTGAAAGGATAGAGTCTGCTATTATTATTTATTTTTATGTTGTATCAAGAATATTTGAAATGATCTTGTGAGGATTATGTACTCGTATGAAAAATAAAAATAATATAAGGAAGATTATTGTACGTTCGGTAAACTTTATTCCTTAATCACACCCGGGTATTTTTTTTAAAAGGAAAAAAAAAATTTTTGGGTGTGACAAAGTGGTATCAGAGCCTGGAATTAGGTCTTACATGGGACTTATATATATATATATATATATATATATATATATATATATATATATATATATATATATATATATATATATATATATACTAAATAGTGGGATTAATTTACTAATACTTAACATATTTTACAGACATATTATGTTTTATCAACAAAACTAACTTTTTATGACTGTAGGTATGGCATCTTGGGATGATCTTTACATGGCTCACAATAACATGGGCTCTGAGGCGACTAGTGAATATCGGACTCTTAGAGTTAATATAGAGGCCTACAATTGGATAGTTTGTGAAATTCAAGATGTATCCCAAAATTGGCCATTCTTGCCGGCCTCTGAACAGAAAAAGTTAGTACATCACAGACTGACTTCGCAGCTAAGGGTGCTCTGTCAAGTACTAAGCATTGAAAGGAACCCCAACCTGTACTAGGAAATTTTAAATGGATTGCCAATACAAGACATCCAGTGGCCACCTGCGGGGGCTCATGAGGGGCAGCCAATAGAATCCCCTAACCTGAACAATAACGAAGATGATGACCCACAACCTAATGTAGCCCCTGCAGCCGCACCACCCAAAGCAAACCATCACGCAGATTCTGCGGGTTCTGCAAATTAATGTGTCTCCAGGGGGAGAGACATGAGATTTCTTGGTCCTTAACTCTACCGTCGACTTTACTATTCTAAGAACTTTTACCTGTAAATAGTAGTAACTCTTAGAATAGTAGGAATATATGTATTACTACATAACTTAGAGGTGACTGTCCTAGACTTTTGTTCTTCATGTGAATAGCATCTAGGATAAGAAATGACATGTATCTTAGTTACTAACTATGTGAGATTAGAGTTGTTTTCTTAACCTTTGGATATGGTTATAGTTTTATGCAGTCATAATATCATAAACTATGTGTTATAGGATAGAGGAAAATACATCTCAAGACCAATCAGAGATACCTATCAATGACCAGTCCCCTCAAGCACCGCAGGACACCATGAGTGCCATTTACCAGTGTTTGAGAGAACTGACCACTTCAGCATGCCAACAAGCAGAAAATAACAACCATACTACGGTAATACAACCAACAGTTCAAGAACAAGCAAATGTGGCTGAAACACGAAGAATGATGATACTCAAGGAATTTCTACGACAACGTCCCCCTACCTTCCAGGGAAGTGCAGAGCCACTTGATGCAGAGAGGTGGCTTCGACAAGTGAGAAAAGTAATGGATGGTATGGATATTGCCCCAGAACTACGAGTTACCTTGGCCTCTTATCTTTTTGAAGGTGAAGTCGATCACTGGTGGGACACAGTCAAAAGAATGAGGAACGTAGACCAAATGACGTGGACCACATTTGAGAAAGTGTTCAATGATAAATATTTTCCAGAGTCCATAAGGGATAAAATGTTCTTTGACTTCCTAGAGTTGCAACAACGCAACCTGACAGTCACGCAGTATGAATCCAAATTTGCTGAACTCTCTCATTGTGCCACGGAATTAGTTTCCACTGATGCTAAGAAGGCCAAACGATTTGAACAAGGCCTTAAGCCTTCTATCTGAGGGCACCTTGTAGCACATCGACTGAGGAACTACAAGAAACTGATGGAAAGGGCTATGCTGGTAGAAAGAGATCTGGAGGATACCCAGAATATCAAAAATCGTCAACAAGGCAGAGGAAGTCAAACAAAAAATGGTGGCAGCAGTAGTCACCAAAGAATGACCTCATATCGACGGCCAGGGCAAGATACCAATGAAAGAAGGAGTGTGAATCAGGGACAAAATTCTGAAAATTGGAACAGAGCATCCAATGATACGAAACGGTGTTTTAAGTGTGGGCAAACTGGATATTTTAAAAATCAATGTCCCTTCACGTCCTCTCAAGGGTCAGCCAATCAAGGTTCTTATCAGCCATTCAACCAATCTCGTCCACAACAACGCCCTTACCCTACTCAGTCGGCAGGACCAACAACCCAAGTTGGACCTTCGCAGTCGTTTCCAAATCAGGCACAACAGAAAAAGCCAGGAAGTAGAACAACAATTCTCGAAGGTCAACCTCGGATCTACGTAATGGCTACACTAGATAATGACGTTGCTAATGAAGTAATTGAAGGTACCGTTCTTATTTATAATTCTTGGGCACGTATCTTATTTGATCCGGCGGCAACCCATTCTTTCATTCGTACTTCATATGCTGTTGCCCTAGGGTTAGAATTCAAACATTTGGGTCGCACCTTGTGTATAAACCTACCCACGGGAGATTTCTTGAAAACAGCTAGGATATGCAGAAATTGCATAATCCGAATTGAGGAAAGCGAGTTGCTTGTGGACCTAGTTGCCCTAGAAATAGTTGGATACGACATAATTTTCGGAATGGACCTACTATCTTGCTATCATGCCATCATGGATTGCTACGGTAAAAAAATCAAATTCCGTACATTGGGAGGTGGAAAGTTTGAATTCGTAGGCAAACGTCACTATTTGCATCCATTCTCCACAAAGAACAAAAGCAGTTTGGAATTCCTTGCCAACTTAACTAGGGAAGAACTAGGTAAAATCACCGCTAAGGTCATCTTGGTAGTGTGTGACTTTCTTGATATATTTTTTGAAGAATTACCAGGACTACCCCCACAAAGGGAGATAGAATTTACCATTGAGATATATCCTGGTACAGAGCCAATATCTATTGCTCCTTACCGTATGGCACCATTAGAGTTGAAAGAATTAAGAAAACAGCTGGATGAACTTCTTTTCCTAGGATTCATTCGACCAAGTACGTCACCTTGGGGTGCTCTTGTGCTCTTCATAAAAAAGAAGGATAATACGCTGAGACTCTGTATTGACTATCGAAAGCTGAATCAGGTCACCATAAAAAACAAGTATCCTCTACCACGTATTGATGATCTATTTGATCAACTCAGGGGTTCTCGTTACTATTCCAAAATTGATCTTCGAACTGGATACCATCAATTGAGGATCAGAGAGGAGGATATCCCCAAAACAGCTTTTCGTACTCGATATGGACATTTTGAATTCTTGGTGATGCCCTTTGGACTTACAAATGCACCTGCAGCTTTCATGGACCTGATGCACCGGGTATTCAAACCCTATCTTGATCAGTTTGTAATCGTCTTCATAGACGATATTCTCATTTACTCAAAGTCACGTGAGGAGCATGTACAACATCTTCGCCAAGTGTTATTAACACTAAGGGAGCACAAGTTGTATGCCAAGAAAAGTAAGTGTGAGTTCTGGATGAAAGAAGTCAAATTTCTTGGACGTATAGTATCCAAAGAAGGAGTGACAGTGGATCCAGCTAAGATTGAAGCAGTAATGAATTGGGACCGACCGAAGAACGCAACCTAAGTTCAAAGTTTTCTGGGATTAGCAGGATACTATCGAAGATTTGTGAAAGGATTTTCCAGAATAGCTCTGCCTATGACCCGACTCACCCAAAAGGAGAAAAGTTTGAGTGGACCAAAGAATGTGAACATGCATTTAACATCTTAAAGGAGAAATTGACCACGGCACCTATCCTTACTATACCCGAAAGTGGTATCGGGTATGATGTTTACACAGATGCATCACTATAGGGACTTGGATGTGTTTTAATGCAAAATAACAAGGTGATTGCTTATGGATCAAGACAATTGAAAACTCATGAACGAAACTATTCCACTCACAATTTGGAGTTGGCAGCCGTTGTCTTTGCATTAAAGCTATAGCGTTGTTATCTATATGGAGAAAATTTTCAAATTTACTCAGATCACAAAAGTCTCAAGTATATATTCACTCAAAAAGACTTGAATCTCTAACAACGACGCTGGATAGAGTATCTCGAGGATTACGACTTCACACTTCAATACCATCCGGGAAAAGCTAACGTGGTAGCTGATGCATTGAGCAGAAAATCCCGAAGTGCAGTAATCAACGTGATGAAGGACAAATGGCGATTGAGGGAGACGCTAGAGGACTTTGACATCTAGATAAGTGCAGAAGAAGGTAAACCACGTTTGTTTAATCTCGTTGCTCAACCTATCCTCCGACAAAAAGTTGTTGCATTACAACATTCGGATTCTTACCTAGAATCCATCCGCACCCAACTAGAAGATGGGAACGCTCTTGAAAATTGGCAGTTACAAAAGGGGAAATTACTATATCAAGGAAGGTTGTGTGTACCCGATAATGCTCAATTAAAGGAAGAAATACTTAGGGAATGTCATTGCTCTAAGTTTTCCATACATCCTGGCAGCACAAAAATATATCAAGATATGAAGCGCCAATATTGGTGGAAAGGAATGAAGAAAGACGTAGCTAAATTTACAGCTCGATGTGCCATATGCCAACAAGTAAAAGTAGAGCATCAGAAATCTGGTGGGTTATTACAATCCTTACCTATTCCAGAATGGAAGTGGGATCATATCACTATGAATTTCGTGATTGGCTTGCCTAAAACTACAAATGGATATAATGCAGTATGGATTATAGTGGATCGACTCACCAAATCGGCCCATTTCTTAGCCATGAAGAATACTGACACTCTAACCACGTTGAGTCAACTTTATATACAGGAGATTGTGAGATTACATGGGGTACCATTATCAATCGTGTCAGACTGAGATACTCGTTTTGTGGCTCAATTTTGGCAGAGTTTACAAAAAGCCATGGGAACCAAGTTGCATTTCAGTACTGCTTACCATCCTCAAACAGACGGCCAATCTGAAAGGGTGATCCAAATATTAGAAGATATGTTGCGAGCTTGTGCCCTAGATTTCAAGGGAAGTTGGAATGAACATCTTCCACTGGTGGAATTTGTTTACAACAACAGCTACCAAAGCAGTATTGGCATGGCACCGTATGAATCTTTATACTGACGACCTTGTAGATCACCTCTATGTTGGGCTGAAGCTGGTGAAAATATTTTATTTGGTCCAGAAATTATTCGAGAAACCACTGAGAAAATCCAAGTAGTTCGGGAACGGCTACACACCGCTCAAAGTCAACAAAAGAGCTATGCATATCAAAGGAGAAGACCCTTGGAATTTCAAGAAGGTGATTATGTATTCTTGAAAGTATCCCCTAAGAAAGAAATATCTCGATTTGGAAAAAAATGTAAATTGGCTCCCAGATACATTGGACCCTTTGAGATAACACAACGTATTGGAAACGTAGCTTATCGGCTTGCCTTGCCAGCTCAATTATCAGGAATACATGATGTGTTTCATATATCCATGTTAAGAAAATATGAACCAGATGTGTCTCACGTCATCAATTGGAAGGATGTCCGAATTCAAGAAAATGGAACATACGAAGAACAACCTATGCAAATTCTTGACACCAAGGAACAGGTATTGCGTAACAAGGTCATAACCCTCGTAAAAGTGCTATGGCAACATCATGGTATCGAAGGAGCCACGTGGGAACTGGAAGCAGAAATGCGTGCAAGATATCTCTATCTTTTTTGACTCTCAAGGTTAGTATTGAATTTCGGGAACGAAATTTCTTTTAAGGAGGGTAGATTGTGACAACCTGTATATAAATTAATTATCGACACGCTAATTAGGTCGTCAATTATGATTTTATATTAATAAATAAAAAGTAGATTTTTTTTATGAACAAATGGACCTCAAATATGGACTCTTCACGTGAAAACGAGTCAAATGACTATAACTTAGGTCAAAAATTGTAACAAATATATTCATATTTATATCTATATATGTGTGTGCGTGTGCGTGTGTGTGTGTGTGTGTGTGTGTGCAAGTGAAAGGACAAGCATATCTATATATATATGTAGGGCCCATCTTTAGGAAGTTTACAAGCTTTAAGACACATGCAACAAAGAAAAAAAAAAGAAGGAAAACATGGTGAGGAAATGGACGCCTGTCCGTGACTTCCTTGGAGGCCAAGAAAATCTTGGCTATAAATAGCCAAGATCAGTAGCATTGAACGGCATAAGGAAAAAGAGAGAAAGGGAGGAAGAAAGGAAGGGAGAAAGAGAGGAAAGAGGGAAAAAGAGGTCAAAAATTTTGTTGACCTAAGAATTTGTGGTTGCGATCAAAACTTTGGGTAAGAGTTTTTAGTTATTATTTAGTAACTTTTATATGTTCGAGTCACTTAAAGTTGATCTGCATTAAATATTTTCAGATCAAATTTAAGTATTATTATCTTTCGTTTGTTACTCCAAAAATTATTAAGCCCTTAGTACCTATTGTTATTCTAAAATATTATTTTAATTATTTTGTCACAGTACACGGTATCAAATATAAGTCAAGAAGGAGGTAGGGTTTCTTTTATCTTTTACTATCATTGATGCATTCTATGCATATTTAGAGGTTTCATATCAAATCTATTTTTAATTATAAAATGTAATATTATATCATGGGGTCAAACTGGGGTTTTATAAATAAATCGTTATCATGCACATATTGTATTTTTTTTTATCGAGACCCTAATTATCTCATGAAACCATGTTACATAAATAATGTCTATTTCATTATTAATATTTAACGTTTGATTTACTGTGGGGTCTGACTACGATATGATTTTATTTTGTAATTTTGATGAAATTACTATAAATGCACATAATCGAGGGCAGAAGGATAGTAGATGCGTGATCCTTGCGAGGATTCACAGGATTCCTACTAGTCCTTGGGTTCACCGGTTAGTAATATCGGTTGCCGTGGTAGCCTGTGTGGCACCACATAATTTCCGGTATTAGTGTTTCCAGAAAAACAAGAAGGGGCATTGAGTTCCCTAGGGTGCAAGACCCCAAAGTTTTCTCCGGAGGCGGTTCATGTGTGGACCAGAAAATTGACAGATTGATATGATCGATATGTGCTGAAATTTATTTATTTATTTGATTCATTATTTCGCCCTATTCTGGCATTTATTTGCAGTTTAATTGTATTATTCATTGTTTTAAAACCTTGGTAGTCATTAATAAACGTTATCCTACTGAGCTGGTGAGCTCATCCCTATTTAACATTTTTCAGATATATGAAGTCAAGCTGGAAGATAGGCTGAAAGGATAGAGTCTGCTATTATTATTTATCTTTATGTTGTATCAAGAATATTTGAAATGATCTTGTGAGGATTATGTACTTGTACGGAAAATAAAATAATATAAGGAAGGTTATTGTAAAGTTCGGTAAACTTTATTCCTTAATCACACCCGGGTATTTGTTTTTTAAAAGGAAAAAAAAAATTGGGGTGTGACACATGCGGTGATGGATTGCATCCGAAAAAGGGTAGTGTTCCAATCACTAGGGGGAGTAGCGTTCAGCTGCACAAATGAGTAGAATGCTTTTCACACTTTTCTCATGATGGGTAAACGGTTCTTACAAGCAAAGGCAAGAAGTAGTCTAAGCTTTCTTGCTAGCTTAATGGGAGAGAAACGAGTTGAATCCCCGCGAGAGTTAATATCTGTGGTGTCAGACTTTATAGATGTATGTTCGGATGAGTTGCCTGGCTTACCACCTCGAAGAGAGATCGAATTCACTATTGACTTGTATTCCAGAAAAGAACCCATTTCTATGGAATCTTTGGATTTAAAGGAGCTAAAGAAGCAATTAGACCAATTATTAGCAATTGTGTTTGTTCATTTAAGCACTTCACCTTGGGGAGCCCCGGTCCTCTTTGTGAAGAAGTATGATGAAATACTTTGGTTATGCACGGAGTACCAGAGGTTGAACCAAGTGACAGTGAAGAATAGATACCCATTATATCGGATTAATGATTTATTCGATTAGTTGAGGGGTTCTAAGTATTACTCCAAGATTGATCTTTGTACAGGGTACCATCAATTGAGGATCAAGAAGAAGGATATTCCTAAGATAGCTTTCCGTACCATGTATGGTCATTTAGAATATATTGTAATGTCGTTTGGACTGACTAATGCTCCCGCAGCCTTTATAGATTTGATGTACAGAGTGTATTGACCGTGTCTAGATCAGTTTGTTATTGTGTTTATTGATGACATATTGATCTATTCGCGGACAAAAAGGGAACATGAACACCATATTCGGGTAGTGTTATAAACCTTGAGAAAGCATAAGTTATATGTTAAGATGAGTAAATGTGAGTTCTGGATGAATGGTTTATTATCTAATGGTTATTTTTAGTTGTTCTCATGGTTGGATGGTTTGTAGATAGTAATGCCTTCCAGGGTGGATTAATCAAGAATAGCAATTTAGAAATCAAGAATCCATGTATTTTTCATAACCAAACATGTATTTAGCAAAAATAGGGTTTTTGAAATTCTAGAACAAATATTCTTTGAACCCAAACATGTATTTTGTTCAAAACTATGTTTCAATGATAAAGAAACCAAGAACTCAAAAATATTTATTATATAACTATCAAGAAGATTGAAAATATACATAGATAATACCCTAAGTCTCAATGAAAGAACTCAAAAAGGATCTCCTACCTCGATTCCGTAGTTTTGTGTGAAAACCTAGCATGTTGGATCCGTTCCAACGTGAAAATCCCCCTTAATCTCGTGTTTCTCCTTTTCTTTCTTGCTCTCCAAGACTCTCTAGAGTTAGAATTGATGAAATAGGGTAAGGCAAGACATCCTTGGGTATTTATAGTATGCAAAAATAGTCTAATTGGCGCAAATCTGATACTCAAAATCACGACCTCACGTTTGAACTAGAGGCTTGACGTTTGAACATTGCTTGTTCTAGTACTTTTTCTTTTCCATTAGAGTTCTGTGAGACACAAAAGTATTGGGACTAACTATCGTTCGAACGGATCCATTCACGTTCAAACGAACTTCCATTTTTAGCTGAACTTCCAATGAAGTGTTGGCCTATTTAAAAGTCAATTTGGAATATTTTCATGAAATATTCTTTTGTAGCCCTAGAAGTCTAGTGTCTACTATAAACATTTTAGATCAAACGGACCTATGGGTAAAAATTTATGGTCCAATTACTAAGGCAATATCAAATTCCTTCATACCCGAATTCTATCTAAAATATGCCTCAACTCTGGAATACTTTCTAACTTCTACTGCACACCCTATTACCTCACTTAACATTTTTATTTCTACTTTTATAATCTATATAATTCATGCTTACATCATTACATATATGAGCATTTCAAATTAATTGTGTTACTACATAAAAATAAGAATATGGGGGTTTACAAAATCAAGGGAAGGAAAAATATCATTCTTTATTAACCTTTTCACTCTTTCTCTAGAAATGTGACACAAATGTTTATGCCACAACTATGAAGACCTGTCTTTAATTAGAGGTATTTTAGATACAATATTAACAATATCTGAAAGACCATATTCATTTTTCACAACTAAGCATATACTATACAGATCATCTAATAAAATACAATGATCAATAATTTTGGAATTTAAAGATAATTGAGTTTTACCATTACTAAAATTAAAACAATTGGAAATTGAAATTGTATTTCGCCTAAATGACGGTATATAAAAAGTATTTTCTAAAAAAAGTTAAAAATCAGTGTCAAAATTCAACGTTGCAGTTCCTATGAACTTAACATGGAATTCATTATTATTTCCTACTTTAAGCTTGAATTCATTATTAGTTCCTATGAACTTAATACTTGATATCTTTTCGAATGGCAACCTTAAAATCTCCCACATTTTGACCAGTACCATGCTTTTTAAAATTATGACTACTCTTTGGAGCATTAAGATTAGGGTTTCTATTATTTTCTTGATACCTATCTTTGAAACTAGATTTAGGTTGGGAAACAAACAAGACAGTTTCACTCTTTTCTTTTCTAAGTTTTTCTTCCCTAGAATTATACTTGGAGTTTCACTCTTTTTTTTTCTAAGTTTTTCTTCCATTGAATTATACTTGGAGATAAGGTCATTTATTGTTCAGGACTCATTTTGGGTATTGTAGGCAATTTTGATTTGATTAAATTCAGGAGGCAAAGAGTTAAAAGTGTGATAAACAATAAAATCATAAGGAATAACAATTTTGAAGGATTTGAGCTGGTTTTGAACATAGATCATTCTAAGGATATATTCCCTAAAATCACCTACATTGTCATATTTAATACTTGTTAATTCATTCATTAGGACCCCAATTTTAGTCTTGTTGAATATCTTGTATCTCTCTCCTACAGCGGTAAAAAACTCCTTGACATTCTTAGTTTCAGGCAAGCCACTCATAAGGTGTTCAGAAATAGATCCTTTCATGACAATCGTACTCAGCCGATTAGATTCTCTCACTTTACATAAAGTTCTTTTGAGGTTCATTATCTTTTGAGACAAAGGCTATATTAGCAATTCTTATGACAGACTCAATATCTTACATCCATCTTTTATAATTAGAACCAGTCAAGACTTCAATATTGAAATTATTATTATTCACAGCAAAAGACACTACTTAAGTCAACGAGAATAGAAACAATTAGGAAAATTGAGCAATAAATAAATAAAATATGTTTTGAACATAATAAATCATATTTTATTAAGAGAGTCCGAATACATCACTACAAACTCCCTTTTGGGTGGAAAATGCAATATGCTATAGGTCATCGCTTTCAAGAAACTATCCAATGAGAATGCTCAAGTTTCGAACAATTTATCTCATTTTGGCAGATAAACCTTCTAAATTATTGCATCTCTAATACAATGTTTCATGACATCTCTAAATTATAATACACAATAACCTCCTTTAGGCAGATAAGTATATATTATATTTTAGAGAGCACCCCATAACAAAACATGAGAAAACCAATAAATTTTAATGAATAGACCACTTTGGTGGCAATCATCCATCTCAACCCATAAAATTTTTTCAAACTGGGATATTTTCATGACATCTTTAAATTACAATACAAAATAACCCTCTTTAGACAGTTAATTGTATATTATAATTTAAAGACCATCCCATAACAAAAGCATGAGAACAATCTACAAATTTTAATGAATGGACCACTTTGGTAGCAACCATCTGTTTTAATCTATAGAATTTCTCAAACTGGGATATTATTGCAAATACTCATAATTAAATATTATGTGATCAATCAATATGAAGTATTAACCAATATGAACCTCTATAGATCACTCATCATCAATCGTTGCATTCAAGTCTCAATTCTATTTTTACTATTAAAATTAATTAAGTAATTTAAAATTCACATCTACCAACATTAATAAATAATATTTAGATCATAAAAATATTTCATTGTGTAAACCACTAGGATTAGGATTGAAATTGTACAAACACCATCTACAAATTACAACAATTCAATCAAGGTTACATCAAGATGATAAAATAATTTATTGTTGTCAATAATTTGTACCAATAAAACATGTGTCTATATTCATCAACAAGACATAAAAAAATTTAACATGTTGCAACCCTCCCATTATAACATTAAAAACAAATAATAATTATATGAGTTGTGAATATAAAATAAAATAATAAATTGATGTTGTGAATGTAAAATTTATTTGATATTCAAATCCAATTAATTCAAAGTCCTTAATCAACTTATATATATAATCGACATTATTGACCATAATCACATGTAAACTTTAATATTGGCTTTTTACAGCCGCCAACAATGTGCAAACTTGAAGACAAAGCGTATCATACCATTCTTGGAAAAAAAAATGCAGTTTGCATGACTATAAACATTATGTAATAAAAAATTCTAGGGTCTGCAGGCAATGGTTTTTTTTTTGGGAAAAGTGCAGTAACTTAAGGAAAGGACGGTCAGTGTATTGCCATCGACATTGGGAAAAAAATTGGTGTCGCCAACACTAAAAAAAAAAATATTGAAATTCTAAAATTATATGAATAAAACTATAAAATAAATCTTGTTGGGTTTTAAATTTATATACGATAGACTCTGATACTACATGTAAGAATTTATTAACGATTCGTATATGAAATTTGTAACACTTAAATTATAAGATTTAGAACATACATGTGTGAGTTATAGTATTCAATCTTTGTGTTTTTTTTCACAGAAGGGTAAGATCTTTCCCCCCTTCTTCAAAGTAATAGGTGACTCTCAACGAGACAAGACAAATTAGGTTATGAAGTGGAAAGGAGATTTAACTTGTTATTTGTATTAAATTTAAAGGGCTCTTTCATTACGGACCACAAATAGATTAAGATCTACACTTAATCGTCTCAAACACATCAATTAAAAATGTATATAACCCCATCAAAATAGATTACTAAATAGCATTGAGCTCATCTCATTAGACCATAAATTCAACATGTTTTTCACAAATTCAAAATTAACTATCAATTAATGGAAGTCCAATATAGGAAAATTCCAACATTATCGACCTTTTTCTGTGTACAATTTTTTTTGACTTCTTAATTTTGTCTAGAGAAACTAAAAACATTGACACAAACATCAATTGAGTTTTGTAAGATTGTGCATGCATTGTTTGGGTGTTCCTTATTGATATTGTATGTAGTTGCATCATGAGAACTTTGTTTTTTTGGCAATAACATTAAGCGAACGTTTAGTTCTTATCTCTGAGTGATATTTACTTTTCTTGAATTCATTCTCCCATACTGATTATAGTGTTCAATGCTTTTCAACATGGTGATCCATAGTATTAAAAAAATATTTGTTCTCTGTTGTTTTGTGCTTGTCTTGGTGATGTAAAATCTTTCTTATTTGATCCATAGAACATCTACAACAGATTAATGTGAATATTTTGTAGGTATTAGGTTTTTTTAACATTTATTATTGACTACGATAACCCGTGCCTGAAGGCACAGTATAACGTAAGTCAACCGATTAATTTGAGAAAATAAATTTTTTAAATATGATTTAATTAAAAAAATTAAAATTAATATAGTTTCCAAATATTTTTTGGGAACTATTTTAATAAAGCTTGCTCTAAAAATAGGAGCTTAAGAAAATTTCAACCTATATACAAAAGTAAAAAACAAACGAAACAATCCCCTAAAATCAACGATCGATACCCTACAACCAACAATTTCACATCAAGACAAACATATCCCCATAAACATAAAATTAGTTTACCATACTAAACACAAAATAAACAAAAATCCATGCACATCCGATTAAGTTGATATAGATTATTTTTTATATCATTTAATTAAAAAAAGTTGATATTGATTATTCTTTATATCATTTAATTAAAGAAAGTTGATATAGATTTAATTAAACCTAATAATAACTTGATATTTTTTCAAAATTTTGACATAATTTCCTTTGAAAATAAGAGTCCATGAAAATGTCAACATTTATACTGAACTGAAAAACAAACGAAGCATTCCAATAAGTTGATATAAATTATTCTTTATATCATTTAATTAAAGCTCAATGCCTGAATATACGATGTAAAAAAGAAAAAAAGTCAATTACAAAGCATACCAAATAGAATAGTGTTAATGATATTGTGAAATATACATTTAAATACATCAACACCTACTATTTCAATACACAATCATCTGTTCTGCAACACTACCATCACCAACATATTACATCTAGTCAAAACTGGTTTGTCCCCACTACAAGTTCTCATACTCCTTGCTCATATTTCATTCCACTCAAGCATCATGCGTATCCACTGCCAAAAAAAACTTTCTATTAAAAATCAAACAAATCAGTAGCTTTTGAGAGATTTTCTTGAAAAAGTATTTAAACCCCACCAAATTCTCCATAATTCTCTTGAATTAATTTAAAAAGATACTCCAAAGTAATTAAAATAATTCTCTTAAATACAAAATTAAAAAATGAAATATCAACTAACCCACATGATAATCAGGCATATTAGAGCATGAAAAAAAAATAGCAACTATCCACCTTAAAAAAGGCATGAAAAACTAAGCAATGCAGTATGAAAAATACCTCTAGCCATCCTCCTAAATAGCAAGAATTTTCGAACAAATTGACATCTGCCCACAAAACCCACTTAAAACAACAAAATAGTTTACTAAAAGTGCATCAATTAACAATAAAAATTATAATTAATTAATTGAATTTAGATTTTTTTTTAAAAAAAAATGGTTCAATAATTATCCATATAGCAAATCAAAGCATTTAAATGAATTGTATCATGAAATATGGAGGGCAACTACAACTTTGCCAAGTCCATGAAAATAATGATCAATAGCTAATGATTAATTAGCCATAAAAATAATGGTATGAAAATAATGTTTTGTACCAAAAAAAACATCATACCACAATATATATCAGGAGATCACCATTTATTAACCAATATCAGGGTCAAATCAATTAATTCAAAAAAAGTGAAAAAGCTAATCTATAAGAGCCCAATCATTTATTCAATAGTTAATAGTGTATGATCATCGACAATCAAAGAAAGTCAACAAATTGAATAGTGAAAAAAATTGGTTAGGGCTATGAGGACGCAAAGTAAAAAAATTAAGTGCACCAACCCAAGAACAAGTCGAGATGTAAGAACACCAAATTGGGATAAAAAAATCAAGACCACAAATAAGAGCTTACCATTTTACATAGAAAAAATTGACACCTTTGGAGATTGAGAATGTTCCAGCCCAACCCCAGGCTATCACGTATCATGTCGCACCGTTGCTAGCTAGAAAAGATGAGAAGGATGAATTTAGATTACTGTACCAACAACTCCGGTCAATGAAATTCAAGAAAATAAACATCATAGCATCTAGCTACAACAATAGTTTAAACTCAAATGGAATGACAAATAAATATTACCATTACAACAAATTTGTACATACAAAAGTGATGGGACATTTCCAAAAATACTCCAAGATGAAGACACGTGTCCTCGGTGTCACTAAATTCTTGTTACTGTGATCACGACACGTCCCCATCAGTTCACAAGTCCCTCTCCCCCGAGGTACTGGTTGTAGGGATCAATGACATCCAGTACGCTACGTACCAACACGAATCCCTCGGTCGGGGGGATATGGTACATCGGTCCCTATATGTATCTCCCTCTCGGCTCCGAGATGTACCTCCTTCTCGGTTCCGAGGTGTTCCGTCCAGGATGACATTCTCTGCTCTTGTAACACTCCGCATTGTATTTTATATATATGCATATAGATATATATTAAATAATTTTTGTAAAAATGGGGATAGGTGTAGCGATGTGTATTTGAATTTGGTAAATTGAAAATGGAAAAAGGGATGGAATAGTGAACAGTGCACGTGAACTGTGCACTGGCTGCAACTTCAAGCCCAATTTAGACCTTGATGTAGTCAATATCTCTTAAAACTCAAAACATGAAAGTTGTAGAGTTCTTTCTTAGCTTTCCATAGCATCTTGAATCATCTCAATCGGAGCTCGGATGAGAGAGTTATGCCCGATAACGAAGTAATATCGAAGCAGCCCATGAACAGTAAAAGAAAAAAAAATTCGGGATTTCTGTGTTTAAAAACACAGATTTCAGCCTTTACTCTCATTTCTCTCATTCCACTCTCAACCCACTTCTCTTAGGACTCTAGAGGAAGATAGAAAGATAAAACACAAGATCAAGAGGAGATCTATACTTCAAAGAAGATCAAATCTTCATCTTCTTCACACTAAACCTAGGTTTTTAAGAACATTGAGGTAGGGTTTTCTTTCATCCTTGTCCATTAATGTTAGGGTTATTATACATGTAGAATTTGGCTCTTAATAATATGTATTTGTTATGGGTTCCTTGTTCCTTGGTATGTTTACAAACATTCTCATGATTTGAACAAATTGATGGTTGAAAATCCATCAAACTCTAGTTTTTGGGGGAAATATGAATTTTTCTCTATTTCTTCACATCATCTTGATTTCGAAAATTCTAGAACTTTGTGTTGGGTAGTAAAATGATTGTATTGATGATCTCATGCTTATTTCCTTTAAACTTGTCTCTTGTTCCATGATTTGCAAAATGGGTATATTTTCTTAAATTGTTCTATTATGTATCTTGCTTATAAAAATTTGGGGAAACATCATGGAATTTGCTTATATATGAGGTTGAGTATATTGTTGGTATGTCACTCTTGTGTATAGTGTTGTGAGGGACTTGGATTACCTTCGAAAACTGTCGTAGAGCGTTAGAGGTTAGTCTCTCCCAATGGGGGGGTGAGATGGCTGCCTAATGCTCGTAGTGGATCACTGTGGTGACAGTGACCACTATTGTTCACGGATACCGGGGAAAAGGGTTAGTATACTAGACACCTTGGGAGGATCTCGTCAAGGCCATATGAGACGGTACACGCCCTTCCTAAATTGGTCTGTGATTGTTAGTGGAAATGGGTGAATGAGGTAGAATCGTCGGGTAAATTCATGAGAAGCGACAACCTACTTGAGTGATACCATATAGAAATTTTTGTTCATTGTACCAAATATTATTTTTCCAAGAGTTTCGGGTAGTATGGTGAGTGGATTATGTTGAAAATTGTTTGTCAATTAAACGTGATTTTATTCTCGTTCAAGTCCTAATTATTGTACAAACTTGAGATCTCCTTTAAAATGTCCTTACTTTACTTTAAAATTCATTTATATGTATGTGCGAAACGTGACCTACCTGTTTTACTTGATTTCAAAACCTTGAATGAGTTTGGAAGGATCCTCCTACAGAGCCTTGTGCTCACCCCTCTACTTCCCCACCTTTCAAATTTTGCCTTTGACGAGGAGCTGGGAGTCGAGGGGCCGACATATTTGGAGACTCCGATAGAAGGGAGCGTGGATCCCGAGGTGGATGCTTAGAACGACCCCCCTTTCTTTTGTTATAGACTTGGATAATCTTTTGGGAGAATTATATAGCCTAGTTTTTATTTTATAAATTCCGCTGTGTATTATAGTACTTTTGTGGGAATGTAAAGGTCATAACTTGGCCTATTCTTTTGGGATAACATGTAAATTGGATGGATTGATTTTATGGTAGTTAAATGGACCCGGTGTGGTCATTACAGTAGAATTGCAAAGGTTGTGTTTTGGGTAGAGCTCCCCGAACAGAGGAGACTCTGCCCAAATTTTGTTAAAATATGAATGGTGGATGAATAAAATTTTCGTCGTGATGGATTTACTTAATGCTCTTATGCGGTGAATGGTTTTTAAAATGTAATGTCACCCAAGGGGTTTTTGGGGCGTTACAGATTTGGTATCAGAGCCTAGGCTTTAGGTCTTACATGGGAGCTGTAGGTTATGGATTACCACTCGGGAAGTAGGATTAAGTTGAAGGAAATTGTTGGTCTAATTTTATATGAACCTTATGTTGTAGATTAAAGTGATATTTAGGATGTCTTGTACATCAATGAAACTAAATTGTGAATTGATATGCAGGATGGACGGTGAACGGGTACGTGGACGTGGACGTGGGCGTGGGTGTGGTGTGGGCGTGGTGGTCAAGCAAATCCACCACCTCTCGACGCCATACAGGGTATTTACCAATGTTTAAGGGAACTCACCACCCTAGTGCAACAACCAGGTGGGAACAACCACCACAACGGTGGAGTTCGTCCTTTAGTCCAAGTACCGGGCAACGGCGATGAGAACCGAAGGATGGTGGCTCTTCGAGAATTTCTACGGCAACACCCACCCACCTTCCAAGGGAGCTCCAATCCCTTAGATGCGGATAGATGGATCCGCCGGGTGAAAAAATTTGTGATGGTATGGGGATCGCCGGGGACCTTCGGGTTGGCTTGGCTACCTATTTGTTGGAAGGGGAGGCCGATTACTGGTGGGAGTCAGTGAAGAAAAGGAGGGACACTAATACGCTCACTTGGGAGGAGTTTGAGCAAAGCTTCAACGACAAGTATTTTTCAGAGTCTGTCAGAGATAAGATGAGTGCAGACTTTCTAGCCTTGCGGCAGGGCAGTATGACCGTGGCTGAGTATGAGAGGAGGTTCGATGAGCTATCCCGTTATGCTTCAGAGTTCATATCCACCGAGGATAGGAGGGCCAAGCGCTTCGAGCAGGGTTTGAGACCGACCATCAGAGAGAAGCTTGTGGCACTTAGAATTCGGGACTACAGAGATTTGGTTGACAGAGCGGCATTGGTGGAGAGAGACATTGATGACTCTCAGAGGAGACAGAGCTATGCTAGAGGAGGCCCGACCCGTACAGGTGCCAGTAGCAGTGGAGCACCGAGGGCGTTACCATATCGTCGCCCCGATCAAGCGGTGGGGCAGAGACCTCTTACAGTCCGAGGAGAGGGGCATGCCCCGACTAGACCAAGCACTGACCCTCGTCAATGCTTTGCTTGTGGAGGTGTAGGGCACTTCCGAAACAACTGCCCGTCACTTCCACCCAAGACCCCGGTGATGCCAATCTGGGGAGGGTATTTGCCTTAATCCAACCGAAGGAGGATGCCTCCAATGCCGTTGTGGAAGGTATCATTCTTCTCTACAATTCTTGGGCCCGAATCTTATTCGATCCTGGTGCTACTCATTCTTTTATACGTACTGCATATGCTATGAATTTGGGATTGGGTTTCGAGAAGTTAGAACATGCTTTGACTGTTGACTTGCCTACGGGAGAACAGTTGGGTACTAGCCGAGTCTGCAAGGGTTGTGTGCTTCGTATTGGGGAGCACGAATTGATTGTGGATTTGATTGCTTTAGAGATGAAGGGGTATGACGTGATTTTTGGGATGAACTTGTTATCCACTTTTCGTGCGATAATGGATTGTTTCCGCAAGCGGATTACATTTCAATTGCCGGGAGGAGTAATTTTCAGTTTTGTGAATAACCGAGATTCTTTCCATCCATTTCCTACTACGGGAAGTAAATTCTTAAAAGCTAAGGCAGGGAGCCACTTGAGTTTCTTGGCTAGCTTGATGGGAGATGATCGGGATAGATCCCACTCGGGTATGGTGTTGATTATATCGAATTTTCGGATGTCTTCCCAGATGAATTACCCGGGTTACCCACAGAGAGAGATTGAGTTCGCAATCGATCTTTATCCGGGAACCGAACCTATTTCTATTGCTCCTTATCGGATGGCGCCTTTGGAGTTGAAGGAGCTAAGGAAGCAATTGGACCACTTGTTGGCAATTGGATTCATCCGTCTGAGCACTTCACCTTGGGGAGCCCCGGTCCTCTTTGTGAAGAAGACGGATGAAACACTTCGGTTATGCACAGATTACGACGGTTGAATCGGGTGACGGTGAAGAACAAGTATCCCTTGCCGCGCATTGATGATTTATTTGATCAATTGAGGGGTTCTAAGTTCTACTCCAAGATTGATCTCCGCACCGGGTACCATCAACTGCGTATCAAGGAGGAGGATATTCCTAAGACTGCTTTTCGTACTCGGTATGGTCACTTCGAGTATACGGTGATGCCGTTCGGATTGACTAATGCTCCAGCAGCCTTCATGGATTTGATGCACAGGGTATTCCGGCCATATCTAGATCAATTTGTCATTGTGTTTATTGATGACATATTGATTTATTCCCGGACACAAGAAGAACATGCACATCATCTCTCGGTTGTGCTACAAACATTGAGAGAACATAAGTTATATGCGAAGATGAGCAAGTGTGAGTTTTGGATGAAGGAAGTGAAGTTCCTTGGCCATGTTGTGTCCGAGCAAGGGGTAGCGGTTGATTCCTCGAAGATTGAGGCCGTGATGCAATGGGAACCACCAAAGAATGTGACAGAAATACGTAGTTTCTTGGGGTTAGCCGGTTACTATCGTAGGTTTGTGGAAGGTTTTTCCAAGCTTGCGATGCCGATGACTCGCCTTACCAAGAAGGGGGAGAAATTTGTGTGGACTCAAGCGTGTGAATTAGCTTTTCGCACCTTGAGGAAAAGTTGACGACGGCACCGATCCTCATTATTCCGAACAGTGGGGAAGGTTACGATGTTTACACCGATGCTTCACTACGAGGCTTGGGATGTGTGTTGATGCAAGGAGGCAAGGTGGTTGCTTATGGCTCGAGGCAACTCAAGATTCATGAGCAGAACTATCCCACTCACGACTTGGAGCTAGCCGCTGTGGTTTTTGCTCTTAAGTTGTGGAGGTGTTACTTGTATGGAGAGAAATTTCAAGTGTTCTCGGATCATAAAAGCCTCAAGTATGTGTTCACACAGAAAGAATTGAATCTCCGGCAGAGAAGGTGGATTGAGTACTTAGAAGATTACGACTTCACTCTCAACTATCATCCGGGGAAGGCTAATGTAGTAGCGGATGCATTGAGTAGGAAGTCTCAGGGTGAAATCAATGTCCTTGCGGCTAAACGGTGGAAAATGATTGATACGTTGGAGGAGTTTGATCTATGGGTTAATGGACCGGAGGATCGACCATGTTTGTTTAACCTAGTAGCTCAACCAATCCTCCGACAAAGGATTGTGGAGTTGCAACGGTTAGATCCCGAGTTGACAGAAATTCGGGATAAATTGGAGAGGAATGAGATTGTTGAGGATTGGTCTATAAAGAATGAGGAGTTACAGTTTCGGGGAAGATTATGCGTGCCAAACGACGACCAAGTGAGGGAAGAAGTGTTGGGAGAGTGTCACCGATCGAAGTTCTCTATACATCCGGGGAGTACAAAAATGTATAGAGATATGAAACGACAATATTGGTGGAGTGGAATGAAGAAGGATGTAACAAAGTTCATTTCAAGGTGTGTCGTATGTCAGCAAGTGAAGATTGAGCACCAACGACCTGGAGGATTATTACAGTCTCTGCCTATCCCGGAGTGGAAGTGGGATCATATCACCATGGACTTCGTGTCGGGTTTTCACGGACTTCAAGAGGGCATAACGCCGTATGGGTTATCGTAGATCGACTCACCAAGTCAGCTCACTTTTTGGGGATGAAGACCACAGACTCATTAGAGATCTTGAGCCGACTGTACATTCGAGAGATTGTTCGATTGCATGGAGTTCCACTTTCTATCGTGTCGGATCGCGATTCTCGTTTTGTGGCTCGTTTTTGGCAAAGTCTACAACAAGCTATGGGGACAGAGTTACATTTTAGCACAGCCTTTCACCCTCAAACAGATGGTCAATCCGAGAGAGTGATACAGATTTTGGAAGACATGTTACGGGCTTGCGCGTTGGACTTCAAAGGGAGTTGGAGCGATCACTTACCGTTGGTGGAATTTGCGTACAACAACAGTTACCAAGCGAGTATCGGAATGGCACCGTATGAAGCTTTGTATGGAAGACCATGTAGATCCCCGACGTGTTGGTTGGAAGCCGGAGAGAGTAGTATGTTTGGGCCCGAGATTGTACGGGAGACAACGGAGAAGATTCAGCTCATTCGGAGAGATTACGCACAGCACAGAGTCGACAAAAGAGCTATGCGGATAGGAGAAGAAGGCCTTTGGAATTCAAGGAGGGAGATTTTGTATTTCTTAAAGTGTCACCCAAGAAGGGCGTACTTAGATTCGGTAAGAAAGGAAAACTCGCTCCAAGGTACATCGGTCCATTTGAAGTGATCAAGACAGTGGGCAAAGTAGCATACCAACTTCGGCTACCAGTATCGTTGTCAGGAGTTCATGACGTGTTCCACGTTTCGATGTTGAGGAAGTGTCAACCAGATACGTCGCATGTCGTGGATTTGGAGGATATTGAAGTGCAAGATGGAGTCACCTATGAAGAGCAGCCGGTGAAGATTCTTGATATCCAGGAGAAAGTGCTTCGCAACAAGGTAATCCAGCTGGTGAAAGTCCTGTGGCAACATCATGGCGTAGAGGAAGCAACTTGGGAACCGGAGTGGGAGATGCGAGAGAAATATCCATATTTGTTCGCTACTTGAGGTAAGTTTCGAGGACGAAACTTTCTTTAAGGGGGGTGGATTGTAACACTCCGCATTTTATTTTATATATATGCATATAGATATATATTAAATAATTTTTGTAAAAATGGGGATAGGTGTAGCGATGTGTGTTTGAATTTGGTAGATTGGAAATGGAAAAAGGGATGAAATAGTGAACAGTGCACGTGAACTGTGCAACAAACTTCAAGCCCAATTAGACCTTGATGCAGTCAATATCTCTTAAAACTCAAAACATGAAAGTTGTAGAGTTCTTTCTTAGCTTTCCATAGCATCTTGAATCATCTCAATCGGAGCTCGGATGAGAGAGTTATGCCCCGATAACGAAGTAATATCGAAGCAGCCCATGAACAGTAAAAAAAAAAAAATTATCGATTTCTGTGTTTAAAAACACAGATTTCAGCCTTTACTCTCATTTCTCTCATTCCACTCTCACCCACTTCTCTTAGGACTCTAGAGGAAGAGAGAAGATAAAACACAAGATCAAGAGGAGATCTATACTTCAAAGAAGATCAAATCTTCATCTTCTTCACACTAAACCTAGGTTTTTAAGAACATTGAGGTAGGGTTTTCTTCCATCCTTGTCCATTGATGTTAGGGTTATTATCATGTAGAATTTGGCTCTTAATAGTATGTATTTGTTATGGTTCCTTGTTCCTTGGTATGTTTACAAACATTCCCATGATTTGAACAAAATGATGGTTGGAAATCCATCAAACTCTAGTTTTGGGGGAAATATGGATTTTTTCTATATCTTCACATCATCTTGATTTCGAAAATTCTAGAACTTTGTGTTGGGTAGTAAAATGATTGTATTGATGATCTCATGCTTATTTCCTTTAAACTTGTCTCTTGTTACATGATTTGCGAAATGGGTATATTTTCTAAATTGTTCTATTATGTATCTTGCTTGTGAAAATTTGGGGAAACATCATGGAATTTGCTTGTATATGAGTTGAGTATATTGTTGGTATGTCACTCTTGTGTATGGTGTTGTGAGGGACTTGGATTACCTTCGAAAACTGCCGTAGAGCGTTAGAGGTTAGTCTATCCCAATGGGGGGGGTGAGATGGCTGCCTAATGCTCGTAGTGGATCACTGTGGTGACAGTGACCACTATTGTTCACGGATACCGGGAAAAGGGTTAGTATACTAGACACCTTGGGAGGATCTCGTCAAGGCCGTATGAGACGGTACACCCTTCCTAAATTGGTCTGTGATTGTTAGTGGAAATGGGTGAACGAGGTAGAATCGTCGGTAGATTCATGAGAAGCGACAACCTACTTGAGTGGTACCAAATAGAAATTTTTGTTCATTGTACCAAATATTATTTTTCCAAGAGTTTCGGGTAGTATGGGATGCCGCGATACCTTGTGGAAATGGTGTATGGTGGAGTGGATTATGTTGAAAATTGTTTGTCAATTAAACGTGGTTTTATTCTCGTTCAAGTCCTTATTATTGTACAAACTTGAGATCTCCTTTAAAATGTCCTTACTTTACTTTAAAATTCATTTATATGTATGTGCGAAACGTGACCTACCTGTTTTACTTGATTTCAAAACCTTGAATGGTTTGGAAGGATCCTCCTACAGAGCCTTGTGCTCACCCCCTACTTCCCCACCTTTCAGATTTTGCCTTTGACAGGAGCTGGAGTCGAGGGCCGACATATTTGGAGACTCCGATAGAAGGGAGCGTGGATCCCGAGGTGGATGCTTAGAGCGACCCCCCTTTCTTTTGTTATAGACTTGGATAATCTTTTGGGAGAATTGTATAGCCTAGTTTTTATTTTATAAATTTCGCTGTGTATTATAGTACTTTTGTGGGAATGTAAAGGCCATAACTTGGCCTATTCTTTTGGGATAACATGTAAATTGGATGGATTGATTTTATGGTAGTTAAATGGACCCGGTGTGGTGTCATTACTAGAATTGCACAGGTTGTGTTTTGGGTAGAGCTCCCGAACAGAGGAGACTCTGCCCAAATTTTGTTAAAATATGAATGGTGAATGAATGAAACTTTCGTCGTGATGGATTTACTTAATGCTCTCATGCGGTGAATGGTTTTTAGAATGTAATGTCACCCAAGGGGTTTTTGGGGCGTTACAGC